>JASJET010000230.1:852500-1452500 GCA_034092305.1 Diaprepes abbreviatus | reverse complement strand
TAAAATAATGTGACATTAAAATCAAGAATTAAAATTAAAATTAAAAATTACAAATTAATCCCAGATACGCACCTCAATTTACCTTGGCCATGTTTCTCAGTGAAGTGTTTGACGATTCCTTCAGTTACTATCAACTTAATATTTTTTTTTATTTCAAAACCTTTTTACTCCGTTTTTTCTGATTTATAAATAAATTTTATCGATATTGACTATACAGTGTGTTGCAAATAATAAGGGTTACAATAGGTGGTTTAGTTTATTAGGTTGAAATATATTTGGCTCAGCTTTTTGATATCTTGTTTGTCATTGATTGCTTGTTTTTCTTTTTTTATATGTAGCATTTCCTTTATTTGAAGTTTATGGTAGTTTCTTTCTTGGGTTAGAATCTTTGTGTTTGAAAAATCAAATTCATGTTTAAAATTTGTCTCGTGTTTGTGTAATGCTGTCGTTGCGTTTTTTGTGTATTTATGTCCGTTCAATCTGCTGTCTAGATATTGTGTTGTCATTCCAATATATTTTTGTGGACAATTTAGACATGGTACAGAATAGACAATGTTAGATCTCTTTTTATGGGTCACCTTACTTTTTAGCTTTGTAAATAGTGGTGACAAGTGGTTGTATGTTTTGTGGCAAACTATAATATCGTGCTGTTTGAGGATGTGTGTAACTTTTTCTGACAATGAATTTATGTATGGTATTGCAACATATGTTTTTGGGTTGTTATTATTATTATTTTGTGTAAGGGCGTTCTTATTATACAGTTTGTAGGTTCGTTGTTTTATTATTTTGTTTGTGAGTTTTTTAGGGAAATTATTATTACGCAGGATTTGTCTAACTTTCTTTAAAGCTTCTTGGCGATATTTCGGCGAAGTTAGGGTTAAAGCTCTATCAGTCAAACCTATTATTACGCTGATCTTTTGGGGTTTCGGATGATGTGATTGATAGTTAAGGTAGCGTCCCGACCATGTATCTTTTGTGTACCACATCGTCTCAATCTTTTTACTTTCATAATTTCGAACAAGTGTGAGGTCAAGGAAATTTATTTTTCCATTTTGTTCGACTTCTGATATAAATTGCATCTTTTGGTGGAAATTGTTGAATGCATTCAGTATGGTGTCTATTTCAGTTTCGGGGACAGCTGCTAGATAGTCGTCAACGTACCTCTATATATATATATATATATATATATATATATATATATATATATATATATATATATATAGCGAATAGGATTGTTTATTTTTAAAAATGTCGACCTTTATATTAATAGCATTTATTGCTCCTCGTGCATTTTACCAAAAATTAAAAATATGATGAATTTAGTTATTTATGGTGAAATAAGTGAGGGATGTTGACTCGTTTTTGTATTTCCTCTATGTAAAACAACAGTATGCCCTCAGTTAGACACTGTAATGAAGCTGAAGCGCCGCTAATTGTAGGTCTAAACAACGAAGGATTTAGAGAAAAATGTATCGCCCAAAGTGTCAAGAGAGGACAATCCGCAGATGTTAATATATATATATATTTTTTTTCTAATATTTTCTTGGGTATAGGTTTTTCATTAGAGAAACAAAGGACAATAATTTTCTTTCTGACGTTTCGCTCTACATAGCGAGCTTCTTCAAAAGAGCTTGGTATATTTATTTTACATCTACAAAAATTACAGAATTTTTTATATAATAAACATATATCACAGTAATTACATTTTTATATTTTTAATTTAATTAAAATTAATAAAAACAAAACAGATTTTAAAATAGTCTTAAAGTTTAAAATTTAAAATTTAAAACAATACAAACAGGTTAAAATAGTGAAGATTATAAAATAGTACATACCTTGAAAGTAGTTTTGTGTGTATGTTTAAAAATAAATTCAATTATGATCTTTGGTATGCAATTTGTATAGATAGATTTATTTTTATAAAAAGCAAAAAATAGGAAAAAACAAAAACATTATTATTTATTTTTTAATGACGTTTTTTCACCTGTATGAGTGTATATGAAATCGTTCCAAGCATCATTACATTATTTCTCATATTTATTATAGAGTCGCTTCAAGCATGTTTTATTCAAAAATCAAATTATAGTATATTTGACTTAAATTTTTGACATCTTGTTTGTCATTTACAACATTTTTATCTTTTTTTATGTGTATCATTTCTTTGATGACTAATTTATGATAATTTCTGTCAGTATCTAAAATATGGGTGTTTTTAAAATCAATTCATGCTTAGATGTTTGTTCATGCTTATGTAAAGATGTCGATGCGTTTTTAGTATACTTGTGTCCATTCACTCTATTTTCAATATATTGTGTCGTCACGCCAATGTATTTCTTAGGACAATTTAGGCATGGAATTGCATATATTACGTTAGATCTTTTTTTGGTGGGAACTTTGCTTTTTAACTTCGTATAAAATGACCCAAGTAAATTGGAGATTAAATTAAAAGAATCAATAGAAGTTACAAAAACTATGTTACCTGAAACTATCCTTAATAATTTTATTCAATTTGAAAGCAGAAAATATGAAAAAATGTTTCAATGTATAAAGCAAAAAAATCAAAGGAAATTTTTAAACTTAGTCAATCACAAAGAAAAAGACAAAATACCAATAAACACACAAACATGGCTTAATAACATCTCTGACACAGATATACCACAAGATGTGTCAGAAGTACTCGCCCTGGGCGGAAATTTTTCATTACCAATCAGTAATGAAAAAGAGCTACCTCTAAATGAATATATTTCTAGTATAGAGTCTGCCATATATAACAAACCAGAAGAAATAAGAGATAGCATTAGATCTAAAATAGTAAACGTAATTACAAACCACAAAATAAAGACCAGACATAATAAAGCCAAAACTAATAATTTCCAAATTAAAATACAAAAACAAATTAATAAAACAAAACAATTTATCAAACATAACCCTCAAATTACTATTCTCAAACCTGATAAAAGTAACAAAACCGTAATTATGAATACATCTGATTATGATAGAAAAATAAACGAACTACTTGATGATACTAACACTTATAAGAAACTTAAAAGTGACCCTACAAAATTGTTCCAAACTAAAAATAACGCACTAATTAAAAAACTATTAAAAAATCAACATATAACTGAGGAAGAAAGTAAAAAATTAACAATACATAATGCTATAGCACCAAAAATTTATGGGTTACCTAAATTACACAAACCAAATACACCTCTCAGACCAATTGTCTCAAGCATACAGTCCCCTTTTTATAACCTGTCCAAATACTTATCAAATTGCCTAACAAATATCACAGGAAAAAATAATCACTATATAAAAGACTCTTTCACATTTAAACAATTCATTGATACAATACAAATACCAACAAATTATAAATTAGTTTCACTAGATGTAGTTTCTTTGTATACAAATATACCCAATGACATCATTCCCAAAGTTTTGGAAGAAAAATGGGACGATTTAAAAGAACACACAACATTGACACTCAATGAATTTATAGAATCTGTAAAACTTACAATAAATAATAATTATTTCCAATTCAAAGATAGTTTGTACCAACAATTAGACGGTTGTGCTATGGGTTCACCAATCTCCTCAACAATAGCACAAATAGTTATGGAATATGTAGAAGAAGAAGTATTGAAAAAACTGGATTTTAATATAATCTTTTTTAAACGCTATGTAGATGACTGTTTGGCTGCTGTACCCGAAAAAAAAATAGATAGCTTGTTACAGTATTTTAATAATTTCCACCCAAAACTGAAATTTACAGCTGAAATTGAAATAGAACAAAAAATAAACTTTTTAGACTTAACTATACACAGAAATAAGACGGATAATAGTCTTCATACAAAATGGTACACGAAAGATACTTGGTCGGGCCGGTATTTGAATTTTAACTCCGAACATCCAAATAAACAAAAAAATAGTGTCATAATCGGCTTAGTTGATCGAGCTATAAAATTATCTTCACCGAAATTTCGCCCAGAAGTGCTAAAAAAAGTGGAAGAGACCCTAATAATAAACCATTTTCCTAAACTACTCATAAAAAAAATAATTAAACAAAGAACCTATTTACATTATAACACAAACAAAAAAAATAAAATTAACAATACCAAAACACAAAACACTTTCATTGCATTACCGTATATATACCAACTGTCTGAAAAAATAAAATATATTTTGGATAAACATAACATAACGGTATGCCATAAGGCGAACAATTTACTTGGGTCATTTTATACGAAGTTAAAAAGCAAAGTTCCCACCAAAAAAAGATCTAACGTAATATATGCAATTCCATGCCTAAATTGTCCTAAGAAATACATTGGCATGACGACACAATATATTGAAAATAGAGTGAATGGACACAAGTATACTAAAAACGCATCGACATCTTTACATAAGCATGAACAAACATCTAAGCATGAATTTGATTTTAAAAACACCCATATTTTAGATACTGACAGAAATTATCATAAATTAGTCATCAAAGAAATGATACACATAAAAAAAGATAAAAATGTTTTAAATGACAAACAAGATGTCAAAAATTTAAGTCAAATATACTATAATTTGATTTTTGAATAAAACATGCTTGAAGCGACTCTATAATAAATATGAGAAATAATGTAATGATGCTTGGAACGATTTCATATACACTCATACAGGTGAAAGAACGTCATTAAAAAATAAATAATAATCTTTTTTCCTATTTTTTGCTTTTTATAAAAATAAATCTATCTATACAAATTGCATACCAAAGATCATAATTGAATTTATTTTTAAACATACACACAAAACTACTTTCAAGGTATGTACTATTTTATAATCTTCACTATTTTAACCTGTTTGTATTGTTTTAAATTTTAAATTTTAAACTTTAAGACTATTTTAAAATCTGTTTTGTTTTTATTAATTTTAATTAAATTAAAAATATAAAAATGTAATTACTGTGATATATGTTTATTATATAAAAAATTCTGTAATTTTTGTAGATGTAAAATAAATATACCAAGCTCTTTTGAAGAAGCTCGCTATGTAGAGCGAACGTCAGAAAGAAAATTATTGTCCTTTGTTTCTCTAATGAAAAACCTATACCCAAGAAAATATTAGAAAAAAATATTTAACAAAAGGTTTAAGATACAAAAATAAATTATATATATATATATATATATATATATATATATATATATATATATATATATATATATATATATATATATATATATATATATATATATATATATATATATATGTAATGTTTCGCGTACTTCGTTAGGCGGGACATTTAATTACTCATCTCCCATTCTTTATTGTATAGTTTGTTAGAAAAGAAAATGTGAATAAAACAAATTTTGCACTTATCATAAAAATTATGCAATATGCTCGTGGATAAACGTATCAAATATATATTTTTATCACAACTGCATAAAAATTATTTTGAATTAGCGCAGCAAACGTGTGTGTATATATATATATATATATATATATATATATATATATATATATATATATATATATTATATATATATATATATATATGACGTAAAATGCGAACAGTAAATGCAAACTGCCTTCCATCATATCCTTTCTGTGTTATAGGTTGCACAGTTAGAATAAATTGTTATAAAACGCAATTCATCCTATTCCACCACCATCGAGATGATGGTCAAAACTTACCTTCCCCGCTACAGTGATATGGTAGAGGTACATGTTTCGTCTCTACTAGACTCATCAGGGTACCGACATGCACCTGGCTGTGCAAGGGACAGATCGGAAGGAAACATGCAAATGCTGAACGCGGCTTCGCCGACCTCCCGCCGGATGGCGTATATATGTTTATGCGGCTTTTACGGATTCCTCCGTGTGAGATGCAATAGCAGTGGATATATCCACATTATGCGGTTGTAGTGCTGAAATCACATTCAGCAAACGTACAACTGTATGCAACTCCGTGTATGAGTGAAGTAAAAGGCGAACATTAAATGCAAACTTCCTTCCATCATATCCTTTCTGTGTTAAAGGTTGCACAGTTAGAATAAATTGTTATAAAACTCCTCTCATATATTTATATATATATATATATATATATATATATATATATATATATATATATGAGTTTGTGTTTTTCCGGGAATACATCCGTTCGTTAGCTATTTCCATAGTTGGAATTTGCAGACGTTTCGCCAAAGTCTCATTTGGCATCTTCAAGTGCTCGTGTCCGTAGTTGACGTCAACTACGGACACGAGCACTTGAAGATGCCAAATGAGACTTTGGCGAAACGTCTGCAAATTCCAACTATGGAAATAGCTAACGAACGGATGTATTCCCGGAAAAACACAAACTCATATTTCTCCATCCGTGAAACACTAAAAACTAACATATATATATATATATATATATATATATATATATATATATATATAAATTTCACGGTCTTTGTACTTGGAAAAATGTTTTTCTCCTTAAGACTCCTAGGAAAGAGGGCATACAGTTTATTTTATGCGAATTCCACTCTGGATTTTTCTCCATATTAGTTTTGACCTCCTAGTCGTCTCATCGATGAAACTCTAACGAGCTAAGGACAAGATATAGAGGAAACAAACGTCTACTTAAAATTCCGTTTCCGAAAATTATCAGCAGGATATTACTTGTAGAACTTGATGCCCATCTGTTATCATCAACAATACAAAGAAAACATCTTAATATAAAGAGCTTTCTTTCGTAGCACAATATGAATTAAAAGCAATTCCAAGAATACCATCCCTATAATTAAGTTTTTTCCTGTTGAGTTTAAGATGTTTTTCACGATTTCCTTTATATAAAACTTTAATACGCTGTAATATTTATAAAATAAAATGTTTTTATCTCCGTTTTAAACATTAGACTGTTGTTAGTAAAATAGGAATAAATAACATTCTGAATAGTTTATAAATTAAAGTTATACAGGGTGATTCAAAAATCGATCACGAAACTTAAGGGGGTGATTCTACTTGACAAAATAAGGGTAGAGCTTCATATAATTTTTTTTCAAAATGTCATTCGTTTTCAAGTTACAAGCCGTCCAAGTTCAAGTTTTCATTTTTTGTTTTTTGAATTACTCGCTTACAGGAAAACCGATTTGACTAATATTTGAAAGATAGGCTAAGTCTTCTGCGCTTCATCATTTTAGTAACAATTCACATTGATTGTTTGCCGCTAGAGGGCACTTTACCTACATTGAAAATTGTTTTTTTGTCATAATTTTTTAGTGTTGACAGCTACAGTAGTTTTTGGCATAATTTCTGAAAGACTGATGCCAGGCCTTTAAAAAAGGTGCTCTTTATTTATATCGCTAAACCCAACGGTTTAGACGTAAATCACCCTTAAAAATTAAGTGGTAAATTTACTTTTCTCATTTCATTACCACCAGCTACCAGGTAAATAGCTATCAAAGTATACTAGAGCTGTCAGTTTAACATCAAATAAATTCGCTTTTTAAACTATTTAATTTATAATCTTAAAATAACTAATAATGGCTAATCACCAATATTCAAATATCGAATATTGTGATATCCATTTTTGTTATGGAAAAGCAAATGGTAATGCAGAGTTGGCAAGAAGATATTATATGGAGAGTTATCCGGAAAGAAATATCCCTCATGCTCAAACATTTTCCAGTGTGCACAGGAGGCTTGCGGAATGTGGTTCCTTTAAAAGTTATAATGGAAATAGGGGAAGACCTAGAACTGCTAGAAACGTGCAACAAGAAGAAAGAGTGCTTGAAAATTATTGAAGATAATCCAGGTATTAGTACTAGAAAAATTGGGAATGAAGTGCGGCTCTGTCAGGCTAGTTCAATGGAGGATACTAAGAGAAGAAACAACTCTACCCGTTTCATTCAAAAAAGGTGCAGGCTCTTTATGACGATGATCGGCCGAGACGGTTGGAAATGTGCAATCAGATCCTAGCTAAGTATGAACACGATAATCGATTAATTGGCGGTCAATATTATTCTCACTGACGAAGCTGGTTTCACTCGTGATGGCATAACCAAATCTACACAACATCCACACATATGCTTACAAGAACCCAAACAATGTGGTAGAAACGAAACATCAGCGTAGATTTTCACTAAATGTGTGGGCAGGGATAATAGGAGATTACCTTATTGGTCCTCATTTCTTTGATGGCCCATTAACTGGTGGACGTATACTTAGATTTTATCCAAATCGTCTCCCATTGTATCTGGAAGATGTGCCATTGGAAGTAAGGGCCAACATGTGGATCCTCCAAGACGGAGCTCCCGCCCCACTTTAGTATACGTGTCCGACAGTATTTGAATGCAACGTATCCTGAGCGATGGATAGGACGAAAGTGGACCATTGGCATGGGCAGCGAGGTCACCAGACCTTAATCCTATGGATTTTTTTCTTTTGGGGTCATTTGAAACAATTGGTGTACGATATTCCAGTAATCAACGTCGAGGATCTTCGCTTCAGGATAATCGAAAGTCCCAGATTATTAAAGAAACACCAGAAATTTTTCATCGAGTTAGGCGACATTTTTTGAAGAGTGTTAGGAAATGTATGAAGAAAATGGGGACATTTTGAGAATCTTTTTAGTTTGTTTAGTACTGTTTCATTAATTTTATCAATTAAATGTATATCGCAATAATCCATAATATGAATATTTACTGATTAGCCATTATTAGTTATTTTAAGATTATAAATTAAATAGTTTAAAAAGCGAATTTATTTGATGTTAAACTGACAGCTCTAGTATACTTTGATAGCTATTTACCTGGTAGCTGGTGGTAATGAAATGAGAAAAGTAAATTTTACCACTTAATATTTAAGGGTGATTTACGTCTAAACCGTTGGGTTTAGCGATGAAATAAAGAGCACCTTTTTTAAAGGCCTGGCATCAGTCTTTCAGAAATTATGCCAAAAACTACTGTAAGCTGTCAACACTAAAAATTATGACAAAAAAATAATTTTCAATGTAGGTAAAGTGCCCTCTAGCGGCAAAACAATCAATGTGAATTGTTACTAAAATGATGAAGCGCAGAAGACTTAGCCTATCTTTCAAATATTAGTCAAATCGGTTTTCTGTAAGCGAGTAATTCAAAAAACAAAAAATAAAAACTTGAACTTGGACGGCTTGTAACTCGAAAACGAATGACATTTTGAAAAAAAATTATATGAAGCTCTACCCTTATTTTGTCAAGTAGAATCACCCCCTTAAGTTTCGTGATCGATTTTTGAATCACCCTGTATAACATAACGACATCGTTAACCAAAACTTTCTTTACTTTGACATTTTTCAAAAACACAATAAGAGAGTATAAACAAGACAATACATCCAAAGGCAATTAATTTCTTTCACAACAAACAAACTAAAACCGAAAGAAAAAAACGCAATTATTTTTCCAAAAGGTTTCCTTCTTATTTTTACGCCTCTAACAAAAGTTTCTGCTCGGAAATTGACGAAATAAAAATACCGTTAGCAAAGAAGATTTAAAGCAAAAGATGACCCCGAGAATAGTAAAAAGAAAAGCGGATCCGAGGGGATAAAACACTAAAAGATAATAAAATTTGTTTTTAAAGATGTGAGGTTTTAAAAGGCGACTGTCGGAGATAAAATAAAACAACGAAGAAAAGCGGAAATTACCGATTTATAACGTAGAAATTACCGACAAATCAGTCTTTGTCATTGAAGAAATAAGTACTTTCAAAAATGGGGAAATTAAAGAGATACAGGGTGAGTCAACGATTGGATGAAGTAGGTTTGTGCCTTTTCGGTGAAATTAACAAAGAAACTATATTTATTGTTTGATACAGTTTATTTTTACGCAGATTTTAAAAATATTTAGGACTCCTACAGGGGGAGCCAAAAAACCTAGGACAGCATAAAGTTTGTATTTTTTTTAAATAGAACACCCTATATACGAATCGTATTTTCGATTTAGCTTATAATTTTAAATCTTTTTTATTAAAGGTTTACTATAACAAAACTTTATAGTTTCTGAGATAATTAAGTTTAAAGAAAAAAAGTCACATTTTCAAGCATCAATTCAATCTCCTCAATAACGTTTTCAATTTTTGTGACAAATATATTCAAATTGGAATTTAGCAAGGAAAAAGGACAAGTTAATATAATTTTTACCTAACATTTGCAATAAAAGCTACAAGGTGTTGAACACATCGGCTTAAATTTGAACAAGTTTAAATGAATAAATATCTTTTTTTTTTAAATGGTACACCCTGTTATTTTCATGTTATTTAATAGAGTAATAAAAACCCTAAAAGTTTTGTTCAATATATCCTATACCCTATTTATAATATCATTCATTATCATAGTAGCCATGTAAAATAATAAAAAGAAACTACAGAAACAAACAGAATGTGGTTAAATATGACGAAATACATTATTCGTTATATTACAACGGCAATAGTTTAATTAAACATAATGTGAAAAAATTAACACAACAATAACGACAAGGCAAATACATATTTACTTTTATACTAAATTGAAACAAAAAAATTACCTATTAAATACTGAGATTAATTATTTCTTTTTAATAAGTGTTCGAATAAACGACCCTCTTGTGCAATGCACAAATTTAGTCTTTTTTGCAGATTTTTCTCGGACCCTGGACAAAATTAGTGGCGTTATTGTTCTAACAGATATCCCTAATCCTGTTTCGCATATCTTCCACTGTTGTTGGTGATTAACATACACCCTTATTTTTAATATAAACCCCATAGGAAGAAATCTAATGGGGTGATGTCGCAAGACCTTGGTGGCCACTGAATGAAACCCCCACGTCCAATCCATTTTGGCGGATATCGTTGGTCCAGAAACGCACGAACTTCACGATGGTAATGCGGAGGCGCACCATCGTGCTGGAATCACATACTGTCGAGCTCATCCCTATCGAGTCCTTGAAGCAGTTGGGGTAGTTCTTCTTGTAGAAAGTTCAGGTAACTATGGCCATTTAGTGGTTCATTAAAAAAGTGGGGTCCAATAATTCGATTATGATGAATACCACACCAAACATTTAATGACCAGTGGTTTTGGTGTTGCACCTCTCTAATCCAAAATGGGTTTTCTGTGGCATAATAATGCATGTTGCGTCTATTTACGGGCACCGTTACTTCTATAAGTAGCTTCATCACTAAACATACCTTGCATAATAATTTGTAATTTAATTGAATCTCCGCATTTATTGTACGACAAAAGTTTACACGTCTTTCAAAATCCTGTCCATGCAATTCTTGGTATAATTCCATGTGATATGGATGATACCTATATTTCTTGGTAGTACGATTAGCGGTGGATTGTGATGTTTCACATAATGCTGCTAACTGACGGCTACCAATATAAGGATTTTCCTGAACATTTAACAATACTTGCAGTTCTTTTTCTTCATTAGTTACTGGTTGTTGACCACTTTACGTTTTGGATAATCAACAGTACCAGAAGAATCAAATCTTTGCATTAAGTTTTGAAAAGTATGGGTATTAGGCTGGCGTCGATCAGGATACTTCATTTTGTAAATTCTTTGAGCAAGTAGGCAATTTTTTTGAGCCTCTCCTATTGTATAAATCATATCTATTAACTCATTCTTTGGAAAATTCATTTTACAATATAAGATGAATGCAAAAAACAACCAAACTACACTACATAAAAACCAAAAGAAGCGATTGCGGTTATAAATTTTGACACACAGAAAAATGTTCTTTTAAATTGTTTTTGCCATGGCTACTATGATAATGAAGGACTATTTCTGTAAAAAAGTGTGGAAAATAAGAAAAACTGAAATATCTCAAAAACTATTATAAATAGGTATAGGATATATTGAACAAAACTTTTAGAGTTTTTATTACTCTATTAAATAACATGAAAATATACAGGGTGTACCATTTTAAAAAAAAAGATATTTATTCATTTAAACTTGTTCAAATTTGAGCCGATGTGTTCAACACCCTGTAGCTTTTATTGCAAATATTAGGTAAAAATTATGTTAACTTGTCCTTGGCCTTGCTAAATTCCAAATTTGAATATATTTGTCACAAAATTGAAAACGTTATTTAGGATTGAATTGATGCTTGAAAATGTGACTTTTTTTCCTTTAAAACTTAATTATCTCAGAAACTATAAAGTTTTGTTATAGTAAACCCTTAATAAAAAAGATTTAAAATTATAAGCTAAATCGAAAATATGATTCGTATATAGGGTGTTCTATTTAAAAAAATACAACTTTATGCTGTCCTAGTTTTTTGGCTCACCCTGTAGAGTCCTAAACATTTTTAAAATCTGCGTAAAAATAAACTGTATCAAACAATAAATATAGTTTCTTTGTAAATTTCACCGAAAAGGCACAAACTTACTTCATCCAATCGTTGACTCACCCGGTACAGATGAGTATAAATCTGTCCATGCGAGTGTAAGGAATACATTTCTGAGAATCGTCGTCTATTGGTCGAGCATATATTTTCTCAACTTGTATTCCTGCATTATAATGCCCACTCTATATTTTTATAAAAACGTACATACACATATCATTTTTTTCGATTACTACTTTGTTATTTATTTATGATTTATTCTTTCAGCTGATTTATTAAAAGACACACAGGACAGGTCAAAGATAAAATCAATAAAAACAAACAATACAGTACCTTTGAGGTTGAGGGATCAAGTTTTGCGACCCGCTACTACACTGGGAAAAGTTGGAAACTTAACAAAAAATACTACAAAGTAAAAATAAAAAAATTGGGTAGGTATTAAAATTTCCTATTTTTGGGAAAAATGCCCCATTACTTTAAATTAAGAGTGGAATCAGTGTTTGATTCAATTTTAGCATAACAAATCAGTTATTTTTCTTTTTCTTGTTGTATAGGTTCGATATCACTCACTGACCTCTACTATGGACTCCTACTCTTGTCGGCTGCTAAAGCCAAGAAATGGCAAACCATGGGCGAAAAAATGCGTCTCTGCACATCGGGCGCCAGTCATATTTTGGACGTTGATCAGATAAGGGCATACGCATAAGCGACTTCCTATTATCGATCGGTTGTTTCGTAGCGCCATCCCGTAAACAGCACAGTATCGGCTCAACGCCATTTTTGTGTTTATTTTTGCTTTGTGAGTTGCTTGCGATTTAAACGAATTTATAGCGTTTTAAGTGATTTATTTTATTTGTTTTTGTGTTTT
The DNA here is from genome assembly GCA_034092305.1 of Diaprepes abbreviatus. NCBI lineage: Eukaryota > Metazoa > Arthropoda > Insecta > Coleoptera > Curculionidae > Diaprepes > Diaprepes abbreviatus. The sequence continues at coordinate 1,439,302 of JASJET010000230.1, read as the reverse complement.
TATTTAATATAATGGAATGTGTACATATTTTATTTGTTTTATTTTCCTTTTTCTCTATAGGGAAAAAAATAGTGTTGCTTTACAACGTTTTTATCTTTATAGTGTTTTCGTATAACATTAAATTTCCAAAACATGTAGTATGATATATTATACATTTTATGAAATTGTCATGATTCATGTTGTCATGGAAATCCCCGCTTCGAAATCGTCAAATTAAAAATTCATTAATATGTTAACAAAAGCAAATATATTACGAAATAAGTTAGACAAATGTGAATTTCTTTTTTTGGTAATTTTTTTTATTCACCCCCAGCAATGACCTTGTTCACTTGTTTTATTTCAAATAACATTTTCATCATTTTGTCGGAAAAATTAATGCGATAAGAAAATATATGCTCCGTTCACCATTACGGCAGAAAAACATTATTATATAAAATTATTTTTAAATCCTGCATATCCGTTGACAAACCCATTTCGTATCAATATTTTCTTAAAAAATGAAAAAAAAGAAAATAAGGAAAAGAAGGTCATTATTTTTTAATAATTAGAGAATAAATTGCCGAGGACCTTAAATTGTTAATTATTCACTCCCACCCTACAACAAGAAAGTTAACGCACAACAGATGGAAACAATAGATTAGAGAAATAGTAAGATACATTTTCTTCACAATTTTACTTTCACAGTATAAGAAATGACTAAACTAACTCCCAATCGGTAGACACAGACCGAATTATTCCCTTTTGCTTCAGATATTATTTGTGCCATATGATGTGGACTCAACTTTGATAACTTGATTGATTTTGACACATTTATGACTAATTGAACTAACTAAATAGATTTCGAAGTTCGGTCCTGTCGATGGGCACCTGGTCATTTTGTAGTGCGCATGCCGACATCTGATCTACGATGTTTACATTTTATTGTCGTAAATTTGCCCTTTTTGGGATTAAACTTTGTGGATCTATAAATATTTTATCTATGATATCACCAGAGAAAATATATTTTTGGCAAATATGATTATAGTCCATGGAAATTAAACTTTTGTAGAGAAAAAAATGTAACTAGCGATTTTATTACTGAAAAGGGTATATTTTGGCATCACTAAAAACATACTTCGATGGAAATTCATACGGTCCCATGGCTTATAAAATGGCGGCCAAAAATGGTCACTTTTTTCAGTTTTACCAGTTTATCTTGCAAAATAAGGATTGTATAGAAAAATGTTTTAAATTAAAGTTATAGGTGGCGCCACTAGCTATCAAAATATAATTTTTTTTTCGGGAAAATTCAATTTTTTTTTATTTATAATTAAATGATTTTTATTAATTAACTATCTTTTCAGAATTCTAGAAAATAATATATATTTTTGACCTAAAAAAGTGTGTTTAATCCAAACTTTGTGAGTTGAATAGTTTCCGAGAAAATCGAGCTCAAATTGAAAATTCGATGTCGATTATTATCCTTCCTAATAAAGATACAGCAACCAGGTTGACAGCAATTTGTTTAAAATGACGTATATTTTTAAGATATATTTTCAAAAATTTTTTTTTTGATTTGTCGTTGCCAAATGTTTACCTTTATTTGAAGGATTACCTGTTTTTAAAAGTATGTATAATAAAGCCTCTATTCGACTATTGATTTACATCATATATCTTGTTCAAGGTATGTAAATAATTCTTAGATGTCACCTGTACACTCCCTTATGATGGTTAGATATACTGGTAAAGCAAAGTTTGGCAAAGGCTGCTACCAATATTTTAGAATGACTTCATCCGTTTGGGGGAAGAAATACACTCATATTTTAAAAAGAGTATAAATGATTTTCGCATTAAAAGAGTCAAAAAAAACCTTGTCAAGGTTGTTGAATTACCCATTTCCGCGAAAGAAGAAATTCCCCATGTCTAGTCGAGAACTTTTGATGTATCCTTAAAAGGTGACAGTCTCATGTGCCATGTAGACAGGAAGAATCATCGGATAGTACTTTTGCGAATATGATGAAGGCGCCTGCATGAGGGTCTATTATGATCGCAACTTCAGTCTTATAACAAAGTTGTTTTGGCAAGAATTGAATAAAATATGGTGTCAATAGGATGGCGCCACCTGTCACACCGAACGCGAAACAATGAGGTTGGTGCAAACGAGGTTTTCAGATCATGTCATCTTTCACAATCACGATTGGCAGCGATTTAATCTATTTGGAGATCTTACTCTATTTTTTTTAAAGTAAGGTTTATGCGGTGATTATAGTCATAAAAGAAGAAAATAAATAACAAATTTAACGATTTTTACACTCTTCAAAGAGTACTTGCCTGGTGACGGAGCTACGGGTCGGTATTTGACTGACAATTTATCTTTAATGTAAATAATTTTTAATTTATGTAAAATTCAATATATGATCACATGTAATAGAACTTTGATAAGTTGATGCTGGTAGCCGTTACTATGTGGTAGTTAATCATCTTCGGGAAATGTTTAAAAAGGAACTACTATGTTTTATACCACTAAATTTATTTAGAAAACAGTGACTGCAGTTTCAACTCACAGAGTCATTTTCAAACTGAATTGCAAAGGTAGACTAAGTATTCAATACAGAAACATGAGAAAATTTAACAATAAATAAAGATTACCTGAGAAATTACATTATTACAAAGGGGAGGTACTAACACTTTGGGAACTAATTATTATTTGGCAACAACAAATAACGGGGAAAACCCAAGTTCTGTCTGGTCATTAAGCAAATTTACATTTTTATTTTTACTATGTTTATATATTTCTAAAGATTCAAGAATATTTAACTTTTGGCCCTTTGTTGAATAATGTAATATGTCAGTGTTGTTTAAATCAGGAAAACGGTGGTTGTGTTCTAAGCAATGGTTGGCAAAGCTCGAGTCTGTTTTTTGTAGTCTATATGATCAGTAGTGTTCTGAAAAGCGAGTTTTAAAGCTTCTATCACTTTGTCCTATATACAAGCTATCACACCTTTGAACACTTTAACTTATAAACTCCTGATTTATCAAATTTATTAATTTTATCTTTAGCATTGTAAAGGAGAGTGGACAGATTGTGTTGAGATTTAAAGGCTACTTTTAGATTATGTTTGGAAAGAGTATTAGCTATGTTTTCTGATAAGGTACCACAGTATGACAAAGATATATAAGATGAACTATCTTATCATTTTTTTATTTTGGGATATATTGAATTAAAAGCTAGTTGTTTTTGTTTTTTAGTTATTAATTTCTTTATGGTTTGTTGGGAGAAATTGTTTGATATTGCAATCCTTTCAATGATATTTAGTTCCTCTTAAAGATCTTTTTCAGAGGGAGGTAAAGAGAATGTTCTATGTAACAATGAATTGTATGCAGCCATTCTTTGTTTTAAGGGGTGAAAAGAGTCATTAGATATAATATTACCTGTAAACGTTGGTTTTCTAAAAATTTTAAAATTACACTGATATTGAGGTGAGATATGGTGAGATCTAGAAAATTTATTTTTGGTTATTTTCAGTTTCCAGAGTAAATTGAATTTTTGTATGGCAATTATACGGTATTGTAAGAATTTGAAGCCTTTAAAACATGCTTTTAAACATTTCCCCAAAAATGTAATAGAACTATTTGCCGTATATCAGGGGCGGATCCAGCCTCTCTCTTTGGGGGGGGCGGTGATATCACAAAAGTATAATATGGCAAGCGAAAGCAAGTTGTCAACGGGGGGGGGGTGGGGGGTAGACACCAGCAACATTCCCATTTTCTAGTGTAAAAGGCAGGTTTAGAGTCTATTTTTCTGAATTTAAAGCTTTTGGAGAGGGGGGGGGGGCATCATAAGAAGAAACGAGTTGCCGACAGGGGGGAGAATGCGAAAAGCATACACATTCCTAGTTAAGAGGCAGAATCGGGTCTATTTTCCTGAACTCGAAGCTCTTGGGGGGGGGGGGGGGCGATCGCAAGCATACACATTCCTATACTCTATTCAAGAACTAGAGAGAGTAATAAAAACTGTTACTGCAACCTCCAACCGTACCTGCTCTAGTGCCGCAGGTAACCGAGGACTGCCGGAAATCTATATTAAATATTAAATATTATAAGCTTTTATAAATTTTACTGCAACAATAAAATTTCTGATAGTTCAACTTAATTTCTGTCACTAAGCAAAGTACACCTTACTGTTGGTCTTTAGTGATTTATCTTGTTTGTGCTTGTTCTTATATATTAGTTGAGATTAGTGAGATACCCAAAAGATATGGCATCTACATCTATATTTATTCCAAAATCTTTAAACCAAGGCATTTTTTCCTCAACGAAAAACTTTGAATGTTTGTGATGTCTTAAGATATCAATATCTAGACAATAATATTAAAAGCTCTGTTGAGATATATTCCAATATGACAGGAGTTGGAAAATCTAATATGTTCCGAATACTAAAGGAGAAAAAAACGACTGGAATTGTTAGTACTACCAAGCCACATTCGATCACAGGCAGACGAAAAACCTCATTGGAAGAAGAAATGTAAACTGCAATAAAAGGAGTTGTACATACATTTTATTATGAGAAGCAGATCCCAATCGTCGACAAAATTCCTACTAAAATCAATGAAGATCGGATTTACCTGAAATTAAAAGAACTGAGCTCTGGAAATTCCACAGAGAACTTAATTTTTGCTGAGAAAAACCATATAGGAAATCTGTTCATATAGATCGTTCAGAAAATGTCCGTTGGAGAAGAAAATATCTCTCTCAAGTAAAAGGTAGAATTGCTAGAAATAACACAACTTACAAAATTAGTTTTTCAACTGAACTTTTGAAAGATTTTTTTGAATAAAGTTGGTGCACAATATTGGGAAAAATCCATATAATAAAATAATAAAAGAAAATGTGGAATCTCGATCTCATGATTGGTGAGATAGAGAAACCAATTATAATTAATTTGAAGGAAGATGGCTTCACTGACTTTGATTTCGAATTAGATACGTAAGTTTACCAGCGTAAACACAATTTATTACTTAAATTTTCTGTAACATATAAAAATTTATTACATTTCAATCCCTTTTTAGTATTTAATTGTAATTCTGCGGATGATTTAAGAAATAAATAAACTGAAACGTCAAATGTCCTAAAAATGTTTTTAATTAATAATAAAATGACCGATAGCTCCAAAAAAATTTTAATATTATATGGACGAATTTATTATTTTGTATATGTTTAATTTCTTGTATTTTTGATAATGGGTATTTTGTAAGTATTTAAATTATAACTTAGAATTTTTTGAGAGAAAAAGGCTACGTTTTAGTCTGAATGTACCTAAAAGGATTTCTAGCCAAAATTAAAAATAATAAAAATACAGTTGTGATTTGTGTTAAATATGTCAAAATTATCTATATTTTCTAATGTATGTGAATTATTAAGAAATCATAAGAAATAAAATAATATTATAAAAACTTTTTATTTTGAGTTTATTACCGAAATAATATTCTATGCCATAAATACTTAGTGATTAAATAAACCTCCTTCTGACGCCTACGCCAAGGATTAAAATTCTTTTTAACACTTCACACATCCAAATATCTATTGTTATCCAACCCAAATATTCCATTATTATAGACCGGTATTTTTGATTATAAAATTTCTAACCCATTCCTATGAAAAATATATGTGTCTAACAGATTTTGCCAAAGACACCGGGCTAAAGAACACAGGTAGTTTGCGAAGAAAAAAAAGGGTAAAAAATGATTTATTACTCTCTCTAGTTCTTGAATATACTATAGTATAAGAGGCAAAATTGGGTCTATTTTTCTGAACTCAAGGCTCTTGGGGGGGGGGCGATCGCCCCCACCGCCCCCCCCTTGGATCCGCGCCTGCCGTATATACACTTATGTATCTATCCCTGTAGATTTAATAATTGGCGGTCTTCAGGGTCTCCGTTCCGTCCCAATTGATACGTAACAATAAATAACAGGAACGCTACAAACGAACAAGGTAATTCCTTAATTAAAGGAAAATCGGCAACCGAAAATTATTAATTAACTCGCCATCGAGCGGGGTAGAAAATTCGCATCTGCACACTCTAAAAGCTTTTCGTAAAATGGCGGCGCCGACTCGTTCCACTTTTAAGCAAATTGCTAAATAATTTAGAAATCGTATTCTTCCAACCTTGTGCCAGGAGTTAATTTTTTACCTGTTGTTAAAAATTCACACGTTTAATCTCTGCTAAGGGAATTATCCCTCGTATTTTTGTTCTTTGTACTGGATTTTTCATGCTAAGCGATTTTTAAATGGATTAAAATTGGTAGATTAGTCTTAATTTGAAAGTAGGTATTTTCAAAACGGCGGATTTTGCTTTTACGAATGTAATGAAATATTTTTTGAGACAGATATTCTCGCTTTAATAATATTGAATTTGGGTTTTCTTATAATCCCTGAGCGCTGGGTACCTAAGACAACTGTAAAGCTTCTTTTGAAATCCCTATATGCTGGATGCCCTTGAAAATGCATAGTGAATTTTAAAATAACAAGAAAATTTCCTTTTTTAACGTCAGTGGATGTACACTCTTAAAATAAATTGTTAGTGTTATAATTGTTAAACTAAGAATTTTCTACAGATACCTAAAACATTTTTAAAGCTTCTCTTAAAATTCCTGAATGCCGGGTGGCATTAAAAACGCATAGTGAATTTTAAAATAACAAGAAAATTTCTTTTTTTAACGTCAATGGATGTACACCCTTAAAATAAATGGTTAGCGTTATAATTGTTGAGCTATGAATTTTCTGCAGATACCTAAGACACTTTTAAAGTTTCTCTTAAAATCTCTGAGTGCTGGGTGGCCTTGAAAATGCATAGTGAATTTTAAAATAACAAGAAAATTCCTTTTTTAACATCAGTGGATATACACCCTTAAAATAAATTGTTAGCGTTATAATTGTTGAACTATGCTATTTTTACAGATACCTAAAACACTTGTAAAACTTATCTTAAAATCCCTGAGTGCTGGTGCCCTTGAAAATGCATAGTGAATTTAAAAATAACAAGAAAATTTCCTTTTTTAACGTCAGTGGATGTACACCCTTAAAATAAATTGTTAGCGTTACAATTGTTGAACTATGAATTTTTTACAGATACCTAAAACACTTTTAAAGCTTATCTTAAAATCCCTGAGTGCTGGGTGCCCTTGAAAATGCATAGTGAATTTCAAAATAAAAAGAAAATTTCTTTTTTTGACGTCTGTGGATATACACCATTAAAATAAATTGTTAGCGTTATAATTGTTTAAAATCGCTGAGTGCTTGATGGCCTTAAAAATGCATAGTGAATTTTAAAATAACAAGAAAATTTCCTTTTTTAACGTCGGTGGAAGTACACCCTTTTAATTAATTGTTAGCGTTATAATTGTTGAACTGTAAATTTTTTACAGATACCTAAGACACTTTTAAATCTTCTCTTAAAATCCCTGAGTGCTGGGTGGCCCTAAAAATGCATAGTGAGTTTTTAAATTAATAAGAAAATTTCTTTTTTTAATTTTAGTGGATGTACACCCTTAAAATAAATTGTTAGCGTTATAATTGTTGAACTGTGAATTTTTTACAGATATCTAAGACAGTTTTAAAGATATTCTGCCGAGCTTGTATAAATCCCAAAATCTCCGCTTGGGCTCCCCTACTATAACATCAACATATGTTGAAATAATTTTATTCATAATCAGAGATTTGTTATATTTGCTCTATTTAAAATTTAAAAAATATATGAAAAATATCCATTCAAGGTAATCGTTAATTTTGAATTTAAACTAAGTTAAGTTATCAAAAGCAGCTCTTATAAAAGATAAAGACTATCAAATATCACGAGAACAAAAAAAACCTAATATAGGGATAAAAATAAAAAAACGGGCCGATCGATCAAGCAACGCGACGTCTACCTTTCTTTTGTCTATAGTTATATATTGCTACAATATATATTTTTTATATTGAAACCTTTTTATACGCTTCTTATACGATTTGTCAGTGATTTGGCTATAAATATATTAAATTCGTTTGACGAAATACGACAAAAACACCTGGAAAGTGTAGTTGAATAATTTAAAAGTTGTTTATTAAATTTTCTAGTTTAATAAAGGAATATTTGGTCTGATAAAAGTCATATCACATGACAAACATATCTGTATACAACGATTGCAAGTCTAGTTAGTGAAAACTTATGTAGAGCTGAGTTTATAGCATACTTATTGTAAAATCTGATTAGTAAATTGTATCGACTGAAGGTTAATATTAACTAAAAATCGAATGGATATGTTGTTAGAATCGCCATCTATGTGCCAGTCTCGGAACTTTTCGAACGACCTGTTATTTATTATATTCATTTTCTGTACATTCCGAATGGTTAAAAAACATTTTTTAAGAATTTACAAGTCGGAATTACGAATAAATAAATTCCACGCCACTGTTCACCTACTGTCTCTCTCTCTCTCTCTCTACCAATTAATCAGGAGAGTCCTTTTCTTCGAATTTCCAAGAGACAACAAATGATGTCATTTAATAGGATCAATAATACAACTATTCCTTTTGTATTAGGTTATTTTTTTAATTGGTCGCAATCTTGACGCAGTTTTTTTATTGTTAGGAAAAACTCCACAGTTGTTTTTTATAGTAATTTGTTATAAAATTGCAGATGTACTTATTTACCAAATTATCGACCAAAGATTTATTCATTTTTATTATTCACCAATTAGAGTTTCCACTATTTCCTAATTTCATGCACATTTTGAAATAATCGGGATTGATCACGTTATAAACTGAAAATTACAGCAACATGCTATCCGCCATGTTGGGTTCAGTTACTTATGGCAATATTGAGGTTCACTCTCGTCAATTTGATAATTATAGACGCGGATTCCAATCGATTACCTTCAACTGAAGAGGAAGAATTCGGATGACTTTCCGAATTTTTATCGATATAAGTAGTTGAACAGAACCGATAGTAGAACGAGATAAAATAATAGTAATACGTTGCAAGCTGACTTGACTGATCCAATTCGTCTCAACTGGTTACAATCTCTAGATGTCTGCGATTCTATTGGTTGGTCGTACAAATATATAAAATATCAAGAGGTCAATTTTGATCTTAAAATAAAATATTATTTTTGTTGTTAAAAATAACTTGTCATTAAGAGAAGCAGTACATTATCAAAAAAGTGTCATAATATGCTTGAAACCAAAAAGTATAAATACTCCATAGAAAATAGACTTTTGTCAGTAACAAAAATGTAACATTGGTTTTTTTGCTGGAATGTGTTCATTTCGGCATCCTATAAAACATATCTCGATGGTAACTCTGAAAGACCTGTGCAAAAAAAATGGCGGACCAAAAATTGTCACGATTTTCCAATTTCCATGGAGTAAAAAGTTTTATTAATAAAATTTAAAAAGAAGTGCTCTAGAAGGAAATGTGGGTGGACAGCAACATGAAGCCTTCAACATGACTTGAGACTTTTCTAAGTGAAAGCTTGAGTAATATACGCCCAGGTTCAAATGCATATATCTCACTTCCGTCAAGTTTTAAAATCGTAATAAATCACGTCTTGAAATTCTCGTGTTATAATTATTTCAACTGCACGCGAACATAAAAATTAAAATGAAAATTGTGTAACTCGATGTATAATAAAAAAATATGCACTTTGATTTTACGTAATTAGACAGGGTAGCGTTGAGAGGGGGGTCTTTGAAGGCTACAACTCCATCACTATATTATATTTATGATAAAACAATTTTCATTTTCGTTTATCTGTCTTTATTGCAAGTCATCCCGAATAATAAATTGTAAACTATTGCCTCTTTAAAGTTTTTTGTGATCTTACATATATAGGTATAAGTTTAAATATATATATATATATATATATATATATATATATATATATATATATATTTATTTATTTATTTATTTATTTATTTAAACCCATTTCACAGTTACAAAAAACCAATTAACAAATGGGTACGACAGAAAAAAAAACTTGAAAATTTACAATGACAAAACAAGCAAAAAAAAAAGAAGAAAAAATAAGCATACACAAATTACCAGAAATATATATATATATACATATATATATATATATATATATATATATATATATATATATATGTATATATATATATATATATATATATATATATATACAGGGGCGGATCCAGCCTCTCTCTTTGGGGGGGGGCGGTGATATCATAAAAGTGCGAAAGCCGTTTGTCGAAGGGGGAGGGGGGGAGAGACACCAGCAACATTCCCATTTCTAATGTAAAAGACAGGATGGGTCGGGTCTATTTTTCTCAATTTCAAGCTCTTGAAGAGTGGAGGGGGGGCGATCACAAGAAAAAACAAGTTGCCGACCGGGGGGAGGATGCGAGCAGCATACACATTCCTAGTATAAGAGGCAGAATCGGGTCTATTTTCCTGAATTCAAGGCACTTGGTGGGGGGGCTATCGCCAGAAAAACAAGGTTGTCAACGGGGGGCGGGGGGGGGGGGAGTATCAGCAGCATACATATTCCTAATATAAAATGCAGAATCGGTTCTATTTTCCTGAACTCAAAGCTTTTGGGAAGGGGAGAGGCGATCGCAAGCATACACATTCCTATACTCTATTCAAGAACTAGAGAGAGTAAGAAAACTGTTACAGAAAACTTCAACGTACCTGCTCCAGTGCGCAAGTAACTGAGGACTGCCGTAAATCTAATTATATTTAATTATATTTAAATATTATAAGCTTTTATAAATTTACTGCAGCAATAAAATTTCTGATAGTTCAATTTAATTTATGTCAGTGAGCAAAGTACAATTTACAGTGCATCCTTAGTGATTTATCTTGTTTGTACTTGTTTTTATATATTATTTGAGATTAGTGAGATACCCAAAAGATACGGCTTCCACATCTATATTTATTCCAAAATCGTTTAAACCAGGGCATTTTTTCTTCAACGAAAAACTTATTATGATGAATGTTGATGATGCCTTAAGATAGCAATATCTCGATAATAATGTTAAAAGCTCTATTGAGAGGTATTCCAACATGACAGGAGTTGGAAAATCTACTACGTACCGAATACTAAAGGAGAAAAAAACGACTGGAATTGTTAGTACTCCCAAGCTACATTCGATCACACAAACTGTTCTAAAAGGAGTTGTACATACATTTTATTATGAGAAGCAAATCCCAACCGTCGACAAAATTCTAACTAAAATCAATGAAGATCGGGATTTACCTGAAATTAAAAGAACCGAGCTCTAGAAATTGCTCAGAGAACTTGATTTTTGCTGGGAAAAACCAGATAGGAAATCCGTTCTTATTGATCGTCCGGAAAATGTCCGTTGGAGAAGGAAAATCTCTCTCAAGTACAAGGTAGAGTTGCTAGAAATAACACAACTTACAAAATTAGTAATTTAACTGAACTTATTTTTTTGAAAAAAGTTAGTGCAGAAAATTGGGAAAAATCCAGATAATCAAAGAATAAAAGAAAATGGGGAAACTCGATCTTATGATTGGTGAGATAGAGGAACCAATTATATATAATTTGAGCGAAGATAGCTTCACTGACTTTGATTACAAATTAAATACGTAATGTTAACCAGCGTAAACACAATTTATTATTTAAATTTTCTGTAACATATAAAAATTAATTACATTTGAATCCATTTTTAGTGTTCAAAAATAAGTAAACTGAAACGTCAAAGATCCTAAAAAGGTTTTTAATTAATAATAAAATGACCGATAGCTTCAACAAAATTTTAATATTATATGGACGATTTGATTTTTTTATATGTATTTAACTTCTTGCATTTTTGATAATGGGTATTTTGTGAGTATTTAAATTATAACTTAGAATTTTTTTGAGAGAAAAAGGCTATGTTTCAGTCTGAATGTACCTAAAACGGTTTCTATGCCAAAATTAAAAATAATAAAAATACTGTAGTGATTTGTGTTAAATATGTCAAAATTATCTATATTTTCTAATGTATGTGAATTATTAAGAAATCATAAGAAAGAAAATAATATAAAAACTTTTTATTTTAAATTTCTAACTGAAATAATATTCTATGCTATAAATACTTAGTGATAAAATAAATCTCTTTCCGACGCCTATGACAAGGATTAAAATCCTTTTTAACACTTCACATCCAAATATCTAGTGTTATCCTAACCAAATAGTCCATTATTATAGACCGATATTTTTGATTATAAAATTTCTAACCAATTCCTATGAAAAATATATGTGTCAGATTTTGCCAAAGACATCGGAATAAAGAACACAGGTAGTTTGCCAAGAAAAAAAAAGGTAAAAAATGAGTTATTACTCTCTCTAGTTCTTGAATAAACTATAGTATAAGAGGCAAAATCGGGTCTATTTTCCTGAACTCCAAGCTCTTGGGGGGGGGGGGGCGATCGCCCCCACCGCCCCCCCCTTGGATCCGCGCCTGTATATATATCAGTCTCCATTGATCTCGGTTTGTCCATAGGTCCCAATTTAAAACTTTTTTTGTAAGTCTAGTATCGTCCATTCGTTGAATATGTCCGTACCATCTAAGTTGGTTGATTTTAATATCTTCTGTTATCTTGTGCTTAACGCCCATAATTTCTTGGATTCTTTCATTTCTGACTCTGTCCATTCTGGATTTTCCAGCCGCTCTTCTCCAATAATCCATTTCTGTAGCTTCCAGTGTTCTTAGGGTTCTTTCTTTCAATGGCCATACTTCACTTCCATAGGTGACAATGCTTTTAACAATACTATTAAAGATTTTGTGTTTGTTTTCTTTGGATATTGTTTTATCCCACAATATGCTGTTCAACTGTCTAATAGCTTGTCGTCCCTGGTTGTTTCTATGCTTGATTTCTTCGTCAAGTTTGCCCCGTTGGTTATATGCATTCCGAGATACTTGTATTTCTCACAGTGATTTATTTCTTGCTGCTGTTGTTCCAAAATCAAGTTTTGTTGCTGTCCCCCAATACATTGTATTCCATTTTTTTGATGTTAACTTCTAGCCCCCACTTTTGATATTCTTCTATTAGCTTACGAGCCATGTATTCTAGATCTTCGTAGTCTTGTGCCAGAACTATTTGGTCGTCTGCGAAACACAATGTATATAGTATGGAATCGGTTAGTGGAATGCCCATATTTTCGCACTTTCTTTTGCATGTTTTTAACGCATGTTCCAGGTAGATTTTAAACAAGGTTGGAGACTAACAACATCCCTGCTTGAGCCCTTTGCTAACCGTGATTCCTTTTGAAATATTATGCCCTTTCTTTATTTTGCTTGTATTATTGGAATAGAGCTCTTGAACTGCCTTGATAAGTATTATATTTATATTTGTTTTTTCTAGGGCTTCCCAGAGTTTTTGTTGTGGTACGCTGTCATAGGCTTTTTTGAGATCCACGTAGAGCAGGTGTATTTCTTGGTTCAGTGCTGATTTTTTCTCAGTGAGCTGGGTTATTGTAAAGAGATGGTCAACAGTATATCTACCTGCTCTAAATCCAGCCTGTTCTTCGGCCTCCATATCTGAGTATTCGCTCTCAATCCTCTTTTTGACTAGTTTCCTATACACTTTACTTCCTTTTTTGTGTATAATGGTAATATAGAATGTTTTCCACTCTTCGGGTATCTTTTCTCCGTTTATACATTTTTGGTAGAGGTTTGTCAATTGTCTTCTCTGTGCCGTATTTAAGTAGCTCAAGCGGGATATTTCCGGGACCTGGTGATTTTCGGTTTTTTAATGTTTGGCATATTTGCGTGACTTCTTTGCAATCTATCCTTAGTGGAGATTCTGCTCTTTCTTCTGCTAGCAATCTTGAAAAGTATTCATCCCATTGAGATAAACCAATCGGTGAAATGATATCTTTAGATTTTTCTTGTCGAAGATATCTCGGTATTTTCCAGCTTTCGGTACTTCTGCTACCCCCAAATGTGCGTTTATTCTGGCACAGGTTCTTTCCCAGGTTTTGTTTTTCTTTTGGGTTATTGCGTTTCGCACTGCTCTTTGGGCCGTTTTGTATTCACTTCTACTTTCATCCGTCTTTAAGCTTAAAAAATATATACTGTATCTTTCTCGTTTAGTATTTATCATATGTTCGATTTAACGTAAGCGTATTGTTGCTCTACACTATCAACGTTTTCCTGTACCAGTTTATTATCAAGTTGCTAATTGTATAGTTTTTTAACGCTTTCGTGATTGAAGCTATCTAAGTTGTACTTGATTTCAGGATTTTTTTGTTTCTGTTCTTCAGTGCCTTCTTTACTTTTGGCTAGGCGGAAGGGCAGTATTTTGGCTTTAACCAGTATCCTGACGCGCTATTACATAATCTATGACGGATTTCAAATTTCTTGTTCGTTGAACAAGAACCTTAACGTGAGTATTTACAAAAAAATGTAAAAGTAATTGAATTAGCGATAGTTAACTAAGACTGAGATTTGAACCGTAACAACCCCGGTATTTATCATTTTGACGGAAAGAAACATAGCTTTAATAAAGTCTAATATTTTTATATAATCCATAACATTGGATAGTACGGGACCCTCGGCGCGACAGTCATACTTGCACTTGAACTACCTTTTAAAATAAATTACCATTTCCTACTATACTAAATAATGGACGACAAGAGCGAAATAAGGTGCATAAACAAGTCCAAAATAAGACCTGTTCAAGTTTGGTGTACAAATAGAATTCAACCGGCTTAGTCTCGGTTCTAAAGGAAATGCAAATCGAGTTAGGAAGGGGTTTTGCTGCAAGCCGCAATATTATTAAGGTTAGAATGTGCCACTGAACAATTCCATTTTGTTGACTGTGGAAACCAAGTTGCTATTTTACATAATGATTATTATTTCTAAGCATTGTGACGTCTGTATTAAGGAAACAAACATCCCAGAGTATTGTTAGTTTGGCCTTAACGAATAAAAACTGTTAGTTAAAAATCGGCCAAGTGCAGGCACTTGTTTTTCGAGGAAAAATGAAAAAAAAAAAACGCTTTGGTTATATTCACAGGGACTACATTTTTTATTTTCTGTTCACGTTATAAAGTATATTTATATCAGGCGATCATCCGAGGGAGGAGGCTAGTACCTTCTCCATCAGGAGGTCCCCCAATCTGTGTGCAAACCTTCCACCTACCGACCGGGGGCAGGTTTGCAATATCCTATCCACATAACTTGGAATTTATATTTTATATTACTCCATGGAAATGAGATCAAAAAAGTGATGTTTTGTTAACAAAAATGAAACATTGCTTTTTTTGCTGGAATGTGTTCATTTTGGCATCCTATAAAACATATCTCGATAATAACTCTGAAGGAGCTGTGCAACAAAAATGGCGGACCAAAAATGGTCACGATTTTCGGTTTTTTGAGTTTATCTCGAAAAGTAAAAGTTGTATCGAAAAATGTTTCAAACAAAAGTTGTAGAGAATTAAAAAACCTATCAATTTATATAATATAAGTTATAGGTGGCGTCACTAGTTATCAAGGTATTTTTTTTTGACAAAATTTACGGTTTTTGTTTTTTTTTTTAAAAAGACATTTATCAACAAATTACCGTATTAAAATTTAACGTAAATATAGGTATTATCATTCTAAAAAAGTATGTCAAACCGGGAATCTGTCAGTTTTTTATTTTCCGAGAAATTCGATGTTAAAGTTGAAAATTCAACCTCAATTTTCAGCTTTCCTAATTAAGATACAATTTTAGTGGAAATTGTTTGTATTGTTTTATATTTTGAAGATATATAAAAAAAAATTTTTTTTCGATCGTGGGTCGAGAAATTTTGCAAAAACCAATTTTTGCACCAAAAAAATTGCGACAACTTTTCACCGGATGAAGATCAAATTTTTTTAATGCGTGCGTTGGATTTAGATGTATCATTTTCGATCTCAAAAAAAAATTAATTTTGGATGAAAAAAATGTTTTTTTTTTTTTCAAAAATTCATAATGGCGTGGCAAATGAATATTAAGGGCTCAAATTTGCAGAAGATGCTTTTTAATACTTGTACTTTGCCTGTGAATTTTTTGGATCCAAGAAATACACTTCCATACGACCTGTGAACCTTCGAAAATTGGGCCGAATCTAATCGAAAATAGCTGCTGCAGGCCGCTGTCGGCGGGTTGCCATAGTTCAGGTGAATTATTCATTGGCGCTTCAAGGAAATTTCATGACCGAACGAACCAATCAAACAATCCACCAACCAACTTACTAACCAACAATCTAATTGGCCAACAAACAGAAAAAATAAGCTCATAAATAAATAAATCCCTTCAGCTGATTTCCGTGCTTGCTGGACAGGTCCGAAATATTTTCATATGGATCATCAACACTCATATCTATATCATCCAACAAAGCTTCTAACCTTGCTTGTTCTTTTTCATAATGTGACATTTTGAACTCACAAATACAGTAACGTAATATTTCGCTACTGTTTTATATCACTCTAAGCAATACTAACCAAACAATATAAATAATTTTTTTTGTACACTAGTTAAAAAGTAATATTTATAATATTGATGTTGTTTTTTTCATTTATAAGATAGTAACAATTTGTTTAGTCATATTAATTATTAATTTGTTTATTAACAAAATTTTTACAAACAATTATAAAGAAAATCATACAAATATTCAACTATATAATACATAATGTACTGTTTTTTTTCCTTTATGTTATTATTACCTAATAGTTTATTAACAAAACTATGCTTTTTAATTTTATAAGTTTATATTACGACAAATTAATATCATTGGTCGCTAATTATTTTCGTATTTTTGGTGACATAGAAGCAGATATATAATAATACTAGCGACCCGCCCCGGCTTCGCACGGGTGCAATGCTGATACTAAATACACTACAGAAAAACTGTGACTATTTATTTTATTTTTACAACAATTATTACATCGGCCTCCGACGCGCTATTTATAGGCACGCTGCCGCCGCCCCGGTCGGCCAGTACCGCCGCAAGCGCTACTTCCCGCAATTTTAAATCTGTAATATCTTCGAAAATATTCATTTAAATCTTGTGCTGTAAAGGACCATATAGATTTATATTAAATCAACAATGTATTTAAGCTATTTAATTGGATAAGGATTAATGCTGTATTGGTTAAAATCGCTTCAAAATTTGCCATTATTTGTCGTAAAAAGTAAATGACAAAAAAATGTGATTGTGGGATATCCATGAGAGATAGACATATACCATCGCGGAGTTTTCTGTAGACCTTTTCAATGTGTACAAATAATTAGTACATTATTTTGATAAATCTCGCAGGGTTCAGCCTGCGTTTGCAATGTAAGCGGAAAAAAATATGATAATTAACGACATCACATTAGAAACCTCAAAAATAACAGTATTTCTCCACTATTTAATGGATGTTATTATACATATAAACCTTCCTCTTGAATCACTCTATCTATTGAAAAAAACCGCATCAAAATCCGGTGCGTAGTTTTAAAGATTTAAGCATACAAAGGGACATAGGGACAGAGAAAGCGACTTTGTTTTATACTATGTAGTGATATCAAGCTATTTAATTCTAAGCTTTAACAACAGTTTTTGTTAATATTTTTTTAAATCTAACAAATATTATAAAATTATCACCCTGTATATTGTTACAATATTTAATATCTTTGATGGTTTTATGGGAATCTTTTGCTCCCTTACATTACAGGTTAAATTTTTATCTTATAGATTTATGACCTAACAATGGTCAATAATCCTACTGGTTAATTACTTTAGGGTGTGATAATTATCCATTACTAGCGACCCGCCCCGGCTTCGCACGGGTGCAATGCTGATACTAAATACACTACAGAAAAAATGTGACTATTTATTTTATTTTTACAACAATTATTACATCGGCCTCCGACGCGCTGTTTATAGGCACGCTGCCGCCGCCCCGGTCGGCCAGTACCGCCGCAAGCGCTACTTCCCGCAATTTTAAATCTGTAATATCTTCGAAAATATTCATTTAAATCTTGTGCTGTAAAGGACCATATAGATCTATATTAAATCAACAATGTATTTAAGCTATTTAATTGGATAAGGCTAAATGCTGTATTGGTTAAAATCGCTTCAAAATTTGCCATTATTTGTCGTAAAAAGTAAATGACAAAAAAATGTTATTGTGGGATATCCATGAGAGATAGACATATACCATCGCGGAGTTTTCTGTAGACCTTTTCAATGTGTACAAATAATTAGTACATTATTTTAATAAATCTCGTAGGGTTCAGCCTGCGTTTGCAATGTAAGCGGAAAAAAATATGATAATTAACGACATCACATTAGAAATCTCAAAAATAACAGTATTTCTCCACTATTTAATGGATGTTATTATACATATAAACCTTCCTCTTGAATCACTCTATCTATTGAAAAAAACCGCATCAAAATCCGGTGCGTAGTTTTAAAGATTTAAGCATACAAAGGAACATAGGGACAAAGAAAGCGACTTTGTTTTATACTATGTAGTGATAAAGGAAAAAAAATATAATATGTAATATATAACTGAATATTTGTATGATTTTCTCTATAATTTTTTGTAAAAAATTTTGTTAATAAACAAATTAATAATTAACATGACTAAACAAATTGTTACTCTCATATAAATTGATAAAACAACATCAATATTATAAATATTACTTGTGATGCATAAGTTTCCTCGAAACGCCAATGAATAAATGCATCTGAACTATGGCAATCCGCCGACAGCGGCCTGCAGCAGCTGTTTTCGATTGGATTCGGCCCAATTTTCGATGGTTCACAGAGCGTATGGAAGTGTATTTTTTGGATTCAAAAAATTCACAGGTAAAGTACACGTATTAAAAAGCATCTTCTGCAAATTTGAGCCCTTAATATTCATTTGCCACGCCATTATGAATTAAAAAAAAAAAGTTTTTTTTCATTCAAAATTAATTTTTATATATATATATATATATATATATATATATATATATATATATATATATATAAATCCTTTATTTAGTCACAGACCGCTTAAACTTATTTAGAGATTTTCAACATTTAATATTTGTGGGCAACTGACTAAAACTGTTTAGATCCTTAAAGAATACAGAGGTTTGTGTTTTTGTTTGTGGGTAGTTCTCCTGTATATTTACAAAATCATATTAATTATAATAGAAATATTAATACTGGAGGAATATAAAAGTCTTCCTTCGATCTAGTGTCATATGCATGTATATTTCTATTATTATTGATTTTGTAAATATATAGGAGAATTACCCGATCTGATTTTAAAAATAAAGATCAATGTTTGATATTGAAAGAAGTCCTCCACCGAAAACCATTGCATTTCCCTCAACGTGTAGTTAATTGATGTTCTTCTTGTACCTGAGAGTATAACTCTCATGGCTCTATTTTGCAATTTTTGAAATCTTGCCTTTTCATTTTGATTAAGAAGGAACAAAATTGTGGAGCAATAAACAAAGTGCGGCAATACCAGAGTGTTAAACAGGATTGTTTTAGTCCACCTTGACAAAAAATTAGAACATCTTTGAATATAGCTAATTTTATAAAAAATAATTTTTATTAAGATCGGAAATGATACATCTAAATGCAATGCATGCGGCCCACGATTAAAAAAAAATTTTTTTTACTAGATCTTCAAAATATAAAACAATATAAACAGTTTTCATTAAAATTGAGCATTATATCTTAATTAGGAAAGTAGAAAATTGAGGTTAAATTTTCAACAACATCGAATTTCTTAGAAAAAAAAAAACTCACAGATTCTTGGTTTGACATACTTTTTTACAATGATAATACCTATCTTTACGTTAAATTGTAAATCGGTAATTTGTTAATAATTGTCTTTTAAAAAAAACAAAAACTGTAAATTTTGTCGAAAAAAAAATATATATCTCAATAACTAGTAGCGCCACCTATAACTTATATCATATGAATCGATAGGTTTTTTAATTCTCTACAACTTGTGTTTGAAATATTTTTCGATACAACTTTTACTTTTCGAGATAAACTTAAAAAACCGAAAATCGTGACAATTTTTGTTCCGCCATTATTTTTGCACAGGTCTTTCAGAATTACCATCGAGATATGTTTTATAGGATGCCGAAAAAAAAATATTTTTTTCTGTTCTCTGCCTGAAAGAAGAATCCATATATAACTAATATTGAAAATATTTGAGGTTTAATAAAAGTTCAAATTCTTAAAAAACCTATATACAGGGTGAGTCAACGATTGGATGAAGTAGGTTTGTGCCTTTTCGGTGAAATTTACAAAGAAACTATATTTATTGTTTGATACAGTTTATTTTTACGCAGATTTTAAAAATATTTAGGACTCTACAGGGTGAGCCAAAAAACTAGGACAGCATAAAGTTGTATTTTTTTAAATAGAACACCCTATATACGAATCGTATTTTCGATTTAGCTTATAATTTTAAATCTTTTTTATTAAGGGTTTACTATAACAAAACTTTATAGTTTCTGAGATAATTAAGTTTAAAGAAAAAAAGTCACATTTTCAAGCATCAATTCAATCCTAAATAACATTTTCAATTTTGTGACAAATATATTCAAATTTGGAATTTAGCAAGGCCAAGGACAAGTTAACATAATTTTTACCTAATATTTGCAATAAAGCTACAGGGTGTTGAACACATCGGCTCAAATTTGAACAAGTTTAAATGAATAAATATCTTTTTTTTAAATGGTACACCCTGTATATTTTCATGTTATTTAATAGAGTTATAAAAACCCTAACAATTTTGTTCAATATATCCTATACCTATTTGTAATAGTTTTTGAGATATTTCAGTTTTTCTTATTTTCCATACTTTTTTACAGAAATAGTCTTCATTATCATAGTAGCCATGGCAAAAACAATGTAAAAGAACATTTTTCTGTGTGTCAAATTTATAACCGCAATCGCTTCTTTTGGTTTTTATGTAGTGTAGTTTGGTTTTTTTTGCATTCATCTTATATTGTAAAATGAATTTTCCAAAGAATGAGTTAATAGATATGATTTATACAATAGGATAGGCTCAAAAAAATTGCCTATATAAGGATTTTCCTGAACATTTAACAATACTTGTAGTTCTTTTTCTTCATTAGTTACTGGTTTATTGACCACTTTACGTTTTGGATAATCAACAGTACCAGAAGAATCAAATCTTTGCATTAAGTTTTGAAAAGTATGGGTATTAGGCTGGCGTCGATCAGGATACTTCATTTTGTAAATTCTTTGAGCAAGAAGGCAATTTTTTTGAGCCTCTCCTATTGTATAAATCATATCTATTAACTCATTCTTTGGAAAATTCATTTTACAATATAAGATGAATGCAAAAAAAACCAAACTACACTACATAAAAACCAAAAGAAGCGATTGCGGTTATAAATTTGACACACAGAAAAATGTTCTTTTATATTGTTTTTGCCTTGGCTACTATGATAATGAAGACTATTTCTGTAAAAAAGTATGGAAAATAAGAAAAACTGAAATATCTCAAAAACTATTATAAATAGGTATAGGATATATTGAACAAAACTTTTAGGGTTTTTATTACTCTATTAAATAACATGAAAATATACAGGGTGTACCATTTAAAAAAAAAGATATTTATTCATTTAAACTTGTTCAAATTTGAGCCGATGTGTTCAACACCCTGTAGTTTTTATTGCAAATATTAGGTAAAAATTATGTTAACTTGTCCTTGGCCTTGCTAAATTCCAAATTTGAATATATTTGTCACAAAATTGAAAACGTTATTTAGGATTGAATTGATGCTTGCAAATGTGACTTTTTTTCTTTAAACTTAATTATCTCAGAAACTATAAAGTTTTGTTATAGTAAACCCTTAATAAAAAAAGATTTAAAATTATAAGCTAAATCGAAAATACGATTCGTATATAGGGTGTTCTATTTAAAAAAATACAACTTTATGCTGTCCTAGTTTTTTGGCTCACCCTGTAGAGTCCTAAATATTTTTAAAATCTGCGTAAAAATAAACTGTGTGAAACAATGAATATAGTTTCTTTGTAAATTTTACCGAAAAGGCACAAACTTACTTCATCCAATCGTTGACTCACCCTGTACATTCGAAAGCATCTAAGTGTAGTATGTAAAATATGGAAAAATTTATCAGTGAATTATGCGGAGAAGTTGATCAGCAACATTTCATAATGGGTGGACCCTATATTGATGTGATCGCGTCTTAAACCAAAAACTAGTATTTCCAAAAATGTAAGACTTTTTTACTTTAACCTTTTAGGTAGTTTTATTTTGTTAACACGTTTTTGCGGAACTAATTGTATATACATTTTGAAAGAAATATACTAAAAATAAAGTTTTGCTTTCATTATATCAAAGTAAATGCTACCACCTACTCATTTAGTAGTCTTTATCAACCTCACGATACAAGCTTTTCCAAGTTTTCCTAAATCAGTTTAGGAAGTTTCAAGGCTTTAGACCTTTATCAGAGAGTCTATAGAAAAGTTTGAATTGACTTTGAGCTACAAAGTCGGAATCACGATAGCAGGAAAAAGTCTTGCAGGAATCGTTAAAGACGAATTGGCCTAGTTTTATTTAAAAAGTATGCCTTACTTTGTTTGGTTTTTTGCCCGTCTAAGTAGATTACATTGTAGATTATACGGTTGTTTTGCAATATATAAAAAGTGTCTATTTTGAAATCTAACAAATCTAGACCGACGACTTTAAATATTCAAATTGAAGATTTGTTTAATATTAAAGAATTTATTTATAACTTAGTAATTAGGTTGATGAGAATAACTATCGATGTGGAAAGTTCTAGAAGGTTACTTACGTATAATTACTAAAATATTAGTTCAATTAATTCAGAGGAACTAAGCTTTCGATAAGATAGAGAGCTGTATTATGTAATTCGATTAGTGAGAAATGTCAGAACTAATTAAAGGTACATAAATCTTTTAAATAACATCTACCAAAGGTCGATAGTGACAATAACAGTTTTTTTTTACCCGAATAACACTAAGACAAAAAAAAAATATATATATATATATATATATATATATATATATATATATATATATATATATATATATATATATATATGATTAAGTATTAATCCGGAAATACATCCGTTCGTTCGTTTGATTTTCTGTCGACGTTTGCAGACGTTTCGCCAAAATCTCGTTTGACATCTTCTGTGCTTGGTGGTTGTAGATCTACAACGTCTGCAAACTTCCACAGGAAATCAAACGAACGAACGGATGTATTCCCGGATTAACACTGGATTAACAAGGACACCCGGCACTCAGGGATTTTAAGAGAAGCTTTGAAAGTGTTTTAGGTATCTGTAAAAAATTTATAGTTCAACAATTTTAACGCTAACAATTTATTTTAAGGGTGTGCATCCACTGACGTTAAAAAATTTTTTTCTTGTTATTTTAAAATTCACTATGCATTTTTAAAGGCACCCAGCACTCAGGGATTTCAAAAGAAGCTTTGAAAGTGTTTTAGGTATCTGTAAAAAATTTATAGTTCAACAATTTTAACGCTAACAATTTATTTTAAGGGTATGCATCCACTGATGTTAAAAAAAAATTTCTTGTTATTTTAAAATTCACTATGTATTTTTAAGGCCACCCAGCATTCAGGGATTTTAAGAGAAGCTTTAAAAGTGTTTTAGGTATCTGTAAAAAATTTATAGTTCAACAATTTTAACGCTAACAATTTATTTTAAGGGTATGCATCCACTGATGTTAAAAAAAAAATTTCTTGTTATTTTAAAATTCACTATGTATTTTTAAGGCCACCCAGCACTCAGGGATTTCAAAAGAAGCTTTGAAAGTGTTTTAGGTATCTGTAAAAAATTTATAGTTCAACAATTTTAACGCTAACAATTTATTTTAAGGGTGTGCATCCACTGACGTTAAAAAATTTTTTCTTGTTATTTTAAAATTCACTATGCATTTTTAAAGGCACCCAGCACTCAGGGATTTCAAAAGAAGCTTTGAAAGTGTTTTAGGTATCTGTAAAAAATTTATAGTTCAACAATTTTAACGCTAACAATTTATTTTAAGGGTGTGCATCCACTGACGTTAAAAAATTTTTTTCTTGTTATTTTAAAATTCACTATGCATTTTTAAAAGCACCCAGCACTCAGGCATTTCAAAAGAAGCTTTAAAAGTGTTTTAGGTATCTGTAAAAAATTTATAGTTCAACAATTTTAACGCTAACAATTTATTTTAAGGGTATGCATCCACTGATGTTAAAAAAAAAATTTCTTGTTATTTTAAAATTCACTACGTATTTTTAAGGCCACCCAGCACTCAGGGATTTCAAAAGAAGCTTTGAAAGTGTTTTAGGTATCTGTAAAAAATTTATAGTTCAACAATTTTAACGTTAACAATTTATTTTAAGGGTATGCATCCACTGATGTTAAAAAAAAAATTTCTGGTTATTTTAAAATTCACTATGTATTTTTAAGGCCACCCAGCATTCAGGGATTTTAAGAGAAGCTTTGAAAGTGTTTTAGGTATCTGTAAAAAATTTATAGTTCAACAATTTTAACGCCAACAATTTATTTTAAGGGTATGCATCCACTGATGTTAAAAAAAATTTCTTGTTATTTTAAAATTCACTATGTATTTTTAAGGCCACCCAGCATTCAGGGATTTTAAGAGAAGCTTTAAAAGTGTTTTAGGTATCTGTAAAAAATTTATAGTTCAACAATTTTAACGCTAACAATTTATTTTAAGGGTGTGCATCCACTGACGTTAAAAAAAATTTTTCTTGTTATTTTAAAATTCACTATGCATTTTTAAAGGCACCCAGCACTCAGGGATTTCAAAAAAAGCTTTGAAAGTGTTTTAGATATCTGTAAAAAATTTATAGTTCAACAATTTTAACGCTAACAATTTATTTTAAGGGTATGCATCCACTGATGTTAAAAAAAAATTTCTTGTTATTTTAAAATTCACTATGTATTTTTAAGGCCACCCAGCATTCAGGGATTTTAAGAGAAGCTTTATAAGTGTTTTAGGTATCTGTAAAAAATTTATAGTTCAACAATTTTAACGCTAACAATTTATTTTAAGGGTATGCATCCACTGATGTTAAAAAAAAAATTTCTTGTTATTTTAAAATTCACTATGTATTTTTAAGGCCACCCAGCACTCAGGGATTTCAAAAGAAGCTTTGAAAGTGTTTTAGGTATCTGTAAAAAATTTATAGTTCAACAATTTTAACGCTAACAATTTATTTTAAGGGTATGCATCCACTGATGTTAAAAAAAAAAAATTCTTGTTATTTTAAAATTCACTATGCATTTTTAAAGGCACCCAGCACTCAGGGATTTCAAAAGAAGCTTTGAAAGTGTTTTAGGTATCTGTAAAAAATTTATAGTTCAACAATTTTAACGCTAACAATTTATTTTAAGGGTATGCATCCACTGATGTTAAAAAAAAAATTTCTTGTTATTTTAAAATTCACTATGTATTTTTAAGGCCATCCAGCACTCAGGGATTTCAAAAGACGCTTTGAAAGTGTTTTAGGTATCTGTAAAAAATTTATAGTTCAACAATTTTAACGCTAACAATTTATTTTAAGGGTATGCATCCACTGATGTTAAAAAAAAAATTTCTTGTTATTTTAAAATTCACTATGTATGTTTAAGGCCACCCAGCATTCAGGGATTTTAAGAAAAGTTTTGAAAGTGTTTTAGGTATCTGTAAAAAATTTATAGTTCAACAATTTTAACGCTAACAATTTATTTTAAGGGTGTGCATACACTGATGATAAAAAAAGAAATTTTCTTGTTATTTTAAAATTCACTATGCATTTTTAAGGCCACCCAGCACTCAGGGATTTTAAGAGAAGCTTTGAAAGTGTTTTAGGTATCTGTAAAAAATTTATAGTTCAACAATTTTAACGCTAACAATTTATTTTAAGGGTATGCATCCACTGATGTTAAAAAAAAATTTCTTGTTATTTTAAAATTCACTATGCATTTTAAGGCCACCCAGCACTCAGAGATTTTAAGAAAAGCTTTGAAAGTGTTTTAGGTATCTGTAAAAAATTTATAGTTCAACAATTTTAACGCTAACAATTTATTTTAAGGGTGTACATCAACTGACGTTAAAAAAAGAAATTTTCTTGTTATTTTAAAATTCACTATGTATTTTTAAGGCCACCCAGCACTCAGGGATTTCAAAAAAAGCTTTGAAAGTGTTTTAGGTATCTGCAAAAAAATTTATAGTTCAACAATTTTAACGCTAACAATTTATTTTAAGGGTGTGCATCCACTGATGTTAAAAAAAGAAATTTTCTTGTTATTTTAAAATTCACTATGCATTTTTAAGGCCACCCAGCACTCAGGGATTTTAAGAGAAGATTTGAAAGTGTTTTAGGTATCTGTAAAAAATTTATAGTTCAACAATTTTAACGCTAACAATTTATTTTAAGGGTGTACATCAACTGACGTTAAAAAAAGAAATTTTCTTGTTATTTTAAAATTCACTATGCATTTTTAAGGCCACCCAGCACTCAGGGATTTTAAGAGAAGCTTTGAAAGTGTTTTAGGTATCTGTAAAAAATTTATAGTTCAACAATTTTAACGCTAACAATTTATTTTAAGGGTGTGCATCCACTGATGTTAAAAAAAAATTTTCTTGTTATTTTAAAATTCACTATGCATTTTAAAAGGCACCCAGCACTCAGGGATTTTAAGAGAAGCTTTGAAAGTGTTTTAGGTATCTGTAAAAAATTTATAGTTCAACAATTTTAACGCTAACAATTTATTTTAAGGGTATGCATCCACTGATGTTAAAAAAAAATTTCTTGTTATTTTAAAATTCACTATGCATTTTTAAAGGCACCCAGCATTCAGGGATTTTAAGAGAAGCTTTAAAAGTGTTTTAGGTATCTGTAAAAAATTTATAGTTCAACAATTTTAACGCTAACAATTTATTTTAAGAGTATGCATCCACTGATGTTAAAAAAAAAATTTCTTGTTATTTTAAAATTCACTATGTATTTTTAAGGCCACCCAGCACTCAGGGATTTCAAAAGAAGCTTTGAAAGTGTTTTAGGTATCTGTAAAAAATTTATAGTTCAACAATTTTAACGCTAACAATTTATTTTAAGGGTATGCATCCACTGATGTTAAAAAAAAAATTTCTTGTTATTTTAAAATTCACTATGTATTTTTAAGGCCACCCAGCATTCAGGGATTTTAAGAGAAGTTTTGAAAGTGTTTAGGTATCTGTAAAAAATTTATAGTTCAACAATTTTAACGCTAACAATTTATTTTAAGGGTGTGCATACACTGATGATAAAAAAAGAAATTTTCTTGTTATTTTAAAATTCACTATGTATTTTTAAGGCCACCCAGCACTCAGGGATTTTAAGAGAAGCTTTGAAAGTGTTTTAGGTATCTGTAAAAAATTTATAGTTCAACAATTTTAACGCTAACAATTTATTTTAAGGGTGTGCATACACTGATGATAAAAAAAGAAATTTTCTTGTTATTTTAAAATTCACTATGTATTTTTAAGGCCACCCAGCACTCAGGGATTTTAAGAGAAGCTTTAAAAGTGTTTTAGGTATCTGTAAAAAATTTATAGTTCAACAATTTTAACGCTAACAATTTATTTTAAGGGTATGCATCCACTGATGTTAAAAAAAAAATTTCTTGTTATTTTAAAATTCACTATGTATTTTCAAGGCCACCCAGCACTCAGGGATTTCAAAAGAAGCTTTGAAAGTGTTTTAGGTATCTGTAAAAAATTTATAGTTCAACAATTTTAACGCTAACAATTTATTTTAAGGGTATGCATCCACTGATGTTAAAAAAAAAATTTCCTGTTATTTTAAAATTCACTATGCATTTTAAGGCCACCCAGCACTCAGGGATTTTAAAAGAAGCTTTAAAAGTGTTTTAAGTATCTGTAAAAAATTCATAGTTCTACAATTTTAACGCTAACAATTTATTTTAAGGGTGTACATCAACTGACGTTAAAAAAAGAAATTTTCTTGTTATTTTAAAACTCACTATGCATTTTTAAAGGCATCCAGCATTCAGGGATTTTAAAAGAAGCTTTGAAAGTGTTTTAGGTATCTGTAAAAAATTTATAGTTCAACAATTTTAACGCTAACAATTTATTTTAAGGGTGTGCATCCACTGATGTTAAAAAAAGAAATTTTCTTGTTATTTTAAAATTCACTATGTATTTTTAAGGCCACCCAGCACTCAGGTATTTTAAGAGAAGCTTTGAAAGTGTTTTAGGTATCTGTAAAAAATTTATAGTTCAACAATTTTAACGCTAACAATTTATTTTAAGGGTGTGCATCCACTGACGTTAAAAAATTTTTTTCTTGTTATTTTAAAATTCACTATGCATTTTTAAAAGCACCCAGCACTCAGGGATTTCAAAAGAAGCTTTGAAAGTGTTTTAGGTATCTGTAAAAAATTTATAGTTCAACAATTTTAACGCTAACAATTTATTTTAAGGGTATGCATCCACTGATGTTAAAAAAAAAATTTCTTGTTATTTTAAAATTCACTATGTATTTTTAAGGCCACCCAGCACTCAGGGATTTTAAGAGAAGCTTTGAAAGTGTTTTAGGTATCTGTAAAAAATTTATAGTTCAACAATTTTAACGCTAACAATTTATTTTAAGGGTATGCATCCACTGATATTAAAAAAAAAATTTCTTGTTATTTTAAAATTCACTATGCATTTTTAAAGGCACCCAGCACTCAGGGATTTCAAAAAAAGCTTTGAAAGTGTTTTAGGTATCTGTAAAAAATTTATAGTTCAACAATTTTAACGCTAACAATTTATTTTAAGGGTATGCATCCACTGATATTAAAAAAAAAAATTTCTTGTTATTTTAAAATTCACTATGTATTTTTAAGGCCACCCAGCATTCAGGGATTTTAAGAGAAGCTTTAAAAGTGTTTTAGGTATCTGTAAAAAATTTATAGTTCAACAATTTTAACGCTAACAATTTATTTTAAGGGTATGCATCCACTGATGTTAAAAAAAAAAATTCTTGTTATTTTAAAATTCACTATGTATTTTTAAGGCCACCCAGCATTCAGGGATTTTAAGAGAAGCTTTAAAAGTGTTTTAGGTATCTGTAAAAAATTTATAGTTCAACAATTTTAACGCTAACAATTTATTTTAAGAGTATGCATCCACTGATGTTAAAAAAAAAATTTCTTGTTATTTTAAAATTCACTATGTATTTTTAAGGCCACCCAGCACTCAGGGATTTCAAAAGAAGCTTTGAAAGTGTTTTAGGTATCTGTAAAAAATTTATAGTTCAACAATTTTAACGCTAACAATTTATTTTAAGGGTATGCATCCACTGACGTTAAAAAAAAAAATTCTTGTTATTTTAAAATTCACTATGCATTTTTAAAGGCACCCAGCACTCAGGGATTTCAAAAGAAGCTTTGAAAGTGTTTTAGGTATCTGTAAAAAATTTATAGTTCAACAATTTTAACGCTAACAATTTATTTTAAGGGTATGCATCCACTGATGTTAAAAAAAAAATTTCTTGTTATTTTAAAATTCACTATGCATTTTTAAAGGCACCCAGCACTCAGAGATTTTAAGAGAAGCTTTGAAAGTGTTTTAGGTATCTGTAAAAAATTTATAGTTCAACAATTTTAACGCTAACAATTTATTTTAAGGGTGTACATCAACTGACGTTAAAAAAAGAAATTTTCTTGTTATTTTAAAATTCACTATGCATTTTTAAGGCCACCCAGCACTCAGGGATTTTAAGAGAAGCTTTGAAAGTGTTTTAGGTATCTGTAAAAAATTTATAGTTCAACAATTTTAACGCTAACAATTTATTTTAAGGGTATGCATCCACTGATGTTAAAAAAAAAATTTCTTGTTATTTTAAAATTCACTATGTATTTTTAAGGCCATCCAGCACTCAGGGATTTCAAAAGAAGCTTTGAAAGTGTTTTAGGTATCTGTAAAAAATTTATAGTTCAACAATTTTAACGCTAACAATTTATTTTAAGGGTATGCATCCACTGATGTTAAAAAAAAAATTTCTTGTTATTTTAAAATTCACTATGCATTTTAAGGCCACCCAGCACTCAGAGATTTTAAGAGAAGCTTTGAAAGTGTTTTAGGTATCTGTAAAAAATTTATAGTTCAACAATTTTAACGCTAACAATTTATTTTAAGGGTGTACATCAACTGACGTTAAAAAAAGAAATTTTCTTGTTATTTTAAAATTCACTATGTATTTTTAAGGCCACCCAGCACTCAGGGATTTCAAAAAAAGCTTTGAAAGTGTTTTAGGTATCTGCAAAAAAATTTATAGTTCAACAATTTTAACGCTAACAATTTATTTTAAGGGTGTGCATCCACTGATGTTAAAAAAAGAAATTTTCTTGTTATTTTAAAATTCACTATGCATTTTTAAGGCCACCCAGCACTCAGGGATTTTAAGAGAAGCTTTGAAAGTGTTTTAGGTATCTGTAAAAAATTTATAGTTCAACAATTTTAACGCTAACAATTTATTTTAAGGGTGTGCATACACTGATGATAAAAAAAGAAATTTTCTTGTTATTTTAAAATTCACTATGTATTTTTAAGGCCACCCAGCACTCAGGGATTTTAAGAGAAGCTTTGAAAGTGTTTTAGGTATCTGTAAAAAATTTATAGTTCAACAATTTTAACGCTAACAATTTATTTTAAGGGAGTGCATACACTGATGATAAAAAAAGAAATTTTCTTGTTATTTTAAAATTCACTATGTATTTTTAAGGCCACCCAGCACTCAGGGATTTTAAGAGAAGCTTTGAAAGTGTTTTAGGTATCTGTAAAAAATTTATAGTTCAACAATTTTAACGCTAACAATTTATTTTAAGGGTGTGCATCCACTGATGTTAAAAAAAAATTTTCTTGTTATTTTAAAATTCACTATGCATTTTAAAAGGCACCCAGCACTCAGGGATTTTAAGAGAAGCTTTGAAAGTGTTTTAGGTATCTGTAAAAAATTTATAGTTCAACAATTTTAACGCTAACAATTTATTTTAAGGGTATGCATCCACTGATGTTAAAAAAAAAAAATTTCTTGTTATTTTAAAATTCACTATGTATTTTTAAGGCCACCCAGCACTCAGGGATTTTAAGAGAAGCTTTGAAAGTGTTTTAGGTATCTGTAAAAAATTTATAGTTCAACAATTTTAACGCTAACAATTTATTTTAAGAAAGTGCATACACTGATGATAAAAAAAGAAATTTTCTTGTTATTTTAAAATTCACTATGTATTTTTAAGGCCACCCAGCACTCAGGGATTTTAAGAGAAGCTTTGAAAGTGTTTTAGGTATCTGTAAAAAATTTATAGTTCAACAATTTTAACGCTAACAATTTATTTTAAGGGTGTGCATCCACTGATGTTAAAAAAAAATTTTCTTGTTATTTTAAAATTCACTATGCATTTTAAAAGGCACCCAGCACTCAGGGATTTTAAGAGAAGCTTTGAAAGTGTTTTAGGTATCTGTAAAAAATTTATAGTTCAACAATTTTAACGCTAACAATTTATTTTAAGGGTATGCATCCACTGATGTTAAAAAAAAAATTTCTTGTTATTTTAAAATTCACTATGTATTTTTAAGGCCACCCAGCATTCAGGGATTTTAAGAGAAGTTTTGAAAGTGTTTTAGGTATCTGTAAAAAATTTATAGTTCAACAATTTTAACGCTAACAATTTATTTTAAGGGTGTGCATACACTGATGATAAAAAAAAAAATTTTCTTGTTATTTTAAAATTCACTATGTATTTTTAAGGCCACCCAGCACTCAGGGATTTCAAAAGAAGCTTTGAAAGTGTTTTAGGTATCTGTAAAAAATTTATAGTTCAACAATTTTAACGCTAACAATTTATTTTAAGGGTATGCATCCACTGATGTTAAAAAAAAAATTTCTTGTTATTTTAAAATTCACTATGCATTTTAAGGCCACCCAGCACTCAGAGATTTTAAGAGAAGCTTTGAAAGTGTTTTAGGTATCTGTAAAAAATTTATAGTTCAACAATTTTAACGCTAACAATTTATTTTAAGGGTGTACATCAACTGACGTTAAAAAAAGAAATTTTCTTGTTATTTTAAAATTCACTATGTATTTTTAAGGCCACCCAGCACTCAGGGATTTCAAAAAAAGCTTTGAAAGTGTTTTAGGTATCTGCAAAAAAATTTATAGTTCAACAATTTTAACGCTAACAATTTATTTTAAGGGTGTGCATCCACTGATGTTAAAAAAAGAAATTTTCTTGTTATTTTAAAATTCACTATGCATTTTTAAGGCCACCCAGCACTCAGGGATTTTAAGAGAAGCTTTGAAAGTGTTTTAGGTATCTGTAAAAAATTTATAGTTCAACAATTTTAACGCTAACAATTTATTTTAAGGGTGTACATCAACTGACGTTAAAAAAAGAAATTTTCTTGTTATTTTAAAATTCACTATGCATTTTTAAGGCCACCCAGCACTCAGGGATTTTAAGAGAAGCTTTGAAAGTGTTTTAGGTATCTGTAAAAAATTTATAGTTCAACAATTTTAACTCTAACAATTTATTTTAAGGGTGTGCATCCACTGATGTTAAAAAAAATTTTCTTGTTATTTTAAAATTCACTATGCATTTTAAAAGGCACCCAGCACTTAGAGATTTCAAAAGAAGCTTTGAAAGTGTTTTAGGTATCTGTAAAAAATTTATAGTTCAACAATTTTAACGCTAACAATTTATTTTAAGGGTGTACATCAACTGACGTTAAAAAAAGAAATTTTCCTGTTATTTTAAAATTCACTATGCATTTTTAAGGCCACCCAGCACTCAGGGATTTTAAGAGAAGCTTTGAAAGTGTTTTAGGTATCTGTAAAAAATTTATAGTTCAACAATTTTAACGCTAACAATTTATTTTAAGGGTGTGCATCCACTGATGTTAAAAAAAGAAATTTTCTTGTTATTTTAAAATTCACTATGTATTTTTAAGGCCACCCAGCACTCAGGGATTTTAAGAGAAGCTCTGAAAGTGTTTTAGGTATCTGTAAAAAATTTATAGTTCAACAATTTTAACGCTAACAATTTATTTTAAGGGTGTGCATCCACTGATGTTAAAAAAAGAAATTTTCTTGTTATTTTAAAATTCACTATGCATTTTTAAGGCCACCCAGCACTCAGGGATTTTAAGAGAAGCTTTGAAAGTGTTTTAGGTATCTGTAAAAAATTTATAGTTCAACAATTTTAACGCTAACAATTTATTTTAAGGGTGTACATCAACTGACGTTAAAAAAAGAAATTTTCTTGTTATTTTAAAATTCACTATGCATTTTTAAGGCCACCCAGCACTCAGGGATTTTAAGAGAAGCTTTGAAAGTGTTTTAGGTATCTGTAAAAAATTTATAGTTCAACAATTTTAACTCTAACAATTTATTTTAAGGGTGTGCATCCACTGATGTTAAAAAAAAATTTTCTTGTTATTTTAAAATTCACTATGCATTTTAAAAGGCACCCAGCACTTAGAGATTTCAAAAGAAGCTTTGAAAGTGTTTTAGGTATCTGTAAAAAATTTATAGTTCAACAATTTTAACGCTAACAATTTATTTTAAGGGTGTACATCAACTGACGTTAAAAAAAGAAATTTTCTTGTTATTTTAAAATTCACTATGCATTTTTAAGGCCACCCAGCACTCAGGGATTTTAAGAGAAGCTTTGAAAGTGTTTTAGGTATCTGTAAAAAATTTATAGTTCAACAATTTTAACGCTAACAATTTATTTTAAGGGTATGCATCCACTGATGTTAAAAAAAAGTTTCTTGTTATTTTAAAATTCACTATGCATTTTTAAAGGCACCCAGCACTTAGAGATTTCAAAAGAAGCTTTGAAAGTGTTTTAGGTATCTGTAAAAAATTTATAGTTCAACAATTTTAACGCTAACAATTTATTTTAAGGGTATGCATCCACTGATGTTAAAAAAAAAATTTCTTGTTATTTTAAAATTCACTATGTATTTTTAAGGCCACCCAGCATTCAGGGATTTTAAGAGAAGTTTTGAAAGTGTTTTAGGTATCTGTAAAAAATTTATAGTTCAACAATTTTAACGCTAACAATTTATTTTAAGGGTGTGCATACACTGATGATAAAAAAAGAAATTTTCTTGTTATTTTAAAATTCACTATGTATTTTCAAGGCCACCCAGCACTCAGGGATTTTAAGAGAAGCTTTGAAAGTGTTTTAGGTATCTGTAAAAAATTTATAGTTCAACAATTTTAACGCTAACAATTTATTTTAAGGGTGTGCATACACTGATGATAAAAAAAGAAATTTTCTTGTTATTTTAAAATTCACTATGTATTTTTAAGGCCACCCAGCACTCAGGGATTTTAAGAGAAGCTTTAAAAGTGTTTTAGGTATCTGTAAAAAATTTATAGTTCAACAATTTTAACGCTAACAATTTATTTTAAGGGTATGCATCCACTGATGTTAAAAAAAAAATTTCTTGTTATTTTAAAATTCACTATGTATTTTTAAGGCCACCCAGCACTCAGGGATTTCAAAAGAAGCTTTGAAAGTGTTTTAGGTATCTGTAAAAAATTTATAGTTCAACAATTTTAACGCTAACAATTTATTTTAAGGGTATGCATCCACTGATGTTAAAAAAAAAATTTCTTGTTATTTTAAAATTCACTATGCATTTTAAGGCCACCCAGCACTCAGAGATTTTAAGAGAAGCTTTGAAAGTGTTTTAGGTATCTGTAAAAAATTTATAGTTCAACAATTTTAACGCTAACAATTTATTTTAAGGGTGTACATCAACTGACGTTAAAAAAAGAAATTTTCTTGTTATTTTAAAATTCACTATGTATTTTTAAGGCCACCCAGCACCCAGGGATTTCAAAAAAAGCTTTGAAAGTGTTTTAGGTATCTGCAAAAAAATTTATAGTTCAACAATTTTAACGCTAACAATTTATTTTAAGGGTGTACATCAACTGACGTTAAAAAAAGAAATTTTCTTGTTATTTTAAAACTCACTATGCATTTTTAAAGGCATCCAGCACTCAGGGATTTTAAAAGAAGCTTTGAAAGTGTTTTAGGTATCTGTAAAAAATTTATAGTTCAACAATTTTAACGCTAACAATTTATTTTAAGGGTGTGCATCCACTGATGTTAAAAAAAGAAATTTTCTTGTTATTTTAAAATTCACTATATATTTTTAAGGCCACCCAGCACTCAGGGATTTTAAGAGAAGCTTTGAAAGTGTTTTAGGTATCTGCAAAAAATTTATAGTTCAACAATTTTAACGCTAACAATTTATTTTAAGGGTGTGCATCCACTGATGTTAAAAAAAATTTTCTTGTTATTTTAAAATTCACTATGCATTTTTAAAGGCACCCAGCACTCAGGGATTTTAAAAGAAGCTTTAAAAGTGTTTTAAGTATCTGTAAAAAATTCATAGTTCTACAATTTTAACGCTAACAATTTATTTTAAGTGTGTACATCAACTGACGTTAAAAAAAAATTTTCTTGTTATTTTAAAATTCACTATGCATTTTCAAAGGCACCCAGCACTCAGAGATTTTAAGAGAAGCTCTGAAAGTGTTTTAGGTATCTGTAAAAAATTTATAGTTCAACAATTTTAACGCTAACAATTTATTTTAAGGGTGTGCATCCACTGATGTTAAAAAAAGAAATTTTCTTGTTATTTTAAAATTCACTATGTATTTTTAAGGCCACCCAGCACTCAGGGATTTTAAGAGAAGCTTTGAAAGTGTTTTAGGTATCTGTAAAAAATTTATAGTTCAACAATTTTAACGCTAACAATTTATTTTAAGGGTGTGCATCCACTGATGTTAAAAAAAGAAATTTTCTTGTTATTTTAAATTCACTATGTATTTTTAAGGCCACCCAGCATTCAGGGATTTTAAGAGAAGCTTTGAAAGTGTTTTAAGTATATGTAAAAAATTTATAGTTCAACAATTTTAACGCTAACAATTTATTTTAAGGGTGTGCATCCACTGATGTTAAAAAAAATTTTCTTGTTATTTTAAAATTCACTATGCATTTTTAAAGGCACCCAGCACTCAGGGATTTTAAAAGAAGCTTTAAAAGTGTTTTAAGTATCTGTAAAAAATTCATAGTTCTACAATTTTAACGCTAACAATTTATTTTAAGTGTGTACATCAACTGACGTTAAAAAAAAATTTTCTTGTTATTTTAAAATTCACTATGCATTTTCAAAGGCACCCAGCACTCAGGGATTTTAAGAGAAGCTTTGAAAGTGTTTTAGGTATCTGCAAAAAATTTATAGTTCAACAATTTTAACGCTAACAATTTATTTTAAGGGTGTGCATCCACTGATGTTAAAAAAAGAAATTTTCTTGTTATTTTAAAATCCACTATGCATTTTTAAAGGCACCCAGCACTCAGGGATTTTAAAAGAAGCTTTAAAAGTGTTTTAAGTATCTGTAAAAAATTCATAGTTCAACAATTTTAACGCTAACAATTTATTTTAAGGGTGTGCATCCACTGATGTTAAAAAAAGAAATTTTCTTGTTATTTTAAAATTCACTATATATTTTTAAGGCCACCCAGCACTCAGGGATTTTAAGAGAAGCTTTGAAAGTGTTTTAGGTATCTGCAAAAAATTTATAGTTCAACAATTTTAACGCTAACAATTTATTTTAAGGGTGTGCATCCACTGATGTTAAAAAAAATTTTCTTGTTATTTTAAAATTCACTATGCATTTTTAAAGGCACCCAGCACTCAGGGATTTTAAGAGAAGCTCTGAAAGTGTTTTAGGTATCTGTAAAAAATTTATAGTTCAACAATTTTAACGCTAACAATTTATTTTAAGGGTGTGCATCCACTGATGTTAAAAAAAGAAATTTTCTTGTTATTTTAAAATTCACTATGTATTTTTAAGGCCAATCAGCACTCAGGGATTTTAAGAGAAGCTCTGAAAGTGTTTTAGGTATCTGTAAAAAATTTATAGTTCAACAATTTTAACGCTAACAATTTATTTTAAGGGTGTGCATCCACTGATGTTAAAAAAAGAAATTTTCTTGTTATTTTAAAATTCACTATGTATTTTTAAGGCCAATCAGCACTCAGGGATTTTAAGAGAAGCTTTGAAAGTGTTTTAGGTATCTGTAAAAAATTTATAGTTCAACAATTTTAACGCTAACAATTTATTTTAAGGTGTGCATCCACTGATGTTAAAAAAAGAAATTTTCTTGTTATTTTAAAATTCACTATGCATTTTCAAAGGCACCCAGCACTCAGGGATTTTAAGAGAAGCTCTGAAAGTGTTTTAGGTATCTGTAAAAAATTCATAATTCTACAATTTTAACGCTAACAATTTATTTTAAGGGTGTACATCAACTGACGTTAAAAAATAAATTTTCTTGTTATTTTAAAATTCACTATGCATTTTTAAGGCCACTCAGCACTCAGGGATTTTAAGAGTAGCTTTCAAAGTGTCTTAGGTATCTGTAAAAATTCATAGTTCAACAATTATTACGCTAACAATTTATTTTAAGGGTGTACATCCAGTGACGTTAAAAAAAGAAATTTTCTTGTTATTTTAAAATTCACTATGTATTTTTAAGGCCACCCAGCGCTCAGGGATTTTAAGAGAAGCTTTAAAAGTGTTTTAGGTATCTGTAAAAAATTTATAGTTCAATAATTTTAACGCTAACAATTTATTTTAAGGGTGTGCATCCACTGATGTTAAAAAAAGAAATTTTCTTGTTATTTTAAAATTCACTATGCATTTTTAAGGCCACCCAGCACTCAGGGATTTTAAGAGAAGGTTTGAAAGTGTTTTAGGTATGTGTAAAAAATTTATAGTTTAACAATTTTAACTCTAACAATTTATTTTAAGGGTGTGCATCCACTGATGTTAAAAAAAGAAATTTTCTTGTTATTTTAAAATTTACTATGTATTTTTAAGGCCACCCAGCACTCAGGGATTTTAAGAGAAGCTCTGAAAGTGTTTTAGGTATCTGTAAAAAATTTATAGTTCAACAATTTTAACGCTAACAATTTATTTTAAGGGTGTGCATCCACTGATGTTAAAAAAAGAAATTTTCTTGTTATTTTAAAATTCACTATGTATTTTTAAGACCACCCAGTACTCAGGGATTTTAAGAGAAGCTCTGAAAGTGTTTTAGGTATCTGTAAAAAATTTATAGTTCAACAATTTTAACGCTAACAATTTATTTTAAGGGTGTGCATACACTGGTGTTAAAAAAAAGAAATTTTCTTGTTATTTTAAAATTCACTATGCATTTTTAAGGCCACCCAGCACTCAAGGATTTTAAGAGAAGGTTTGAAAGTGTTTTAGGTATGTGTAAAAAATTTATAGTTTAACAATTTTAACTCTAACAATTTATTTTAAGGGTGTGCATCCACTGATGTTAAAAAAAGAAATTTTCTTGTTATTTTAAAATTTACTATGTATTTTTAAGGCCACCCAGCACTCAGGGATTTTAAGAGAAGCTCTGAAAGTGTTTTAGGTATCTGTAAAAAATTTATAGTTCAACAATTTTAACGCTAACAATTTATTTTAAGGGTGTGCATCCACTGATGTTAAAAAAAGAAATTTTCTTGTTATTTTAAAATTCACTATGTATTTTTAAGACCACCCAGTACTCAGGGATTTTAAGAGAAGCTCTGAAAGTGTTTTAGGTATCTGTAAAAAATTTATAGTTCAACAATTTTAACGCTAACAATTTATTTTAAGGGTGTGCATACACTGGTGTTAAAAAAAAGAAATTTTCTTGTTATTTTAAAATTCACTATGCATTTTTAAGGCCACCCAGCACTCAAGGATTTTAAGAGAAGCTTTGAAAGTGTTTTAGGTATCTGTAAAAAATTTATAGTTCAACAATTTTAACGCTAACAATTTATTTTAAGGGTGTGCATCCACTGATGTTAAAAAAAGAAATTTTCTTGTTATTTTAAAATTCACTATGTATTTTTAAGGCCACCCAGCACTCAGAGATTTTACGAGAAGCTTTGAAAGTGTTTTAGGTATCTGTAAAAAATTTATAGTTCAACAATTTTAACGCTAACAATTTATTTTAAGGGTGTGCATCCACTGATGTTAAAAAAGGAAATTTTCTTGTTATTTTAAAATTCACTATGCATTTTTAAGGCCACCCAGCATTCAGGGATTTTAAGAGAAGCTTTGAAAGTGTTTTAGGTATGTGTAAAAAATTTATAGTTTAACAATTTTAACTCTAACAATTTATTTTAAGGGTGTGCATCCACTGATGTTAAAAAAAGAAATTTTCTTGTTATTTTAAAATTCACTATGCATTTTTAAGGCCACCCAGCACTCAGGGATTTTAAGAGAAGCTTTAAAAGTGTTTTAGGTATCTGTAAAAAATTCATAATTCTACAATTTTAACGCTAACAATTTATTTTAAGGGTGTACATCAACTGACGTTAAAAAAAGAAATTTTCTTGTTATTTTAAAATTCACTATGCATTTTTAAGGCCACTCAGCACTCAGGGATTTTAAGAGTAGCTTTAAAAGTGTCTTAGGTATCTGTAGAAAATTCATAGTTCAACAATTATTACGCTAACAATTTATTTTAAGGGTGTACATCCAGTGACGTTAAAAAAAGAAATTTTCTTGTTATTTTAAAATTCACTATGTATTTTTAAGGCCACCCAGCACTCAGGGATTTTAAGAGAAGCTTTGAAAGTGTTTTAGGTATCTGTAAAAAATTTATAGTTCAACAATTTTAACGCTAACAATTTATTTTAAGGGTGTGCATCCACTGATGTTAAAAAAAGAAATTTTCTTGTTATTTTATAATTCACTATGTATTTTTAAGGCCACCCAGCATTCAGGGATTTTAAGAGAAGCTTTGAAAGTGTTTTAGGTATCTGTAAAAAATTTATAGTTCAACAATTTTAACGCTAACAATTTATTTTAAGGGTATGCATCCACTGATGTTAAAAAAAAAATTTCTTGTTATTTTAAAATTCACTATGTATTTTTAAGGCCACCCAGCACTCAGGGATTTTAAGAGAAGTTTTAAAAATGTTTTAGGTATCTGTAAAAAATTTATAGTTTAACAATTTTAACGCTAACAATTTATTTTAAGGGTATGCATCCACTGATGTTAAAAAAAAAATTTCTTGTTATTTTAAAATTCACTATGTATTTTTAAGGCCACCCAGCACTCAGGGATTTCAAAAGAAGCTTTGAAAGTGTTTTAGGTATCTGTAAAAAATTTATAGTTCAACAATTTTAACGCTAACAATTTATTTTAAGGGTATGCATCCACTGATGTTAAAAAAAAAATTCTTGTTATTTTAAAATTCACTATGCATTTTTAAAGGCACCCAGCACTCAGGGATTTCAAAAGAAGCTTTGAAAGTGTTTTAGGTATTTGCAAAAAATTTATAGTTCAACAATTTTAACGCTAACAATTTATTTTAAGGGTATGCATCCACTGATGTTAAAAAAAAAATTTCTTGTTATTTTAAAATTCACTATGTATTTTT
This sequence comes from Diaprepes abbreviatus, assembly GCA_034092305.1. Classification (NCBI taxonomy): domain Eukaryota; kingdom Metazoa; phylum Arthropoda; class Insecta; order Coleoptera; family Curculionidae; genus Diaprepes; species Diaprepes abbreviatus. Next base: position 1,398,786 of record JASJET010000230.1, on the reverse strand, counting down.
AAGGCCACCCAGCACTCAGGGATTTCAAAAGAAGCTTTGAAAGTGTTTTAGGTATCTGTAAAAAATTTATAGTTCAACAATTTTAACGCTAACAATTTATTTTAAGGGTATGCATCCACTGATGTTAAAAAAAAAATTTCTTGTTATTTTAAAATTCACTATGTATTTTTAAGGCCACCCAGCACTCAGGGATTTCAAAAGAAGCTTTGAAAGTGTTTTAGGTATCTGTAAAAAATTTATAGTTCAACAGTTTTAACGCTAACAATTTATTTTAAGGGTGTACATCAACTGACGTTAAAAAAAGAAATTTTCTTGTTATTTTAAAATTCACTATGTATTTTTAAGGCCACCCAGCACTCAGGGATTTCAAAAAAAGCTTTGAAAGTGTTTTAGGTATCTGTAAAAAATTTATAGTTCAACAATTTTAACGCTAACAATTTATTTTAAGGGTGTACATCAACTGACGTTAAAAAAAGAAATTTTCCTGTTATTTTAAAATTCACTATGCATTTTTAAGGCCACCCAGCACTCAGGGATTTTAAGAGAAGCTTTGAAAGTGTTTTAGGTATCTGTAAAAAATTTATAGTTCAACAATTTTAACGCTAACAATTTATTTTAAGGGTGTGCATCCACTGATGTTAAAAAAAGAAATTTTCTTGTTATTTTAAAATTCACTATGTATTTTTAAGGCCACCCAGCACTCAGGGATTTTAAGAGAAGCTCTGAAAGTGTTTTAGGTATCTGTAAAAAATTTATAGTTCAACAATTTTAACGCTAACAATTTATTTTAAGGGTGTGCATCCACTGATGTTAAAAAAAGAAATTTTCTTGTTATTTTAAAATTCACTATGTATTTTTAAGACCACCCAGCACTCAGGGATTTGAAGAGAAGCTTTGAAAGTGTTTTAGGTATGTGTAAAAAATTTATAGTTTAACTATTTTAACTCTAACAATTTATTTTAAGGGTGTGCATCCACTGATGTTAAAAAAAGAAATTTTCTTGTTATTTTAAAATTTACTATGTATTTTTAAGGCCACCCAGCACTCAGGGATTTTAAGAGAAGCTCTGAAAGTGTTTTAGGTATCTGTAAAAAATTTATAGTTCAACAATTTTAACGCTAACAATTTATTTTAAGGGTGTACATCAACTGACGTTAAAAAAAGAAATTTTCTTGTTATTTTAAAATTCACTATGCATTTTTAAGGCCACCCAGCACTCAGGGATTTTAAGAGAAGCTTTGAAAGTGTTTTAGGTATCTGTAAAAAATTTATAGTTCAACAATTTTAACGCTAACAATTTATTTTAAGGGTGTGCATCCACTGATGTTAAAAAAAGAAATTTTCTTGTTATTTTAAAATTCACTATGTATTTTTAAGGCCACCCAACACTCAGGGATTTTAAGAGAAGCTCTGAAAGTGTTTTAGGTATCTGTAAAAAATTTATAGTTCAACAATTTTAACGCTAACAATTTATTTTAAGGGTGTGCATCCACTGATGTTAAAAAAAGATATTTTCTTGTTATTTTAAAATTCACTATGTATTTTTAAGGCCACCCAGCACTCAGGGATTTTAAGAGAAGCTCTGAAAGTGTTTTAGGTATCTGTAAAAAATTTATAGTTCAACAATTTTAACGCTAACAATTTATTTTAAGGGTGTACATCAACTGACGTTAAAAAAAGAAATTTTCTTGTTATTTTAAAATTCACTATGCATTTTTAAGGCCACCCAGCACTCAGGGATTTTAAGAGAAGCTCTGAAAGTGTTTTAGGTATCTGTAAAAAATTTATAGTTCAACAATTTTAACGCTAACAATTTATTTTAAGGGTGTGCATCCACTGATGTTAAAAAAAGAAATTTTCTTGTTATTTTAAAATTCACTATGTATTTTTAAGGCCACCCAGCACTCAGGGATTTTAAGAGAAGCTTTGAAAGTGTTTTAGGTATCTGTAAAAAATTTATAGTTCAACAATTTTAACGCTAACAATTTATTTTAAGGGTGTGCATCCACTGATGTTAAAAAAAGAAATTTTCTTGTTATTTTAAATTCACTATGTATTTTTAAGGCCACCCAGCATTCAGGGATTTTAAGAGAAGCTTTGAAAGTGTTTTAGGTATCTGTAAAAAATTTATAGTTCAACAATTTTAACGCTAACAATTTATTTTAAGGGTGTGCATCCACTGATGTTAAAAAAAATTTTCTTGTTATTTTAAAATTCACTATGCATTTTTAAAGGCACCCAGCACTCAGGGATTTTAAAAGAAGCTTTAAAAGTGTTTTAAGTATCTGTAAAAAATTCATAGTTCTACAATTTTAACGCTAACAATTTATTTTAAGTGTGTACATCAACTGACGTTAAAAAAAAAATTTTTCTTGTTATTTTAAAATTTACTATGCATTTTCAAAGGCACCCAGCACTCAGGGATTTTAAGAGAAGCTCTGAAAGTGTTTTAGGTATCTGTAAAAAATTTATAGTTCAACAATTTTAACGCTAACAATTTATTTTAAGGTGTGCATCCACTGATGTTAAAAAAAGAAATTTTCTTGTTATTTTAAAATTTACTATGCATTTTCAAAGGCACCCAGCACTCAGGGATTTTAAGAGAAGCTCTGAAAGTGTTTTAGGTATCTGTAAAAAATTCATAATTCTACAATTTTAACGCTAACAATTTATTTTAAGGGTGTACATCAACTGACGTTAAAAAAATAAATTTTCTTGTTATTTTAAAATTCACTATGCATTTTTAAGGCCACTCAGCACTCAGGGATTTTAAGAGTAGCTTTCAAAGTGTCTTAGGTATCTGTAAAAATTCATAGTTCAACAATTATTACGCTAGCAATTTATTTTAAGGGTGTACATCCAGTGACGTTAAAAAAAGAAATTTTCTTGTTATTTTAAAATTCACTATGTATTTTTAAGGCCACCCAGCGCTCAGGGATTTTAAGAGAAGCTTTAAAAGTGTTTTAGGTATCTGTAAAAAATTTATAGTTCAATAATTTTAACGCTAACAATTTATTTTAAGGGTGTGCATCCACTGATGTTAAAAAAAGAAATTTTCTTGTTATTTTAAAATTCACTATGTATTTTTGAGGCCACCCAGCACTCAGGGATTTTAAGAGAAGCTTTGAAAGTGTTTTAGGTATCTGTAAAAAATTTATAGTTCAACAATTTTAACGCTAACAATTTATTTTAAGGGTGTGCATCCACTGATGTTAAAAAAATAAATTTTCTTGTTATTTTAAAATTCACTATGTATTTTTAAGGCCACCCAGCACTCAGGGATTTTAAGAGAAGCTCTGAAAGTGTTTTAGGTATCTGTAAAAAATTTATAGTTCAACAATTTTAACGCTAACAATTTATTTTAAGGGTGTGCATCCACTGATGTTAAAAAAAGAAATTTTCTTGTTATTTTAAAATTCACTATGTATTTTTAAGACCACCCAGCACTCAGGGATTTGAAGAGAAGCTTTGAAAGTGTTTTAGGTATGTGTAAAAAATTTATAGTTTAACTATTTTAACTCTAACAATTTATTTTAAGGGTGTGCATCCACTGATGTTAAAAAAAGAAATTTTCTTGTTATTTTAAAATTTACTATGTATTTTTAAGGCCACCCAGCACTCAGGGATTTTAAGAGAAGCTCTGAAAGTGTTTTAGGTATCTGTAAAAAATTTATAGTTCAACAATTTTAACGCTAACAATTTATTTTAAGGGTGTACATCAACTGACGTTAAAAAAAGAAATTTTCTTGTTATTTTAAAATTCACTATGCATTTTTAAGGCCACCCAGCACTCAGGGATTTTAAGAGAAGCTTTGAAAGTGTTTTAGGTATCTGTAAAAAATTTATAGTTCAACAATTTTAACGCTAACAATTTATTTTAAGGGTGTGCATCCACTGATGTTAAAAAAAGAAATTTTCTTGTTATTTTAAAATTCACTATGTATTTTTAAGGCCACCCAACACTCAGGGATTTTAAGAGAAGCTCTGAAAGTGTTTTAGGTATCTGTAAAAAATTTATAGTTCAACAATTTTAACGCTAACAATTTATTTTAAGGGTGTGCATCCACTGATGTTAAAAAAAGAAATTTTCTTGTTATTTTAAAATTTACTATGTATTTTTAAGGCCACCCAGCACTCAGGGATTTTAAGAGAAGCTCTGAAAGTGTTTTAGGTATCTGTAAAAAATTTATAGTTCAACAATTTTAACGCTAACAATTTATTTTAAGGGTGTACATCAACTGACGTTAAAAAAAGAAATTTTCTTGTTATTTTAAAATTCACTATGCATTTTTAAGGCCACCCAGCACTCAGGGATTTTAAGAGAAGCTTTGAAAGTGTTTTAGGTATCTGTAAAAAATTTATAGTTCAACAATTTTAACGCTAACAATTTATTTTAAGGGTGTGCATCCACTGATGTTAAAAAAAGAAATTTTCTTGTTATTTTAAAATTCACTATGTATTTTTAAGGCCACCCAACACTCAGGGATTTTAAGAGAAGCTCTGAAAGTGTTTTAGGTATCTGTAAAAAATTTATAGTTCAACAATTTTAACGCTAACAATTTATTTTAAGGGTGTGCATCCACTGATGTTAAAAAAAGAAATTTTCTTGTTATTTTAAAATTCACTATGTATTTTTAAGGCCACCCAGCACTCAGGGATTTTAAGAGAAGCTCTGAAAGTGTTTTAGGTATCTGTAAAAAATTTATAGTTCAACAATTTTAACGCTAACAATTTATTTTAAAGGTGTACATCAACTGACGTTAAAAAAAGAAATTTTCTTGTTATTTTAAAATTCACTATGCATTTTTAAGGCCACCCAGCACTCAGGGATTTTAAGAGAAGCTTTGAAAGTGTTTTAGGTATCTGTAAAAAATTTATAGTTCAACAATTTTAACGCTAACAATTTATTTTAAGGGTGTGCATCCACTGATGATAAAAAAAGAAATTTTCTTGTTATTTTAAAATTCACTATGTATTTTTAAGGCCACCCAACACTCAGGGATTTTAAGAGAAGCTCTGAAAGTGTTTTAGGTATCTGTAAAAAATTTATAGTTCAACAATTTTAACGCTAACAATTTATTTTAAGGGTGTGCATCCACTGATGTTAAAAAAAGAAATTTTCTTGTTATTTTAAAATTCACTATGTATTTTTAAGGCCACCCAGCACTCAGAGATTTTACGAGAAGCTTTGAAAGTGTTTTAGGTATCTGTAAAAAATTTATAGTTCAACAATTTTAACGCTAACAATTTATTTTAAGGGTGTGCATCCACTGGTGTTAAAAAAAGAAATTTTCTTGTTATTTTAAAATTCGCTATGCATTTTTAAGGCCACCCAGCACTCAGGGATTTTAAGAGAAGCTTTGAAAGTGTTTTAGGTATCTGTAAAAAATTTATAGTTCAACAATTTTAACGCTAACAATTTATTTTAAGGGTGTGCATCCACTGATGTTAAAAAAGGAAATTTTCTTGTTATTTTAAAATTCACTATGCATTTTTAAGGCCACCCAGCGCTCAGGGATTTTAAGAGAAGCTTTGAAAGTGTTTTAGGTATGTGTAAAAAATTTATAGTTTAACAATTTTAACTCTAACAATTTATTTTAAGGGTGTGCATCCACTGATGTTAAAAAAAGAAATTTTCTTGTTATTTTAAAATTCACTATGTATTTTTAAGGCCACCCAGCACTCAGGGATTTTAAGAGAAGCTCTGAAAGTGTTTTAGGTATCTGTAAAAAATTTATAGTTCAACAATTTGAACGCTAACAATTTATTTTAAGGGTGTACATCAACTGACGTTAAAAAAAGAAATTTTCTTGTTATTTTAAAATTCACTATGCATTTTTAAGGCCACCCAGCACTCAGGGATTTTAAGAGAAGCTCTGAAAGTGTTTTAGGTATCTGTAAAAAATTTATAGTTCAACAATTTTAACGCTAACAATTTATTTTAAGGGTGTGCATCCACTGATGTTAAAAAAGGAAATTTTCTTGTTATTTTAAAATTCACTATGCATTTTTAAGGCCACCCAGCGCTCAGGGATTTTAAGAGAAGCTTTGAAAGTGTTTTAGGTATGTGTAAAAAATTTATAGTTTAACAATTTTAACTCTAACAATTTATTTTAAGGGTGTGCATCCACTGATGTTAAAAAAAGAAATTTTCTTGTTATTTTAAAATTCACTATGTATTTTTAAGGCCACCCAGCACTCAGGGATTTTAAGAGAAGCTCTGAAAGTGTTTTAGGTATCTGTAAAAAATTTATAGTTCAACAATTTGAACGCTAACAATTTATTTTAAGGGTGTACATCAACTGACGTTAAAAAAAGAAATTTTCTTGTTATTTTAAAATTCACTATGCATTTTTAAGGCCACCCAGCACTCAGGGATTTTAAGAGAAGCTCTGAAAGTGTTTTAGGTATCTGTAAAAAATTTATAGTTCAACAATTTGAACGCTAACAATTTATTTTAAGGGTGTACATCAACTGACGTTAAAAAAAGAAATTTTCTTGTTATTTTAAAATTCACTATGCATTTTTAAGGCCACCCAGCACTCAGGGATTTTAAGAGAAGCTTTGAAAGTGTTTTAGGTATCTGTAAAAAATTTATAGTTCAACAATTTTAACGCTAACAATTTATTTTAAGGGTGTGCATCCACTGATGTTAAAAAAAGAAATTTTCTTGTTATTTTAAAATTCGCTATGCATTTTTAAGGCCACCCAGCACTCAGGGATTTTAAGAGAAGCTTTGAAAGTGTTTTAGGTATCTGTAAAAAATTTATAGTTCAACAATTTTAACGCTAACAATTTATTTTAAGGGTGTGCATCCACTGATGTTAAAAAAGGAAATTTTCTTGTTATTTTAAAATTCACTATGCATTTTTAAGGCCACCCAGCGCTCAGGGATTTTAAGAGAAGCTTTGAAAGTGTTTTAGGTATGTGTAAAAAATTTATAGTTTAACAATTTTAACTCTAACAATTTATTTTAAGGGTGTGCATCCACTGATGTTAAAAAAAGAAATTTTCTTGTTATTTTAAAATTCACTATGTATTTTTAAGGCCACCCAGCACTCAGGGATTTTAAGAGAAGCTCTGAAAGTGTTTTAGGTATCTGTAAAAAATTTATAGTTCAACAATTTGAACGCTAACAATTTATTTTAAGGGTGTACATCAACTGACGTTAAAAAAAGAAATTTTCTTGTTATTTTAAAATTCACTATGCATTTTTAAGGCCACCCAGCACTCAGGGATTTTAAGAGAAGCTCTGAAAGTGTTTTAGGTATCTGTAAAAAATTTATAGTTCAACAATTTGAACGCTAACAATTTATTTTAAGGGTGTACATCAACTGACGTTAAAAAAAGAAATTTTCTTGTTATTTTAAAATTCACTATGCATTTTTAAGGCCACCCAGCACTCAGGGATTTTAAGAGAAGCTTTGAAAGTGTTTTAGGTATCTGTAAAAAATTTATAGTTCAACAATTTTAACGCTAACAATTTATTTTAAGGGTGTGCATCCACTGATGTTAAAAAAAGAAATTTTCTTGTTATTTTAAAATTCACTATGTATTTTTAAGACCACCCAGCACTCAGGGATTTTAAGAGAAGCTCTGAAAGTGTTTTAGGTATCTGTAGAAAATTTATAGTTCAACAATTTTAACGCTAACAATTTATTTTAAGGTGTGCATCCACTGATGTTAAAAAAAGAAATTTTCTTGTTGTTTTAAAATTCACTATGCATTTTTAAAGACACCCAGCACTCAGGGATTTTAAGAGAAGCTTTAAAAGTGTTTTGGGTATCTGTAAAAAATTCATAATTCTACAATTTTAACGCTAACAATTTATTTTAAGGGTGTACATCAACTGACGTTAAAAAAAGAAATTTTCTTGTTATTTTAAAATTCACTATGCATTTTTAAGGCCACTCAGCACTCAGGGATTTTAAGAGTAGCTTTAAAAGTGTCTTAGGTATCTGTAGAAAATTCATAGTTCAACAATTATTACGCTAACAATTTATTTTAAGGGTGTACATCCAGTGACGTTAAAAAAAGAAATTTTCTTGTTATTTTAAAATTCACTATGTATTTTTAAGGCCACCCAGCACTCAGGGATTTTAAGAGAAGCTTTGAAAGTGTTTTAGGTATCTGTAAAAAATTTATAGTTCAACAATTTTAACGCTAACAATTTATTTTAAGAGTGTGCATCCACTGATGTTAAAAAAAGAAATTTTCTTGTTATTTTATAATTCACTATGTATTTTTAAGGCCACCCAGCACTCAGGGATTTTAAGAGAAGCTTTGGAAGTGTTTTAGGTATCTGTAAAAAATTTATAGGTCAACAATTTTAACGCTAACAATTTATTTTAAGGGTGTGCATCCACTGATGTTAAAAAAGAAATTTTCTTGTTATTTTAAAATTCACTATGTATTTTTGAGACCACCCAGCACTCAGGGATTTTAAGAGAAGCTTTAAAAGTGTTTTAGGTATCTGTAAAAAATTTATAGTTCAACAATTTTAACGTTAACAATTTATTTTAAGGGTGTGCATCCACTGATGTTAAAAAAAGAAATTTTCTTGTTATTTTAAAATTCACTATGTATTTTTAAGGCCACCCAGCACTCAGGGATTTTAAGAGAAGCTTTGAAAGTGTTTTAGGTATCTGTAAACAATTTATAGTTCAACAATTTTAACGCTAACAATTTATTTTAAGGGTGTGCATCCACTGATGTTAAAAAAAGAAATTTTCTTGTTATTTTAAAATTCACTATGTATTTTTAAGGCCACCCAGCACTCAGGGATTTTAAGAGAAGCTCTGAAAGTGTTTTAGGTATCTGTAAAAAATTTATAGTTCAACAATTTTAATGCTAACAATTTATTTTAAGGGTGTGCATCCACTGATGTTAAAAAAAGAAATTTTCTTGTTATTTTAAAATTCACTATGTATTTTTAAGGCCACCCAGCACTCAGGGATTTTAAGAGAAGCTTTGAAAGTGTTTTAGGTATCTGTAAAAAATTTATAGTTCAACAATTTTAACGCTAACAATTTATTTTAAGGTGTGCATCCACTGATGTTAAAAAAAGAAATTTTCTTGTTGTTTTAAAATTCACTATGCATTTTTAAAGGCACCCAGCACTCAGGGATTTTAAGAGAAGCTTTAAAAGTGTTTTAGGTATCTGTAAAAAATTCATAGTTCTACAATTTTAACGCTAACAATTTATTTTAAGGGTGTACATCAACTCACGTTAAAAAAGGAATTTTCTTGTTATTTTAAAATTCACTTTACATTTTTAACGCCACCCAGCATTCAGGGATTTTAAGAGAAGCTTTAAAAGTGTTTAAGATATTTGTTAAAAATTCATAGTTCAACAATTTTAACGATAACAATTTATTTTAAGGGTGTACATTCACTGATGTTAAAAAAAAAGAAATTTTCTTATTTTAAAATTCACTATATATTTTTAAGGCCACCCAGCACTCAGGGATTTTAAGAGAAGCTTTAAAAGTGTTTTAGGTATCTGTACACACATGTTCCCATCCGTGAAACACTACTCAACTATATATATATATATATATATATATATATATATATATATATATATATATATATATATATATATATATATATATATATATATATATATATATAATCATACATGCGATTTTATATACGCCTTGATTTTCTAGACTGATTTTGTCTTTTACATTTCTTAAAGAAGAGCCTTTTCTTTTGTGTGGTATGCAGGCTGTAGATACGTTGTGTTTCCGGAGTAATCTGCCGATTCTGTCTGTTGTGCCTTTTATATAAGGAAGCATGGTGATTGGTCTATCTTGCGTTGGTTTTTATTGCAATTTTATTGCGTTATTTATGGTTGGTGTCTTGTAGCTCTTTTGTTGGAGGGTCCTCTTTATGAGTGACAGTTCCTTTTCTTTTCCTTGCTACGCCCTGTATTTGTAAGGGGTAACGGTGAGAATCAGCATTCAGGTATCTGTGCGTGTATGATGGTTTTCGATATACTGTGTCTCGCAGATTTCCATCCATTGTTTTGGTTACGAGGACGTCTAAAAATGGAAGCTGATTATTTTTCTCAAGTTCCAGAGTAAACTGTATCTTTGTGTGGATAGAATTAAGAAATTCATGGAAGCAGTTGAGCTGTTGTTTGCCATGAGGCCATATTACAAATACGACATCAACGTAGCGACACCAGATTTTGGGTTTAAGGTAGAATTTTTCAAGAGCTTTCGTTTTGAAATAGGTCATGAATAGATTTGCCACAGCTGGAGATAGTGAAGAGCCCATGGCAGCGCCATTTATCTGCCTGTACATTCGACTATCAAATAGAAAATCTCGTCAATATCGTCTTCAATAGAGCCTTACTTGGATAATTAATATTTTTAATACATGTAAGTTTACAGAAGTTGCGTTCTCCACCTGCTACACTTCTTACTATGGTGATTAGTATGCGTAATATTATCCATATATTGAAACATATATTGAATATTAAGCTTATTAATGAAATTTAACGCTTCAATAAAAGATATAACGGCATTACTTCGAACAAACCTTTGAAAACTAGAAAATTTTATTAAAAATTAATTTCAATGTGAACTTTCGCTGTGTAAGCCGAGCTAGGAAAGTAATAACACATGTTTACAGAATTCTTCTATTTTGCTACTTTAATTTAATTACATAAATTTTACTTTTACATCAACCATTTTTTTTTTTTCATTTCAAGGTGATTTAACTTCATACTTTCACAACAACACGTTTTATCGTCGTGTTTGCTTAGGCATTGTAATTATTTAATCTTGTGTTGAACTAAAATTGATTATTTTGTTAGGCGTTAGAATATTATATGTTTGTGGTTGTGTTGTAATATAAGTAACACGACTTTTTACAAATGTACGTCGCGGCCTTATAACGCAAGGATTGGGATGTAAAAAGTAGGAGAAAAATACGCGCGAATTGTTAGACTACTACATTAAAGTGAGGGTGCGAGTTCTCTGGTGTGTTGTTTTTGGTTGGATTACTTCATATATATATATATACATATATATATATATATATATATATATATATATATATATATATAGTTTATACTTTTTTAAGTCCGACAACTACATTTTAGCTAATAAAAATTATATATAAATGTTTAATTACAGTTAAAAAAAAATAAAGATGATTTCAAAAGGCTGGAAGGAATGACATTTCACAGGATGCATAATAATGGTATCCTTAAAATGCTCTGTTATAAGAAACCCTTTTTCAGAAGCTTTCCTTCATACAACTGCGTCCACCTTTATAACAAACCACCTCCTGATAAATTGAAACTATGTTCTATTCAAAGATTTAAATATCTCGGATTTTTTTTTTTTTTTGGAAAGAGCTTCTTATTTTATTTCAAAATATCAATAGGAGAAAATGCGCCTTTTGACTATAATGTACAGGGTGAGTCAACGATTGGATGAAGTAGGTTTGTGCCTTTTCGGTGAAATTAACAAAAAAACTATATTTATTGTTTGATACAGTTTATTTTTACGCAGATTTTAAAAATATTTAGGACTCTACAGGGTGAGCCAAAAAACTAGGACAGCATAAAGTTGTATTTTTTTAAATAGAACACCCTATATACGACTCGTATTTTCGATTTAGCTTATAATTTTAAATCTTTTTTATTAAGGGTTTACTATAACAAAACTTTATAGTTTCTGAGATAATTAAGTTTAAAGAAAAAAAGTCACATTTTCAAGCATCAATTCAATCCTAAATAACGTTTTCAATTTTGTGACAAATATATTCAAATTTGGAATTTAGCAAGGCCAAGGACAAGTTAACATAATTTTTACCTAATATTTGCAATAAAAGCTACAGGGTGTTGAACACATCGGCTCAAATTTGAACAAGTTTAAATGAATAAATATCTTTTTTTTTTAAATGGTACACCCTGTATATTTTCATGTTATTTAATAGAGTAATAAAAACCCTAAAAGTTTTGTTGAATATATCCTATACCTATTTATAATAGTTTTTGAGATATTTCAGTTTTTCTTATTTTCCATACTTTTTTACAGAAATAGTCTTCATTATCATATTAGCCATGTAAAATAATAAAAAAAAACTACAGAAACAAACAGAATGTGGTTAAATATGATGAAATACATTATTCGTTATATTACAACGGCAATAGTTTAATTAAACATAATGTGAAAATATTAACACAACAGTAACGACAAGGCAAATACATATTTACTTTTATACTAAATTGAAACAAAAAAATTACCTATTAAATACTGAGATTAATTATTTCTTTTTAATAAGTGTTCGAATAAACGACCCTCTTGTGCAATGCAATTTTTTGCAGATTTTCTCGGACCCTGGATAAAATTAGTGGCGTTATTGTTCTACAGGTATCCCTAATCCTGTTTCGCATATCTTCCACTGTTGTTGGTGGATTAACATACACCTTATTTTAAATATAACCCCATAGGAAGAAATCTAATGGGGTGATGTCGCAAGACCTTCGTGGCCACTCAATGAAACCCCCACGTCCAATCCATTTTTGCGGATATCGTTGGTCCAAAAACGCACGAACTTCACGATGGTAATGCGGAGGCGCACCATCGTGCTGGAACCACATACTGTCGAGCTCATCCCTATCGAGACCTTGAAGCAGTTGGAGTAGTTCTTCTTGTAGAAAGTTCAGGTAACTATGGCCATTTAGTGGTTCATTAAAAAAGTGGGGTTCAATAATTCGATTATGATGAATACCACACCTAACATTTAATGACCAGTGGTTTTGATGTTGCACCTCTCTAATCCAAAATGGGTTTTCTGTGGCATAATAATGCATGTTGCGTCTATTTACGGCACCGTTACTTCTAAAAGTAGCTTCATCACTAAACATTACCTTGCATAATAAATTTGGATTTAATTAAATCTCCGCATTTATTGTACGACAAAAGTTTACACGACTTTCAAAATCCTATCCATGCAATTCTTGGTGTAATTCCATGTGATATGGATGATACCTATATTTCTTGGTAGTACGATTAGCGGTGGATTGTGATGTTTCACATAATGCTGCTAACTGACGGCAACCAATATAAGGATTTTCCTGAACATTTAACAATACTTGTAGTTCTTTTTCTTCATTAGTTACTGGTTTGTTGACCACTTTACGTTTTGGATAATCAATAGTACCAGAAGAATCAAATCTTTGCATTAAGTTTTGAAAAGTATGGGTATTAGGCTGGCGTCGATCAGGATACTTCATTTTGTAAATTCTTTGAGCAAGAAGGCAATTTTTTTGAGCCTCTCCTATTGTATAAATCATATCTATTAACTCATTCTTTGGAAAATTCATTTTACAATATAAGATGAATGCAAAAAAAACCAAACTACACTACATAAAAACCAAAAGAAGCGATTGCGGTTATAAATTTGACACACAGAAAAATGTTCTTTTACATTGTTTTTGCCATGGCTACTATGATAATGAAGACTATTTCTGTAAAAAAGTATGGAAAATAAGAAAAACTGAAATATCTCAAAAACTATTATAAATAGGTATAGAATATATTGAACAAAACTTTTAGGGCTTTTATGACTCTATTAAATAACATGAAAATATACAGGGTGTACCATTAAAAAAAAAAGATATTTATTCATTTAAACTTGTTCAAATTTGAGCCGATGTCTTCAACACCCTGTAGCTTTTATTGCAAATATTAGGTAAAAATTATATTAACTTGTCCTTGGCCTTGCTTAATTCCAAATTTGAATATATTTGTCACAAAATTGAAAACGTTATTTAGGATTGAATTGATGCTTGAAAATGTGACTTTTTTTCTTTAAACTTAATTATCTCAGAAACTATAAAGTTTTGTTATAGTAAACCCTTAATAAAAAAGATTTAAAATTATAAGCTAAATCGAAAATACGATTCATATATAGGGTGTTCTATTTAAAAAAATAGAACTTTATGCTGTCCTAGTTTTTTGGCTCACCCTGTAGAGTCCTAAATATTTTTAAAATCTGCGTAAAAATAAACTGTATCAAACAATAAATATAGTTTGTTTGTTAATTTCACCGAAAAGGCACAAACCTACTGCATCCAATCGTTGACTCACCCTGTATATATATGTACACACTTTTTTATAAGACAGTGTATCTGTATAAATTAATTTTATTTATAACTATTAATACTTTTATGTTTGTTCATGATTAATAGTGTACTTTCTTGTTATTTTTGTACATATGTGATTATTTGTAATTATTAATTGTGAATTTTATAAACATTTTTATATTTTATTTTATTTTAAATGATATTATTCGAATCTTAATCTTTTATTTATGTTAATTTAATTAAAAATGCATATTTAGTGATGACCCCCTGTACACCGCTGTACTGTTTACGAAAATATATTTTATTCCACTACATTTTTTAATGTAAAAATTGAACAATTTGCAGATTTTCTATTTTACAAAATGTTGATTTTTCTAAGAGTCAATAAATATATAAATTATCAATTTATAACAATTTTAATGCTATAATTTAATACAAATAATAAATTACCGTAGATACACGAACAGAACAGACACGCGACTAATCTGTCAATGACAAATTGTTGATAATCCGTCATCGTTCAACGAAATTAATTTTCTTTATTATAGAATATATTATTAAAAATAAAATATTAAATACAAATTTGTAGACCTGTAATTTTCAAACTCATAGAAAGCATCCTGTACTAAAATATGTCTCATAGTTTCACTAACGAGACTGTGAATTGTCTGAAACGCTTCTAGAGGGAAAACGAGAGTAAAGTTATAGATAAAGTAATGGATCCAATATCCAGTTTTTGTAAATAATGTCCTGATAATTAGATAAATATTCTCAGCGATATATATATATATATATATATATATATATATATATATATATATATATATATATATATATATATCGTTCGAATTTAGAAACTCCTTTTCATATTTTACATTTCCAAAAACTCAAGTATATCACCTGTTAAATCTAAATGGATAATATACAGGTGTGGAAAATTCAAAACGGAACCTCTAAATAATGGAAAGGTAACAGAAAGAGACGGACAATCCGTTTGAAGAAGCAAAATGTATCGTAGCTTACTTCCTGGTTTCCAGCAAAAATGGTGTCGGGCAAGGACTTTTTGCTGGTTTCGGGTCGTCAAAACACAGTGGGTCGAACGCACGGATTTGATATTAAAAATAAAAATCGGATCCAACATAGCAGACTGAAACTTTAAAATCATGAAAATAAATTCGAAAAAAGTCTAATGTGGTTCAACGCTTTAAAAATAAAATAAAAAGAATAATTTTATTTCCATGAATAAAATATTGCGCTTGACTTCATGGTACATTTTAAATATAATACTATAATAATAAATACGTGGATATCGATAATCGTTAAAAAGGCGAAAGTACTTTTTTCTCTATGCTTAAGACTTCTTAATAAATACCAATGGAAATAATTTGTAATAATATAATATTTATTGATTGACATAAATGAATAAATAACACGACTGTAATAAAAATAATAAAAAGAACTTTTTAATCATTGCTTTCTTTGTTAACAGCTCTTTTCTCATTCTCCGAATTGTTATCCGAATCCTTACTATTTCAAAAACAGTGTCAGGATCGATCGACGAGAAAAGTTTTGGAACACATCCTCCATATTTTTTCTCGAGAAGATTTTCGGGCAAAGTCTAGGCGATAGTTTCTTATTAACTTGTCCGTTGATTTTTGTGCATCTTTCGATAGTATATCTATCGGTAATATTGTAAATGCTATAATGTTTGGTCAATGGAGTAAGTAATTTGTGGATTTCTGTTAGCATATCTTACCAAGAATATCTTTTGATAAACAATCTTGTTATTTGAAGTGTGTATCCCAAATCTTCTCTATTGCAGTTTAATGTACGCTTGCAATAATTTGCAAAATGACGGGAAACCAGAGAATCAGTTTCCGCTTTACTCTTGCTATAATAGCTGGCTCACCACTGTTCTCGAAGAAACGTCGAGATGTGTTGCCATCGTTAGTGCTTCCTAACCCTTTCTTTGGCATGTCAACAAGAAGTCCTAATCTGTCTACTTAAAGGCCTGTTGGATGGTAGCTTTTGTCTGTGCGGTCACCTCTTTGTCTATCTGCTTACGGGCTTACCACTTCTGTATGTCACATTGATACCACAATACAAGCAGCATTCGGAGAATCGAATACAGTCATAGCTTGATATACTTTGTTTTACTGGGACACAGTATCAATGTTGTTGAACTGAGATGTTGTTTGACAGAGGTAACAACGTTAGACCGATTTTGTTCCAGCTAAAGCATTCACCTAGTCGTCTATCATCGTCATAGATACGTTGTACTGTACTGAAGCTGGGGTGGCAAAGAGAACTCTTTTGTGTGGTGCAAGTTGTTTAGTTCGAGTTCATAATTTTCTGTGTTCTTTTAAGACTCTTGTTCGGTTTCCTTAATAAATTTAAATTTCAGAGGCTCGCAATTCACTGTAGAGGAGGGTTTGGAATTGTACAATATGACTGTCTCATTCTGATTTGATAAATAATATAGTATTTTCTTTATCCTATTTAAGAAACGTCCAGGTTCAGGTTTGGATTTTCCAGACCTGGATAGTACAGTTTTATATCCATAAAAACGCATCAATATAAATATAAAATGATCGTCTGATTCACGGCAATATTTGCTCTGTAAATTTAAATGAATTATAAAAGGAAGGATTAAAAACTTATACCCGTATTTTAGATATACAATCCAACACGGCAACACTGCATCGTCTCATGTCTTGCTTTTTTACTACTATTTACTATAACAAAATTTATTGAATGAGTTGAATTTAATACATGGAAATTTCTAAGGCGTCCATAAGCGGTGAATGACTTGAGAAAACTATTTGCATGATGTAGGTTACGTTTTGTTATTTCTGCACATAAAATCATTAATAATTTAAATGATTTCTTAATATTGCAAACAACTCTTTCAAAAATATAATTGTTAAGTCTATAGCTGAAATAAATGGTGTGTATTTGTTAAACTTAAGGTTGATTTTATTTGGAATACACAATTTAAATATTCTATTAAAGTGTCCCACAAATTCCAAAAAAAAATCCGAACATATTTCGCTGAAGGCAAAAAGAAAATCAGGATTGCTATAGACAAAAATTCGTAAAAGCGAAGGTCCCTTCTAAAAGGATCCCCATTCTTTTTATTGACGCTAAAATATTTAGGTAAAATCATTTAAAATATCCCATTTTATCGTACAATAACAATTCCACCTATAATTTATTCTTTCCCGAATAATACAAAACTGTGACTACATTTACACAGTGGGTATCGATTAATCGGACCATTCATTTGGCAAATTCAATTGGCCCGCTCGCTGTTCCATGATAAATTGACTTTTTTGCGTTATTATGTTTTGTTCCCTCGCGGCTCCACTAATTGGAGACATTGTAATTAATTTTAGGGTTTGTAATACTTGTTGATTCTTTATATCTAATAATTCTCGCTACTTACGCCTTTTTTGGCTGCAACAGTTATATTGATATATATATATATATATATATATATATATATATATATATATATATATATATATATATATATATATATATATATATATATATATATATATACCGGGTGTCAACGAATCTATTAGACAAGTCATAATTTCTAGAGTATTATGTGTATCAAAATGAGAATTGGTACAGGTAAATTTTATGTAAAGAGGAAAGTTTTCGCATATTTCCGGTCACTTCCGGTTTCACCGGAAATGGCCCCGGTTTTGAATTCTTAAATAGAACACCCTGTATATTTTAACATCTTTGGATTTCTGAGACAATTCTAGATTAGAATGTGACATTTTAAAAACTTTTTACGTCTACTTCATTTTTTTTAGAGCCACTTTTAAAATTACATCTAGGTGGCGATGATCGGATGCAAACTAATCTAAAGGCCTTAGGTGATGTCAAAAAAATACAATCGCAAACTTTTAGTGACTAGTATGAAAGACAGGAATTGGATTAAAAATTTAACAAAATTAACAAAAAACTAACAAAATAAACTAATAACTTAGACGACGCACTTAAAATATTTGAAAGTACAGTAGCTGAATTTGTTAAATAGTTTAGTGTAGTAAATGTTTAAAGTGAATTCCTTCTTTTTCACGACACATTTCAGCTAGTTCAATTGTTTCTCTCAACACGTTTTGTAACATTTGGGGCGTTATACTTCTAAATGCCCGTAAAATTATTTCTTCTAATATTTCAAGAGTAGCTGGGGCTGCTCCATAGTAAACCCTTTCTTTAACATATCCCCAGACAAAGAAATCGAGTACAGTAAGATCCAGTGAGCGGGCTGGCCACCGTACCGGACCATTTGTTGCAATAATTCGGTTATTAAAATGCTCTATTAAATAATTAAGAACTTCTCTAGTATTGTGAGGCGGTGCTCCATCTTGTTGAAAGTAAATTCGCCGTAAAACTGCTAAAGGTATATCATGGAGATGATTTTCGATTTCATTTTGAAGAAAACCTAAGTATCTAACCCCTGTTAACTGACCTTGAAACAATATTGGCCCAATTATTCTGTTTCCAACGATACCAGCCCAGACATTGACGCCAAATCTTTCTAGAAAATTGCCCTCTCTCATTTCATGTTGATTTTGTTGGGCCCAGTACCGAGTATTTTGCTTATTGAACATACCATTATTTGTAAATCGGGATTCATCGGAAAATAGAATAAAATCGATAAAATTTGGGTTAACTCTATGATTTTCAAGCGACCAATCACAAAACACTACCTGTCTATCGCCATCCTCAGTATACAAATGTTGATGTAACTGATATTTAAATGCTCGATATCCATACTTTTTCAGTATTTTTCTTGCTGATTCATAACTTATCTGCAGTTCTTGACTAATTTTTCTTAACGAAACTGTTTTATCAACCTCAACCATAGCAAGTACGTTAATTTCAGTCTCTTCATTTATGATAAACCTCTGTTCTTCCTCTTGATTTCCTATTTGCCTAAAACGAGTCTCGACATATGGAAAATACTGATGGGCTGGATGTTGCCGATTCGGATATCTATGAACATACAACTCGGCAGCATTCCTTGAATTTCTATGACACTCTCCAAATATTAATAACATATCCACTTTTTCACTTTGAGTATACATTACTTTAACGAAAATTTAAACTAAACTTAACGAAAATTAAGAAACTTTTACATCTGTTCTTAGAGCATATGTCACTGTCATTATCTACTGAAGTTAGTGCTTTGTTTTCCAAAGAAGACTTGACAAAAACAGTTGCTAATTATTATGCATCATGGCTGTCCATGGCGCACTTGTCATAAGTAAATAAATTATCCAGTATTTTGCTTAAAAATATTTAATTTCTGTTCTTATGTGTAATCCAATCGCAAATAAATTAGTACCGTTAGATTCGTCAAAGAATGCTTTTTTCGAAAAGTAGTTGTCAAAATGGGGTCGCCATTTGAAAATTAATAGTTAGAAATGAAAACGTAATTTTGTCAACTTGTCTTATTCCTGTCTTTCATACTAGTAACTAAAACTTTGCGATTGTATTTTTTTTGACATCACCTAAGGCCCTAAGATTAGTTTGCGTCCGATCACCTAGATGCAATTTTAAAAGTGGCTCTAAAAAAATGAAGTAGACGTAAAATGTTTTTAAAACGTCATATTTTGATCTAGAATTGTCTCAGAAATTCAAAAATGTTAAAATATACAGGGTGTTCCATTTAAAAATTCAAAACCGGGGCCATTTCCGGTTAAACCGGAAGTGGCCGGAAAGTGGAAAATATGAGAAAACTCTCCCCTTCACATACCATTTACCTTACCAATTGTCATTTTTTCAAAGTTATGTTCTATTTATCTTCATTCTTCATCTGAGGAAAAACATATGAGTGTTTTTGAAATTTAAAAATTTCGGAAAAATGCCAGTGTTTTCGCATCGCAGTAAAAATATTCTTCTATTTTCCTGTTTTGATATCTTCGTCGAAACTTCAGAAGAATTGTCGTCTTTTCGTCCTCAAATAAGAAAACCAAAATAAATTATTAACTGCAAGGGTTTCCAGACTGCAACAGAAAGATCATCATGATCTTCCTTGAAAATATTAAAAATTCATACGGTATTGACTGTGCTAAGCTTCGTGAAATATTTACATTATATAAGAAGATATCAAAACAGAAAAATAGAAGAATATTTTTACTGCGATGCTAACACACTGGCATTTATCCAAAATTTTTAAATTTCAAAGAATTGTTGTCTTTTAATCTTCAAATAAGAAAACCTATACCTAAGAAACTATTAAAGAAAAATATAAACAAAAGGTTTAAGATACAAAAATAAATTATATATATATATATATATATATATATATATATATATATATATATATATATATATATATATATATATATGAAGTAAAATGCGAACAGTGATTGCAAACTTCGCTCCATCATATCCTTTCAGTGTTAGAGGTTGCACAGTTTGGATGAATTGCTACAAAACACAATTCACCCTATTACACCACCATCGAGATGGTGTATGTTTGCTGAATGTGATTTCAGCACTACAACGGCATAATGTGGATATGACCACTGCTATTGCATCTCACACGGAGGAATCCGTGAAAGCCGCATAAACGTATATACGCCATCCGGCGGGAGGTCGGCGAAGCCGCGTTCAGTATTGCATGCTTCCTTCCGATCTGTCCTTTGCACAGACAGGTGCATGTCGGTACCCTGATGAGTCTAGTAAGAGACGAAACATGTACCTCTGCCGTATCACTGTAACAGAGGAGGTAAGTTTTTTACTTTCTTCTCGGTGTGGTGGTACAGGTAGGCCACCATCTCGATGGTGGTGTAATAGGGTGAATTGTGTTTTGTAGCAATTCATCCAAACTGTGCAACCTCTAACACTGAAAGGATATGATGGAGCGAAGTTTGCAATCACTGTTCGCATTTTACTTCATTTACATGCGGAGATGCATTTAGTTGTATGTTTGCTGAATGTGATTTCAGCACTACAACGGCATAATGTGGATATGACCACTGCTATTGCATCTCACACGGAGGAATCCGTGAAAGCCGCATAAACATATATATATATATATATATATATATATATATATATATATATATATATATATGTTATGTTGGATATTCTTACAAGTGTGATGTGTAATCGAATTTTCAGGCATCCTGTGTATGTGCTGAGTCCCTCTCAGGATTGTAAGACAGCTGACCTTTCGGTGAAATCTCATTCACCATTTTCAAAGCTCACTGTATGGCGTCTACGAGCTCTTGTTAAGGTTTACAGTGTCTTGCATTTCTAGAGCTTCGCTGATAATGCGCGTTCTATGCTGCTTTATGGGTGCGATCTGTTTAGTTTCCTGGAAACTTATAGTGTGTTGTATCTCCTGATGATATTGGAATAAGGCTGATGTGGTTTGCTATTTTTATGTTCTTGGACTCTGTTTGTTTGACCGATATATTGTTTTTCCACAAGCTCTACATTTGATGCTGTACACTCCCTGATTTTCCAATGGTATTTTGTCTCTAGGATTGCCCAATAATTTGTGTATTATTGTTCGTAGCTTGTAAATTGTGCATATGTCATGCTTCCTCAGAATTCTTCCAATTATATATGTTACACCTTTTATGTATGTCAGTATGGTTTTGGATTTGAATTTGTCATATTCTTCCTTTTCTCTGCTATTGCACTTGTGTTCTGTCTTATGGCATTTTTGATACAGTGTTCTTTGTAGTTGTTCTGTTTTAGAGCTGTTGTGATGTTGTTAACTTCTTCTTAGAGGTTTGTGAGTTTGGTTAGTTGGAAGGATCTGGAAATCAATGTGTTGACGACTGATTGTAATTGTAATGAATTGTGTGAAATTCGACGTTTAAATATATCTTCTTCTTCTTCCTCTTTTATTTAAGATGACGTCTTGTTTTTCTGCTATATTAAGCCTCCTGTGATGTTGATGTCCAACATTCGTGCCATCGTTTTGGAGATCGACCAGTGGGTCTTCTGGTGTTTGGTATCTCGTTCTTAGCCCATTTTGCCCATCGATCGTCGCCCATTCTGTCCACATGATTCCTCCAATATCTGCGCCTTGACCTTATGAACCGGACCACATCAGGCACCTTGAGCTCTTCCCTTATTTCGGAACTTCTTATTTGATCTCTCAGGGTCAGTACTTTGATGTTCTTAACGTTTTCATTTCAACCGTTCGTAGCATACTTTTTGTGTTAGATGTTTCAGCTCCGATCCATAAGTTAGTACTGGTCTTATCACAGTTCTGTAGATGCGTACTTTGCTCTCTGTATTTAGATATATGTTTTTTAAAAGTTAAAATTTTTAAATTTAAATATTTCTCCATATTTTGGCGAAGGTTGATTAATAAATTCATTTACCTTTTATTAAATTTAAGTTTGTAGTAGGCGTCTCTCTTATTGTAGGGTCTACCCTACTGTTATCTCATTACGGAATCTACTATTAAGATTTAAACAGGCATCCTCATTCTTTGTTTAATATTTTTAAATTGTAAATTTAACCCTTTTGATTTAATGTATTCCTTTTAATAAGGCGTTACGCAGAAAACTATAATCATGGTATAGACAAAACCACTTTATGTATTAAAGCCAATAAGCCATAGTTTAGCTCACTTAAGTGCTGTAGTATTTTATGTAATGAATTGGTTAAGTTTATATTCATTATTATTTCTTGAACCGTTGTGGTATCGTTAGAGTTCATATTTTCCTTGTTTTGATGTTCACATAGCGCTCGCTACAACGCCACATCATAATTTTCATTAAATATTTTTATTATAACGATCTACTACCGAGTTTTATATGCTACTTGCCTTTGAATCTTTTTTGTTGTCCATTGCTAACTTTAGAGAGTGAAGTAGAAAGCTAGTTCCTAATAACATCGTGGAAGGTTTCTGCATTTAGCCTAGCTTCGATGCAGTGGCGCCCTGATAACTCACCCCTACTTTCCGGCATAGGGGTTAACTGGGCATTTTTTACTCGCTGGTGCTACTACTAGCTTTCCACTATACTCCGGTGATTTGATGATGCAAGAAATTAACTTTCGTTTTTCCCTATATTGTGAAGTACTGCGCTTTCTTTAAAAACCATTGTAGAAGGGTGTCAAAATTTCTTTTCCTTCTCAACTTTACGACACGTCACTGTTTTTGTAAATAAATCTAAATGATAATATGGGAGAAATAGAACTTTCGTATATAAAGTTTTTTTCATCTCATAAAAAACCCTGTACGTATAACGTCAAAAATGTCAAATTTTGCAATGAATATGTCAGAAGGCTGCACTACCGGTGTGGCCAATTCCCCAAATATCAAGACTCTCCTCGTATTATACTAGGAAATTGTATCCTAAAAATTCCCATTTATTGAATAACTTAAACAATTAGATCCATTGCTTCCAGCTAATTCTCCCGCCTTACTAGTTGTTCCCGACGGGTCCTGGCGCTATAATTAATGTATTTTATTTGTCAAATTACGTCGACATACTTTACATTTTCGTTTTCCACCAAGATCCTTTTCGTTATTGTATAGCGACCCAAACTAAATATTATGAAACAATAAATAATGATAAAAAGTACCTGAAAAAACCCTCCATATTCCGTTCTTTATCTTCAAAATTTAATTATCCTTACAAAATTGAAAGTATGTCCTTTATTTTTTAATGAAAAGAAAATATATAAAAGTAAAAACCCTCTACCACCTGTAGGCGTTAGCTTTTTTGCATCACAAGAAATATTTGAGGCACTCAATATGAAATTTCTCTTAGAATTCGAGTCTTCGATAAATTTCTATGTCTCGAAATGTCTTGGAGGGAATTTTAACAGAGAGGGACTTTCAAAATATTTTCTGAAACTCGTTCAATCTTAATAATGATAGGAAAAAGTTGTTTTTCGTAGAAAAAAATATATTTTCTAATTCAAGAATTCCTTCATTTTAAATTAAATAAAAAAACGTGATATATTTAATTATTTTATAACCTTTCAATTATGAAATATGATTTTTTACTGATCGTTGATCATCTAAGTCAGCCGGTCATAATAAGCCAAGGTTTGTAACAATGTACAGTCCAATATGTCAATATTTTATAACCTATCTTTTAATAAGATGTAGCTACGCCCTTCGAGACTTAATAAAATCGAAGCAACTAACACGACGAACAAAGATAAATCTATATAAAACCGTTATAAGACCAGTAGTGATATACGGCAGCGAAACTTGGACAATAACAAAGGCAAACGAAGAGCGACTGCGAGTTTGGGAGAGAAAAATCCTAAGGAAAATCTTTGGCCCGTTACTGGATGGGGCAACGGGACAATATAGAATAAGAACAAACAAAGAGTTAGAAGAGTTATACGCAGACGCCAACATAGTAAAAGAAATAAAGTCTAGAAGACTCCAGTGGACGGGCCACCTCATAAGACACTCTAACGAAAGAATAGTGAGACTGGTGTGGGAAGAAACCCCAACTGGAAAAAGACCACTTGGACGACCCCAGCTCCGGTGGCGGTATAATATAGCAGGAGACCTTAAAGCTATAGATGTAGAGAACTGGATGGAGCTAGCAAAGGACAGAAACGAATGGAGGCATATTGTCAAGTCGGCTAAAACCCAGACGGGGTTGTAACGCCACGGAGTACGTAAGTAAGTAAGAGTATCTTTTAATAAATCGAAGTCAAACTGGTAGTTTAGAATTTAAATTCTGTAGACAAAGGGGTAGACAGCAGAGACGTAAGAATTATTAAAAATCTATATTGGCGGTAGAAAGCAACAGTAAGGCTAAATGGAAAACTCACAGAAGAAAGTAAAATTCTGCGAGGCGTCAGACAGGGCTGCATACTATCTCCATTGCTTTTTAATATATATTCAGATAAAATCTTTAAACGGGCTACTCAAGGACAACGAATGGGAGTACAAATCAATGGAGAATATATAAATACAATACGATATGCTGACGACACTGTTATCCTAAGCGACAAACTCCAAGACCTGCAACATCTATTAAACTGAGGGTCAAGAAATGGGGCTCAATATAAATATCAAAAAGACAAAATTTATGGTCTTTAGTAGACAACCTCATCTTAACGCTTCAATACAAATAGAAGGAAAAGTATAGACAGGGTGACTCATTTTAAATATCTTGGATGTTATATCATCGAAAATCTAAACCCAGATAAAGAGATAAGGTGTATAATAGAGACTGTTAGAGCAACTTTTCAAAAAATGAAACCACTTTTCTGCAATGATAACCTCAACCTAAAACTACGACAGAGAACGATAAGATCATACGTCTGGCCAGTGTTACTATATGGGGCAGAGATCTGGACAATTAAGGCTGCCACGATTAATCAGTTGGAGGCTCTCGAAATGTGGTTATACCGGCGAATGCTGAGAATACCTTGGACAGCTAGGCAGACCAACGAAATGGTACTCAATAGGGCCGACACAACTCGTCTACTATTAAACACTGTGAAGTGTAGAAAAATATCATATCTTGGATATATATTCAGAGGGGAGCGATATAGAATTCTTCAGCTAATCATGATGGGTAAAGTAGAGGGACGTAGAGGGGTAGGAAGGAGACAGGCTTCCTAGTTGAGGAATATTCGTGAATGGACAGGTATACGTAGCGCGGGGGAACTGTTCCAGCTAGCGCAGGACCGTGAAAGACTTGCCAATGTAATTGCCAACGTCAGGGGGACCTGATATGGCACTTGAAGAAGAAGACCAATATTCCTGATTTCTATACGTTCATAGTCACAACCTAAAATTGAGCGTGACGATATTTTGAAAATGTCCCCGATCTCGAGATAAATACAAAAATTATTACTAAATTTCACTTTTACATTATTAAAGAAGAGTTTTATTTGTCAAAACGGATTAAGAAAAGTATCTTGTGGAAAATGGCAGATGTTTTGCTAAAATGTTATCTTGCATCATTTGTGCTTGCTGGTTAAAGATGAATTATTGACGGCGTCGTCCCGGCAACACCAATGGCAATCGAAGAGGATGGAATAAATGAACTATACAACATATGCCAGCAAATAGAAATACAGCATTTGATACGAAGATTGGCAAAGTCCCACTACACTCGAAAGGTTCTGGAATATCTGCTTGAATTGCAGAACAATAGGTCTTATATCATTCGAAAGAAAAGTGATGCTCCATATAATAACAGAACAACTAAAATCATTATATTTTACTCCAAATAACACAGGCACAAGAGAGCTTCTTTCTAGAACTCTCGAACAGATTCTGAATGTGACATAAATTATTGAAAAAGTCTGAGTGTTCAATGTTCACAGATACCTTTGCTTTGTCGACCACAGTAGACTTTCGATTGCGTCTGACGGAAAAAATTGGGGCAGATTTTGAATGAAATTGACCCACCAAGATACCTGAAATTTCTAAAAAATGACCTAACCGATCCTTTTTTATGTAAAAAAGGGTGTCAGACAAGGATCCATATTCCTTCTTTTACTCTTCAACATATGTGGCGAATAGATCATGATAAAAACTTTCGAGTAATGAAATGAAGGTACAGCATCAAAATTAATAATTTATAATATGCCGACGACACTATGCTAATAACAGCATTAGAGTTTTATGCGGCTTTCACGGATCTCTCTGTGTGAAATGCAATAGCAGTGGTTATTTCCACAATTTGCTGTTGTGGTGCTGAAATCACATTCAACAAACGTACAACTATATGCAATCCCGTCTGTAAATGGCGTAAAATGCGAATAAAAAATGCAAACTTCGCTCCATCATATCCTTTCCGTGTTAGAAGTTGCACAGTTTAAATAAATTGCGACCAAACACAATTTATTCTATTTCACCACCATCGAGATGATGGCCTACCTGTACCACCATACCGAGAAGAAAATTACTTCAGCAGGGAAAGTATGTAAGTTGAAGCAGCGCATAAAAGAACGATGAGGCGGAGGGGGTTTTCAACATGATCGAGCGGTTATGGTGGTTATAGAATCAAATACAGTTCCCTTAGCCCCTTAAATCAACCCTGATAATCATCAAATTACAGGTTCAGAGTTAGATTCCTTTTTTTGCGGAAAATAGAACAGCGCAAGATCACAGGACAATATAATGAATGTCAGCGAAGAGAAACTACACTAGGATCACCAGCCCCATCATACGATCTTTCGATAAAGGAAATCTAATGCGTTCTACAGGAAGGCAACACGATTTCACAAACAGCATTTCTCGGCATAATTTAATTTTAGGTCCGGATTTGACTTTATCGAAAAGTTTGAATAATAAATTCATTCCAGAATATGTATATATATATATATATATATATATATATATATATATATATATATATATATATATATATATATATATATATATATATATATATATTATCAGTTTGATATCCATATATGCACCAACAGAAGAGACAGAATGATATAAAGGATACTTTCTATGGTACCCTACAAACAGTTATCAACCAAATACCGAAACAAGATATGCTTGTAGCATAGGGCGACTTCAACGCAAAAATTGGAAAGGGGCTGGCAGCAAACCCAGTGGCGGTTGGTGGCAGCCAAAATTAGAACTCGCATATCTTCACACAAAAACAATAAATCCAGAACAGAGGCACAACACGACACGAATAAACTACGAGACCCACAAATATGCCTAGAATACAAGAACAGAATCTCCTGGAACCTTAGCAGAATAGCAGAAACTGACAATATAGAAACTAGCTGGAAGCACATAAAGGAAAGCATCAGGGAAGCAAACGGAAGTGTATTGGGCACCAAACCAAAACCCAACCGACATCCCTGGTTCGATGATGAGTGCAAAAATCTTGGTGCCATCAAAACAGAGGCACGAATTAAAATGCTTCATAACCCATCAGAGCAGACAACAATTAGGTTTAACGAACTAAGAACACAGCTACGTAAATTGATCAGGAAAAAGAAAAAAGAACATGAGACAGAAAAAGTACTTAACTTACAGGCTGATTTTCAGAACTGCAATACTAGGAGGTTCTATAAGGAAGTGGGGAGGCATAAATATGGATTCCGTCCAAGAAGTGCCAAAATGCTAAAGCTTAACGATGGACAGTTGGAAGTGCTACTTTGATGAACTACTAAACGTGCCGACGCAGGAAGAAGCTACAGTATTCGCTAAGGCAGAGGTTAATATCCCACCTCCATCCATGGAAGAGACCATTAGAGCCATTAAGAAACTCAAAAATAGCAGAACGGCAGGTCGAGATAATATCTTGGCAGAAAGTCTGAAACATGGATGGAACGATCTAATCACACGAATACATAACCTCGTGAAACAAATTTGGAATCAAGAAATCATTCTTGATGAATGGAAAGAAGGGGTAATAATTTCACTCCACAAAAAAGGGGGCCAAATGCAATGTAAAAATTATCGAGGTATTACTCTACTAAGCCACGCCTATAAATTATTCTCCAGCATTCTCCTTCAACGTCTCTCTCCGTATACCGAGGAAATTATCGGAGACTACCAATGTGGCTTTCGAAGCGGAAGGTCAATAGTTGACCAGCTTTTCACTATCTGACAGATGCTGGAGAAATGTTGGGAGTTTAACAAAAACTTACATGCCCTGTTCATAGATTTCGAGCAAGCATATGACAGTGTTATTAGGATAAGGTTATGGGAAGCTATGGAAGAATTTGGAATCCCGCACAAGCTGATTAGACTGTGTAGAGCGTGCCTAGAGGGGGCAAAAAGCTGTGTCAAAATTGAAGGAGAGTGTAGCCAAACATTTTATATCAGCAGAGGATTAAAACGGGGAGATGCTTTGTCGCCAGTACTGTTTAACCTTGCACTGGAGAAAACCGTAAGAACAGTATCAGTTGACGCGGAAGTTTTTGGACCAAGTGGCCCTAAACTTATTTTGGCCTACGCGGATGATATGGGCGCGATAGGAGAAAGCACAGTCAGTGTGAAGAAAAACTTCATAAAGAAAGAAAAAGAAGCTCAGATAATAGGGCTCCGAATAAATGAAGGGAAGACCAAATACATGCACGTCTCCCGCAACCCCGCCCGAGACAGAATCAGGCAGAACGTCACCATGGATGACAATAATTTTGAGCATGTGCGAGTTTTCAAGTACCTGGGCGCAGTGATTACGGTAAACAATAATATGCAGGAAGAGGTTAAACAGCGCATCACACAAGCAAATAAATGTACATTTGCGATACAAACCTTGCTGAAGTCAAAATTTATCACTAGAAAGGCAAAAACCGAAATTTATCGAACAATAATACGACCAGTAGCAATCTACGCCAGTGAAACATGGACCCTGACAGTCCACGATACGGAGCTGCTAAGAAGGTTTGAGAGAAAAATCCTGCTTATAATATATGGCCCATACCGAGACCTTGAAACAGGCCGTTACAGAATGAGAAGCAACATAGAGCTTGCGCAAATATATCAAAGCCCTGACATCATTCAAGAAATAAAGTCCAGAAAACTACGATGGGCAGGTCATATACAAAGGAGTCAGAACGATGGACTAATAAAACGGGTATGGGAGGAAGCACCACAAGGAAAAAGACCACTGGGAAGACCTAGGCTTAGATGGAGAGATAACATCCACAAGGATCTAGCTATCCTTGAAGTTGACCAGCAAGAATGGAGGGAGCTGGCACAAGACCGTTCCAGATGGAGGCAGATAGTCGAGGCAGCCAATACCCACCCTAGGTTGTAGTGCTACGGAGTCAGTCAGTCATATATCTATATATATATATATATATATATATATATATATATATATATATATATATATATATATATAGAGTTAAGTTCACCGGACTAAACGTGCCTTCTTAGTTAAAATCTAACGCTAGAGAACTGGGTTATTCTTAACACGGATATCTCTATAAAAATACTGCAGGAAAAGTAGGAAACCAAATTATTAATGAGCTTCCTACGTGCAAAAAAATCTGTATTTTCGTTGATACTAATCCATTAACCCACTAATAATATCGAATAATACAATTTTTATATCTATTTTCTTCCTCCATCAAATCATCAATAAAAAATTAATGTGAAACTTGAATAATTCATTAATCAACCTTATGCCCGGTCCATCTCTGGCTACGATAACAATGGTCCCGAACATTTGGCGAGCGGAAGAGCTTCCTCATTTGCTATGCCAGCGCTGTCGTATGCTATCGAAAGCTATATTCGGAATATCAAGATTTCTGTGATCATATGTGCATTGAGGATTTGAGTTTACGCCTACGAAATTGATTTATCGTTTGCCGCAAATAAGTAAGTCTGTCATAAATTTTCGAACTGGATGTTTATTTCTTAACTTTTGCGTTGCATTATTATAATGTTATTTAAGTTAAGAAAACGAGATTTCTTGCGTTAACTGAGTGCTTGTCAAATTTCGTATATTAAAATGGAAATATCGTGTTTGGTGAAGATGACTTTATTTAACTACAATTAGTACCAGAAATTCCTTTTTTCACAAAGCAATACCACCGAAGTTAGACATTGAGCTACCCAAACGGAATATCGAAGAACGAAATAGACTATTGTTGTAATAAAGGACGTTGATATGTTGTGGCCGTGGTGCCATTTTTTAATTCTTCCATCGAATTACGAACGACTATCGCGATACTCGTTTTTGGCGAGACGTCAACACCGAACGTATTGTTCCGATTTTTTACCGACTTCTTTAAGAAGGAGGTTCTCAATTATATTGTTATCTGCTTTTTTTGTATGTACAGCGATTACTCCGGAACGGCGACACCGATTTGAATGAAATTTTTTACCTTATGTTCACGAAGTTGCCGCGGTGCTCCCATATCATTTTGAAACAAACTGGTGCAGTAAAATCCAAGATGACGCTGATAATATGGAGGACAAAAAAATTAATTTTGTCCGATTCTCTCGAAAATTAGTATGGGGGAATTTTTGGAGTCGCATATGCCGAATTTGAAATTATTTTTAAAACATTCAATATGGCGGATTCAATATGGCGGACAAAAATAATTATTTTTTCCCGATTTTCTTCAAAATTGGAACAAGGGGGTTTTCGGGATCGCACATAACGAATTTGACATTATTTTGAAAAAATTCAATATGGCGGACAAAATCATATTTTTTTCCGATTTCCTTCAAAATTCGTAAGGGGGAGTTTTCGAGGTGGCACATAACAAATCTGAAATGATTTTAAAAAAAATTCAATATGGCGGATCCAATATGGCAGACAAAACAATATTTTTTTCCGATTTCCTTCAAAATTCGTAAGTGGGAGTTTTCAAGGTCGCACATAACGAATCTGAAATTATTTTTAAAAAATTCAATATGGCGAAGCCAATATGGCGGACAAAACAATATTTTTTTCCGATTTCCTTCGAAATTCGTAAGGGGGAGTTTTTAGGGTCGCAAATAAAGAATCCGAAATTATTTTTAACACATTCAATATGGCGGATCCAATATGGCGGACAAAACAATATTTTTTCCGATTTCCTTCAAAATTGATAAGAGGGAGTTTTTGAGGTTGTACATAACGAATCTGAAATTATTTTTTAAAAATTCAATATGACCGATCCAATATGGCGGACAAAACAATATTTTGTTCCGATTTCCTTCAAAATTCGTAAGGGGGAGTTTTCAGGGTCGCACAAAACAAATCTAAAATTATTTTTAAAAAATTCAATATGGCGGATCCAATATGGCGGAGAAGACAATATTTTTTCCGACTTCCTTCAAAATTCGTAAGGAGGAGTTTTCGGGGTTGCACATAACGAATCTGAAATTATTTTAAAAAAATTCAATATGGCTGATTCAATATGGCGGCCAAAAAAATTAACTTTTTTCGATTTTCTCTTAAATTGTTATAGAGGAGTGTTCGGATCAAATATGGCGAACAAAAAAAATTAATTTTATCCTATTTTCTCCAAAATTGGTGAGAGAGTTTGCGGGGTCGTACATAACGAATCTGAAATAATTTAAAAAATTAAATATGGCGGATCCAATATGGCTAATTAAACATTTTACATGTCTCGATTTTGTCCAAAGTCGTTACAAGGGGATTTTTGGATGTGCCAATTACAAATTTAAAATCATTTTTGAAAATTCGAATATGGCGTCTTAATAATTTTTTGTCTCTCGATTTTGTCCAAAATTGGTATAGGGGCGTTCTTCAGGGTGTAAATTACGAATTTAAAATTACTTTTAAAGGATTCAATATGGCAGATCCAATATGGCGGACTAGAAATTTTAAATTTTTCAATTTTGTCCAAAATTGGTACTGGGTCGTTTTTAGAGGTGTTAAGAACGTATTTAAATTTATTTTAAGAAAATGTAATGTGACAAATTCAATATGACGGTTTAAAAATGTTAAATTTCCGGATTTTGTCCAAAACTTTTAATAGGGGTTTTTTTTTTGGTGTAGGTTCAGGCTAGATTAAGAGGTTAAAATTATCGTTTTGAAATTCTGTATGGCAAATCCAGTGTGGTGGGTATTAGGGGGTTTTCCGAGCTGTAGGTTATGAATCTGAAGTTTATTTATACAATATGGAGGACTAAAAATTTGACTTTTTTTCCGATTTCGTCCAAAATTGATATTGGAGGTTTTTTGCTGCATATACAAACTCAATATGCAGGATAAAATATGTCGGACTAAAAAATGTACTTCTCAAGTTCTTCAAATATCGATATTGAGAGGTTTTGGGGCCTATATTACCAATCTAAAATTAATTTGAAATTTAAGATTTACTATGGCAGACTAAATACTTGTTTGATACAATTGGTATTTGAAGATTTCTCAGAATCAAAAAATTTTTAGTTCAGGTTAGTTTAGGTTTTAAAAAACTTAAGAAAAGTGCTATTAAGTTAATTGCAATTTATTCTCGTCAAAATCCAATAAAGTCATGTTTTCCTTATTTTAAATTTTCTATTTCCCTTCACGGTAAACGGAATCTTTGATAGAGATATCTTTACCGAAAACAGCTATTTTCGGCCGCCATCGACCGAAACCACCGAGAAATACAGATCCTATATTTCTTCGACACAAAACGCGTAGTCGTTACCGTTACGATAACACTTCTGACATCCTGGTGCAAATATCCTTAGGGTCACGTGAATAACGTCCTCGAGAATGTAAGATAAACAAAATAAAAAAACGTTAACCGAAGAGGGAAGAGGTTTCTAGATAGGCACCTTTTCAAGACGCCCTAAGTGCTTTTTTAGGAGAGGTTTGTGTGGGAAGGGTGTAAAATGTCCCTCTAGAATTTCTCGTTAGATAATACACTAGGAAATGTATTTTGTTTCCTTTTAAAAGATTTGTTTTCCAATTTAAAGTGAAATAATCAAGTTTTGTTTCTACGGATATTCTAGAACGGTTCGAAATTGTATACTTTGGCATTTCCGGAAAATGGAAATTTTCGATAAAGGTGTCAATACTTGTACCGTGCGTTAAAGCCTTTTCATAATTTTCTGATATACAGGGTGATTCAAAAATCGATCACAAAACTTAAGGGGGTGATTCTACTTGACAAAATAAGGGTAGAGCTTCATATAATTTTTTTTCAAAATGTCATTCGTTTTCGAGTTACAAGCCGTCCAAGTTCAAGTTTTTATTTTTTGTTTTTTGAATTACTCGCTTACAGGAAAACCGATTTGACTAATATTTGAAAGATAGGCTAAGTCTTCTGCGCTTCATCATTTTAGTAACAATTCACATTGATTGTTTGCCGCTAGAGGGCACTTTACCTACATTGAAAATTGTTTTTTTGTCATAATTTTTTAGTGTTGACAGCTACAGTAGTTTTTGGCATAATTTCTGAAAGACTGATGCCAGGCCTTTAAAAAAGGTGCTCTTTATTTACATCGCTAAACCCAACGGTTTAGACGTAAATCACCCTTAAAAATTAAGTGGTAAATTTACTTTTCTCATTTCATTACCACCACCTACCAGGTAAATAGCTATCAAAGTATACTAGAGCTGTCAGTTTAATATCAAATAAATTCGCTTTTTAAACTATTTAATTTATAATCTTAAAATAACTAATAATGGCTAATCAGTAAATATTCATATTATGGATTATTGCGATATACATTTAATTGATAAAAATTAATGAAACAGTACTAAACGAACTAAAAAAGATTCTCAAAATGTCCCCCATTTTCTTCAATACATTTCCTAACACTCTTCAAAAAATGTCGCTTAACTCGATGAAAAATTTCTGGTGTTTCTTTAATAATTTGGCACTTTTCGATTATCCTGAAGCGAAGATCCTCGACGTTGATTACTGGAATATCGTACACCAATTGTTTCAAATGACCCCAAAAGAAAAAATCCATAGGATTAAGGTCTGGCGACCTCGCTGCCCATGCCAATGGTCCACTTCGTCCTATCCATCGCTCAGGATACGTTGCATTCAAATACTGTCGGACACGTATACTAAAGTGGGGCGGAGCTCCGTCTTGGAGGATCCACATGTTGGCCCTTACTTCCAATGGCACATCTTCCAGATACAATGGGAGACGATTTTGGATAAAATCTAAGTATACGTCACCAGTTAATGGGCGATCAAAGAAATGAGGACCAATAAGGTAATCTCCTATTATCCCTGCCCACACATTTAGTGAAAATCTACGCTGATGTTTCGTTTCTACCACATTGTTTGGGTTCTCGTAAGCATATGTGTGGATGTTGTGTAGATTTGTTATGCCATCACGAGTGAAACCAGCTTCGTCAGTGAATAATATGACGCCAATTAATCGATTATCGTGTTCATACTTAGCTAGGATCTGATTGCACATTTCCAACCGTCTCGGCCGATCATCGTCATAAAGAGCCTGCACCTTTTTTGAATAAAACGGGTAGAGTTGTTCTTCTCTTAGTATCCTCCATGAACTAGCCTGACAGAGCCGCACTTCATTCCCAATTTTTCTAGTACTAATACCTGGATTATCTTCAATAATTTCAAGCACTCTTTCTTCTTGTTGCACGTTTCTAGCAGTTCTAGGTCTTCCTCTATTTCCATTATAACTTTTAAAGGAACCACATTCCGCAAGCCTCCTGTGCACACTGGAAAATGTTTGAGCATGAGGGATATTTCTTTCCGGATAACTCTCCATATAATATCTTCTTGCCAACTCTGCATTACCATTTGCTTTTCCATAACAAAAATGGATATCACAATATTCGATATTTAAATATTGATGATTAGCCATTATTAGTTATATTAGATTATAAATTAAATAGTTTAAAAAGCGAATTTATTTGATGTTAAACTGACAGCTGTAGTATACTTTGATAGCTATTTACCTGGTAGCTGGTGGTAATGAAATGAGAAAAGTAAATTTACCACTTAATTTTTAAGGGTGATTTACGTCTAAACCGTTGGGTTTAGCGATGTAAATAAAGAGCACCTTTTTTAAAGGCCTGGCATCAGTCTTTCAGAAATTATGCCAAAAACTACTGTAGCTGTCAACACTAAAAAATTATGACAAAAAAACAATTTTCAATGTAGGTAAAGTGCCCTCTAGCGGCAAACAATCAATGTGAATTGTTACTAAAATAATGAAGCGCAGAAGACTTAGCCTATCTTTCAAATATTAGTCAAATCGGTTTTCCTGTAAGCGAGTAATTCAAAAAACAAAAAATAAAAACTTGAACTTGGACGGCTTGTAACTCGAAAACGAATGACATTTTGAAAAAAAATTATATGAAGCTCTACCCTTATTTTGTCAAGTAGAACCACCCCCTTAAGTTTCGTGATCGATTTTTGAATCACCCTGTATTGTAGGCCACGACGAAACAAGAGACAAAGGTTTTTTTATCCAGAAAAAAAAAACACTTCACCGCCCAGTTTCACAATGTGTGGTCACCGAAAGGTTAAGAAAAAACCGATGGTTATTTAAAAAAATTGTTTCACCGGAAGTTAACCATGAGTTAAGTTTACCAGTAGACAATCCTGTGGTTATTTACTTAACCAAAAGAACATAACCTCATTACTTTGCTTACGCTTTTTATTTGTTGACGGTTCGGACAGAATAAAAATCATTTGCGTTTTTGTTGAATAATCCAATATAAGAAATGGGGTAACCAAAATTAATTTAGAAAAAAGTAACTAAACCTTAATGGACTAGATAAGATTTACTAAATATATTTCGGGCTAGTTTAGATTATTTTTTCCTAAATTAATTTTGGACATTTACCAGGGAAACTTGACAACTGCAAATTCTGGACTTTCACAGTAACATCTTCATTTATTATTATAAATTTTAAAATAAAACTTAGCAATTCTGAAAAAATACTAGACACTATTAACTTTCAGTCAAAAAAGAACAAAAATTTTTATAACTAAACTTTTTAGTAACAATATAAAACAGCAAAATTCTAGAAATTTATTCTTTTTCCAGTTTTTTCCTTAAAATCAGCATTTTTAATTCGTGTTCTTCTAAGAACTTTTCTTTTTGAAGTCTTAAGAACTCTAATTTTTCTTCTATTAGAATTGCATTCAGACTTTTGTACTTCTTTATATATTTATTTCTTCCAATTCTTGAAGACTAAACAAAACCTACAACATTATATGTTATGTCCTTTACAAAATATATTCAACTATAACACTAAACAATTTTTATAAAGAAATTTATAATTTATTACATTTTATAGGAAACCAGAAAAAAAAACTGTTCAAGTAAAAATAAAAAAATAAATTTTTAATGGAATATAACTCATAAACATTATCTTACAGTTACAAATATTTATAAGTTACTTATCCCAACCTTTACTTGTCCTCAACTTCTTGGAAACCGGTGTTTGTTGCATAACTAGTCCAATTATTTGACTGTTCTTGTTCGGTTTGTTCGAAAACAGTGTGATGGTTTTCAAGCAGTGATTCTAAATAAATAAAATGCTAAATACTAAATACAAAAAAGAATTGTTAAAATTCCATACCTGCTACAATAAGATTTTCTTTTGATGAGATATTTAATTGTTTTACATGATCATTTTCATTGCTCTCATCAACATTTTCTTCAACAATGATCATTGGCAAATCTTTCGGAGCATCGCAATCATAGTTATTGTGGAAGCCTGAAATTTGTTCTTCCCCAAGTATATTTTTGAGGGCTTCATCCATTTCGGTTATTATAGGGGCTGTATAGGTTCCTCCTCTTGTTTTGTTAATTTCCATTTTAATTCTTGAAAACTTTTCTATGGTTTTTCTTTTTAAATTTCTATATTTTTCTTTCAAAACTTTGACATTTCTTGTGCTATTTACAGTACAACTGGCATTGAACTCATTTTGTAAAATTTTCCAACAATTTTCTTTATCACTTCAAGTGTGAGAATCACTCTTTTTAGTTTCAATGATATTCTTATATTTGTCTACCAGAGATATAAGAAGGATTTCTTCTTCTTTACAGAAATTTACAGCTCTTTTTTCTCTCTTCTCCATGATTACAAAATTTTCACAAATATTAGCTTTATAATAATAAACTTATTTTCGAGGAATTTTTTTTTGAAATATCGTCGTAAAAATAGAGGTTAGTTGTCAAACTAACATTGACAAATACAATTTGACCAATGGTTCCGTAACTAGCCCTCAATTCTTGTTTGTGAAACACCTACCTTTGAAAACTCATGGTTAACTTGCAAGTGTTGGTTATTTAACCACTTCATGTTACCATCGATTGTGAAACTGGATGTAAGAGGGTGAAATCTACGCCCAAAATTTACCCTTGAAAATGGATTTTCCAATAAATCTCCGGTTTTAATTGGAATTTTGTAATAAAACAAATTGCGTACACTGATAAAAATAAAATGTTTAGTTCAACAGTCTTCAAAATGTTGGTTTTTAATTGTTTAATTCAAGCAAAAGTTATTTGAAATAATTTATTTTCGCATTTTGTGGTAACATTTTGTTTCTGTTAAATTTAATTTGTTCATTTAATATATAAAATATTGTTTCAAACTTACATTTCTTTCAAACATATCCTTTAGTTAATAAATAATAAAATATTGCGGTAAATACTTTTATAATGTATTCAAATAATTTGTATGTTAAGTTAAATATCATAATTATAAATTCAATACTTTCTATTAGTTAACACAACTATACAAATACATTAAAATAATATGCACATTCTATTATATATAAAATTTTTATACAAAAAATTGAACCGACTTCTAAAAGTGCGCTAAAAAGTAAAAAATAAATATAAATTTTTATATGAAATTGAACTTTTTGAAGTCGGTGCCAAACTAATACCTGAAAAAATATGATTCGCATAAATAGATTAAAAATACTTTATTTGTAATTGCTTTCTTACCATAATTTGTATATATTAGTAGTTATTTATTTCATTTAGATATAATTTATAGTTATTTTTCACTTTTTAGCGCACTTTTAGAAATCGCTTCAATTAAAAAAAAAAAATTATTTTTCGATTTTTAGTTTTCAATTCATTATGATATCCATAAATTATTTGAACTAAGTACTAATCGAGATTAGTGTACCTCGCAATGACCCCAAGATGGCAAAAAAGTACCCATTTTATCCAAAGTTGTAAATCACCCTAAAATGAACCACTAAAAATTCTTTGATTCTTAGAGTTCTGCTAATAACAGTGAAATTTTGTCAAACAAATATTTAGTATGTCATAGTAAATTCACTATCTTAAATTTCAAATTAATTTTAGATTGGTAATATAGCCCCAAATCCTTCTCATAACGATATTTAAAGAATTTGAGACGTAAATTTCTTGACTCAATGTATTTTATACTGAATATGGAGTTTGTATACGCCCCAAGAACCCCGCAATATCAATTTTAGGCAAAATCGGGACCTAATAGTTGAAAAAAATGAACTTCATATTTGTAATACACGACCCCGAAAACTCCTTAATACCAAATCTGAAAAAATTCGAATGAGGTAAAACTTTCAACTCACCATATTGGATCCGCCATATTGAATTTCAAAAAAATAATTTTAACGTTTTAATTTAATCTAAATCTAAACCCTTCAAAGCCCACTAATAACAGTTTGGGATGAAATCCGGAAATTTAAAATTTCTAGATTGTCATACTGCATTAAATTTTCTTAAAATAATTTTATATTAGCTAGTTATATCCTCAAAAACGATTCAGTCCCACCTTTGAACAAAATCGAAAAATGGAAAATTTTTAGTCCACTGTATTGGATTCGCCAAATCGAATCATAAAAAAATACTTTTATGTTCATAATTTACACCCTTAAGAACACCCTAGATCAGTTTTGAAGAAAATCGAAAAATGTAAATTTTTGAAGATGCTATATTGAGTTTCTCAAAAAATATTTTAAATTCGTAATTAACACTAACAAAAATCCCCCAATACTGATTTTATACAAAATCGAGAGATGTGGAATCTTTAATCTGCCATCTTGGATCCGCCATATTTAATTTTTTTAAATAATTTTCGATTTGTAATGTGCGATCCCAAAAACTCCCCCTTATCAGTTTTGAAAAAAATCGGACAAAATTAATTTTTTATCCGCCATATTGGATACGCCATATCGAATTTTAAAAAATAATTTTTTGATTCGTTATGTGCGACTCCGAAGACTCCCCAATATTAATTTTAGAGAAAATGGGACAAAATTGATTTTTTCGTCCATCATATTGGATCCACCATATCGAATTTTTTAAAAATTATTTTAGATTCATTATATGTGATCCCGAAAACTTCCTCGTACCAATTTTGGAGAAAATCGGACAAAATTCATTTTTTCGTCCGCCATATTGAATTATTTAAAAATTATTTTAGATTCGTTATATGCGACGCCGAAAACTCTGCCGTACCAATTTTGAAGAAAATCTGACAAAATTCTTTTTGTGGTCCGCCATATTGGATCCGCCATATTAAATTTTTAAAAAATAATTTTAGATTTGTTATGTGCGATTCCGAAAACTCCCCCGTACCAATTTTGGAGAAAATCGAATAAAATTGATTTTTTTGTCCGCCATATTGGATCTACCATATTGAATATTTTAAAAATATTTTGGATTATTTATGTGCGACCCCGGAAACTCTTTCACACCAATTTTGGAGAAAATCGGACAAAATTAATTTTTTTGGCCGCCATATTGTCAGCGCCATCTTGGATTTCACTGCACCAATTTCATCCAAAAAAATATGGTACCACCGCAGCAACTTCCTCAACATAACGTAGAAAATTTCATTCAAATCGGTGCCATCGTTCCGGAGCAATCGGTGTACATTAAAAAAAAAATACATAGTCGACGAATTGAGAACCCCTTCTTTTAGGAGTCGGTTAAAAATGATTTGTAACTAGGTTTAACATTTTAAAATATTAAATGAACGATATGGATTTTAAACTTTTGAAATCCCGCCCTCTATACCACTGATGTCGCCCCCTATAAAGCATAAAAGTGAAATAGAACAAGAATACTTAGCCATATTGTTTTCTCATGATTGTTCAAGTGAACGTGGCTTTACTTTTCCAGCTGACTATCTTGTTCCAGGTTTTCCAATTACGATAAGTAGTACATTTTATTTTGAATGGTTAGAATGTTAACATTATCTTTTGACATGAATATTGTTTTTATTATAGTGTTAAAAACCAAAACTATAATATAATGAGATACATAAAATGTAATGTTTAGTTATAAATCATTGCGTCATTGCATGTTTCCAATTTTCTAAGTCCTGAAGTGCTCTTGTTGTGCCCTTTGAAAATTAAATGGTGATTTTTTGCACACCAATGCCTCATATTGTGACAATTAAATTTTGATACCTTGTATTGCTGAAACTATCAACTTTAAGTGGAAGGCAAATTGGGTTAAATCCATATATTTCAGCCTCATCCCTGTATGTAGGAAAACTAATCATGAGGAATACGAATTATTACTTTCTCTTTCCATATTTTAACCTCATTACAACAGAACTGCGTAAACAGGATTTGCAGGAATAACAGGATGAGCGAACTCATTCAGTATATCGGTTTACTTGGAAAGCAATAGCTTTGCTTTAAAGATACTATATTGAAACCTAGGATTATACAGAATCGTAAATTTTAGCTCTTCAATTACAGAGACGATAAATTTTAGGTTTGTGATCCCTAATTATACAACTTGCATAAAAATAAAATTTAAGCTTCAATATACGATATTTTTACCAAATAACACTCATAAAGCTTCTTAGGTCCCTCACTCATTCCCCCATTTAGTCGTTACCGGAAAAATACCACTTGTAATATCCTAAGTAAACAATTTTTATGTATATAACATGTTTGAGAAGGTTGTGCAAACAAACCCTTATCTGAATGGTTGTGAAAAAAAGTAGGTTAAAATTAAAAGTAAAATTGCGAATTTCGTTCTAAAATTAGATAAAAAAGCTTTTAAAACCGTACGAAATTATTTTGCAGGAAAATTTGTTTGTGTTCCTGCAAGACAAAATTTTCCTAAACAAATATAAAATAAAATTCATAATCAGTATCAATAACAAACACCATAAAGTAATGATTAATAACGACGAATTAAAAAGCAATATTTTTCCGAGTTTTTCTAATCTTTAACTCCAGATAATTGAGCCATCGATGCTCTGAAATTTTGCTGAAATATGCACACATTACATACATGATAACGATGGCTTTATTCAGTGACAGGCGAATGCTTTTAACACGCATATTCTAATCACCACTGGTTTATGGCCACGACAGCATGTTATTAATGACAGGCTGTAGATAATTGCTCTTTGGATGGATGAAAATTTAGTAACACTTTAGAGAATGTA
Source organism: Diaprepes abbreviatus (assembly GCA_034092305.1). Lineage (NCBI taxonomy): Eukaryota > Metazoa > Arthropoda > Insecta > Coleoptera > Curculionidae > Diaprepes > Diaprepes abbreviatus. The sequence goes on along the minus strand of JASJET010000230.1, from coordinate 1,356,903 downwards.
TTTCGGGAAAAATTAACAGTATTTAGCAAGTAAATGATCTGGGGAAAATAGTTAAATCGTTTTTAATCGACTTCAATATATATATATATATATATATATATATATATATATATATATATATATATATATATATATATATATATATATAGTTCCGGACGGCCGGTCTCCCCAAAATACACACACTCTATAATTTTAATAATTTTTTATTGTCAACCTTACTTTTGATACTTGTTAAACTAATTCAACTTGCGTCGACAAACTCTCAAAGTATACTGACCAAGAAAGCCGATCTGGACCCTTTATATACCCTATTGGTCGATACCAGAAAATTCCCTAATTTTCTAGAAGGATTTCCATACTACATGGGGTAATCAAAATAAGAAAAAGGAATAATCCGGCGATTTCTAAACCTTCCATCATAGGCGTTCTATGTTAAAAATAAGGAAATCGAATTCTCTAAAAAGTTCCAGAGCTTCTTTCATAGTCGTCTCCTGAGGAAATTAACAAAGGTAAAATTACTTAAATAAATTATAAACTCGCAGAAAATATACTTAAAATCCTACAAACTACGAACACAAACTAATACTATAAAATGAACAACCCTATAAAGTTCGTAACAATATATATATATATATATATATATATATATATATATATATAAATATATATATATATATATATATATATATATATATATATATAAATATATATATATATATATATATATATATAAATATATATATATATATATATATATATATATATATATATATATATATATATATATATATATCCTTATAAACATCTAATCCAATATCAAACATTGCGAGTAAGTCAAGTTAAAAAAAAATATGAAAGAATATAAGTTACTATGCTATTAAAAAAGCAACTCGTAGTGAATTTGAGTCCTCGAGGTGTCCAAGTAACTAAAATGTGACCATTTGATGACCCACAGTGACCTCTTGTTGTTTTATTTTTTGCATATTTTCCAATGATCGCCTAATCTAAACTTTTGGGCCAATATGAATTGTAAAAAAACATTTTCTTTGTCTTGAAAATACCTTTCCAACCCTTCAGTTTATAATATCTTTTTATTGCAAATCGACTTTTTTATACCATAAGTCCTGTTGCGCTGTTTCTGCGGATTATTATGATTTTTGAGCAGGATTCTCTCGTTATATTTAGCTAAGTGTGCGGGTGCGAATTTATATCCCAAAAAAAGGAACAAAATACAAAATATTGTTATTATCAAAATTGAAACCTAAAAATTAAAACACCAGCATCAACCGTCTTGTTAATTTTTTATAACTTATTGATTGTTTCAATTTTCCAATTCATACTAAACTATTTTCTAATCTATTTGATGCTGTTGATTTTAATATCAGGCGGAACTACTGTGCGGGAGGCCGACGTTGAACTTATTTTTAACCGACTTCTAAAAGAAGGAGGTTCTCAATTCGTCGACTATGTATTTTTTTTTTATGTATGTACACCGATTACTCCGGAACGGCTGCACCGATTTGAATGAAATTTTTTACGTTATATTCAAGAAGTTGCTGCGGTGGTCCCATATTTTTTTAGATCAAATTGGTGCAGTAAAATCCAAGATGGCGCTTACAATATGGCGGCCAAAAAAATTAATTTTGCCCGATTTTCTCCAAAATTATTATGGAGGAATCTTCGGGGTTGTACCCAACGAAACTGAAATTATTTTAAAAAATTCAAAATGGCGGATCCAATATGGCGGACAAAAAAAATTTAATTTAGTCTGATTTTCTCCAAAATTGGTATGGGGGAGTTTTTGAGGTTGCACATAACGAATCTGATATTATTGTAAAAAAAAATCAATATGGCGGATCCAATATGGCGGATCAAAAAATCAATTTTGTCCGATTTTTACCAAAATTTGTAAGGGGGAGTTTACGGGATCGCATATGACGAATCTAAAATAATTTTTAAAAAATTCAATATGGCGGATCCAATATGGCGGACAAAAAAATCAATTTGGTCCGATTTTCTCCAAAATTGATACGGAAGAGTTTTCGGAGTCGCGTATGACGAATCTAAAATAATTTTTTAAAAATTCAATATGGCGGATCCAATATGGCCCACAAAAAAGTTAATTTTGTCCGATTTTCTCCAAAATTGGTACGGGGGAGTTTTTGGGATCGCATATGACGAATCTAAAATAATTTTAAAAAATTCAATTTGGCGGATTCAATATGGCCGACAAAAAAATCGTTTTTGTCCTATTTTCTGGCGGACAAAAAAAATCAATTTTGTCAGATTTTCACCAAAATTGGTACGGGAGAGTTTTCGGGGTCACATATGACGAATCTAAAATTATTTTAAAAAATTCAATCTAGCGTATCCAATATGGTGGATAAAAAATTAATTTATTTTCTTTAAATATCGATATTGGAAGGTTTTGGGGCCTATATTTCCAATCTAAAATTAATTTGAAATTTAAGATAGTGGATTTTCAATGACAGACTAAATATTCGTTTGACCCAATTTGATTGGTATTTGGAAAAATCTAAGAACTAAAGAATTTTTAGTGGTTCATTTTAGGGTGATTTACAACTTTGGATAAAATGGGTACTTTTTTGTCAGTTTGGAGTCATTGCGAGGTACACTAATCTCGATTAGTACTTAGTTCAAATAATTTATGAATGTCATAATGAATTCTAAAACTAAAAATAGAAAAATAAAATTTTTATTAAAAAATTGAACCGACTTCTAAAAGTGCGCTAAAAAGTGAAAAATAACCATAAATTTTTATATGAAATTGAACGTTTTGAAGTCGGCGCCAAATAATTTGTACAAGAAATAAATAACTACTAATATATACAAATTATGGTAAGAAAGCAAATACAAATAAAGTATTTTTAATCTGTTTATGCAAATCACATTTTGTCAGGTATTAGTTTATCGCCGACTTCAAAAAATTCAATTTCATATAAAAATTTATGGTTATTTTTCACTTTTTAGCGCACTTTTAGAAGTCGGTTCAATTTTTTAATAAAAATTTTATTTGTTTTAAAATGGACGACCGTCCAGAAAAGGTTAGGAACCCATGACCTATACTTTCAACTTTTGTCATTCTTAAATAATTAATTCAAAATTTGCTTTTGAAATCTGTATCTTCCGTAAAACGCCTAATCTTATCAATGTTTATAGCAGCATTTTTTATTATGGTGGGCAGACGCGGATCCAAGGGGGGGGGCGGTGGGGGTGATCGCCCCCCCCCCCCCAAGAGCTTTGAGTTCAGGAAAATTTTCCCGATTTTGCCTCTTATACTATAGTTTATTCAAGAACTAGAGAGGGTAATAAATCATTTTTTACCCTTTTTTTTTCTTCGCAAACTACCTGTGTTCCTTACTCCGGTGTCTTTGGCAAAATCTGTTAAACACATGTATTTTTCATAGGAATGGGTTAGAAATTTTATTATCAGAAATACTGGTCTAAAATAATGGACTATTTGGGTTGGATAACAATAAATATTTGGATGTGTGAAGGGTTAAAAAGGATTTTAATCCTTATCATAGGCGTCGGAAGGAGGTTTATTTTATCACTAAGTATTTATAACATAGAATATTATTTCGGTAATAAACTTAAAATAAAAAGTTATTGTAATATTATTTTATTTCTTATGATTTCTTAATAATTCACATACATTAGAAAATATAGATAATTTTGACATATTTTACACAAATCACAACTGTATTTTTATTATTTTTAATTTTGGCATAGAAATCGTTTTGGGCACATTCAGACTAAAACGTAGCCTTTTTCTCTCAAAAAAATTATATTATAGTTATAATTTAAATACTTACAAAATATCCATTGTCAAAAATACAAGAAGTTAAACATTTATAAAAAATAAATTCGTCCATATAATATTAAAATTTTTGGGGGGCTCTCGGTCATTTTATTATTAATTAAAAACATTTTTAGGATATCTGATGTTTCAGTTTATTTCTGAATTACAATTAAATACTAAAAAGGGATTCAAATATAATTAATTTTTATATGTTACAGAAAATTAAAATAATAAATTGTGTTTACACTGGTAAACATTACGTATCTAATTCGTAATCAAAGTCAGTGAAGCTATCTTCACTCAAATTAATTATAATTGGTTCCTCTATCTCACCGATCATGAGATCGAGTTTCCACATTTTCTTTTATTCTTTTATTATATGGATTTTTCCCAATTTTCCGCAGTAACTGTATTCAAAAAAATATTTTAAAAGTTTTTTTAAATTCGTAATTTTGTAAATTGTGTTATTTCTAGCAACTCTACTTTACTTGAGGTATTTCCTTCTCCAACGGACATTTTCCGGACGATCTATAAGAACAGATTTCCTATCTGGTTCTTTCCAGCAAAAATTAAGTTCTCTGAGCAATTTCCAGAGCCCAGTTCTTTTAATTTAGGGTAATTCTCCATCTTCATTGGTTTTAGTTAGAATTCTGTCGACGGTTGGGATCTGCTTCTCATAATAAAATGCATGTACAACTCCTTTTATTGCAGTTTACATCTCTTCTTCTAACGAGGTTTTTCGTCTGCCTGTGATCGAATTTGGCTTGGGAGTACTAACAATTCCAGTCGTTTTTTTTCCTTCAGTATTCGGTACATAGTAGATTTTCCAACTCCTGTGATGTTGGAACACATCTCAACAGAGCTTTTAACACTTTTACCTAGATATTGATATCTTAAGGCATCATAAACATTTATCGTAATAAGTTTTTCGTTGAGGAAAAAATGCCCTGGTTTAACGATTTTGGCATAAGTATAGATGTAGAATCCATATCTGTTGGGGATCTCACTAATCTCAAATAATATATAATAACAACCACAAACAAGATAAATCACTAAGGACACACTGTAAGGTGTGCTTTGCTCACTGACAGAAATAAAATTGAACTATCAGAAATTTTATTGTTGCAGTAAATTTATAAAAGCTTATAATATTTAAATATAATTAGATTTACTACACTCTTCAGTTACCTGCGGCACTGGAGCAGGTACATTGAAGGTTTTGGAAACAATTTTATTATTCTCTCTAGTTCTTGAATAGAGTATAGGAATGTGTATGCTGCGATCGCGCCCCCCTCCTTCCCAAGAGCTTTGAGTTCAGGAAAATAGAACCAAGTTTTATATTAGGAATGTGTATGCTGCTGGCACTGCCCCCCCCTCCCCCCCGTCGACAACTTGCTTTCACTTGCCATACTGTACTTTTGTGATATCACCGCCCCCCCCCCCCCCCAGAAAGAAAGAGGCTGGATCCGTCCCTGATGGTGGGTACTATCTATCATTTGCACAGCCCTCTCCTTTCAACTAATTAACTGCAATTAGACTTGGTGTTTTGTTTATTATTTGCCCGGTAGTAATTCGCCCTTGAAATTTCAGCTTAAACTTGAATTAAAAAAGACAAATATTATCTTTACAAAATCCCTTAGAATAGCGGGTGTATAAAAAACAAAAAATATAAATGGCCTAATTTAAGTTTTAGGGTCCTTTTAAAAAATTAATATTAATTATTCCAAGGGATCCCAAGTTAAAAATCCTTATAATAGCAAGCAAGGCTTCTTGTAAAAGATGCCCTTTTCGTTTTTAAATTGAATTTTTTATGACGGAGATTTTCAAATTGTTTTTATTTTCAAGTCGTTTTAGAGAAATATTTTTTTAATAAAAAAACCTTCATACCAAATGATGTTATTATAGTATCATTAACGAAATCAAAAATGAATTGGTATTGGATATACGAAAAATAATAGCAAAAATAGTTGGCTAGGAACATTGAATAGTGACAAATATGCATTCATTTTGTCATAAATAAATTACGTTATTCATGCATTAGATGACCTGCATATTAAACCAGGGGTGGTTCAGCTTCTGTCTTTGAGGGGGGGGCGGTGATATCACAAAAGTACAGTATGACAAGAAAATCAAGTTGTCATTGGGCGGGGGGGGGGGGGGGGTGCCAGCAGCATACACATTCCTAATATAAAAGGTAGAATTGGTTCTATTTTCCTGAACTCAAAGCTTTTGGGGGGGGGGGGGGGGGGATCGATCGCAAGCTTACACATTCCTATACTCTATTCAAGAACTAGAGAGAATAATAAAACTTACCGAAACCTCCAACGTACCTGCTCCAGTGCCGCAGATAACTGAGGACATACTTTACAGTGTGTCCTTAATAATTTATCTTGTCTGCGCTTGTTTTTATAAATTATTTGAGATTAGCGAGATACCTTAAGATATGGCTTCCACCTCTATATTTATTTCAAAATCGTTAAACCAGGGCATTTTTTTCCTCAACGAAAAACTTATTACGATGAATGTTTATGATGCCTTAGGATATCAATATCTAGGTAATAATGTTAAAAGCTCTGTTGAGATGTGTTCCAACATGACAGGAGTTGGAAAATCTATGTATTGAATACTAAGGAGAAAAAGCAACTGGAATTGTTAGTACTCTCAAGCAACATTTGATCACAGGCAGACGAAAAACCTCGTTGGAAGAAGAGATGAAAATTGCAATTAAAGGGGTTGTACATACATTTTATTATGAGAAGCAGATCCCAACCGTCGACAAAATTCTAACTAAAATCAATGAAGATCGCGATTTATCTGAAATTAAAAGCACTGAACTCTGGAAATTGCTCAGAGAACTTAATTTTTGCTGGGAAAAAACAGATAGAAAATCTATTCCTATAGATCGTCCGAAAACTGTCCGTTTGAGAAGTAAATATCTCTCTCAAGTAAAAGGTAGAGTTGCTAGAAATAACACAACTTACAAAATTAGTAATTTAACTAAACTTTTGAAAGATTTTTTTGAATAAAGTTACTGCGGAAAAATATGAAAAATCCATATAATAAAAGAATAAAACAAATTGTGAAAACTCGATCTCATGATCGGTGAGATAGAGGAACCAATTATAATTAATTTGAGCGAAGATAGTTTCACTGACTTTGATTAGGAATTTTTGTTTTTGTTGTATTTTTTTGTTTAATATTTTTTATATATATTTTTATTTTTTTAAATATTTTTATTTTAGTGTGTCCCACTCTTTAATTTTATATATATTTAATTCCAATTAGCCATAAATTTTTTATTATTTTATTATTGTATTTGTGTCTTTTTCTTAAGCGTGTAGAATTAACATGTTTATCTTATTTTTTTGGGACTATCGGATTTCCATATAATAAAATAAATTAAATTAAGATATCAGTACAATAGAAATAAAAATAAGTATGTCTAATTTTAACTGTAACACATAAAAACTAATTACATTTGAATCTCTTTTTAATGTTTAATTGTAATTCTGCAGATGGTTTAAGAAATAAATAAACTGAAAGGTCAAAGGTCCTAAAAATGTTTTTATTTATTAATAAAATGAACGATAGCCCCAAAATATTTTAATATTATATGGACGAATTTATTTTTTTTATATATGTTTTACTTTTTATCTTTTTAATAATGGATATTTTGTAAGTATTTAAATTATAACTTAAAATTTTTTGAGAGAATAAGGCTACGTTTTAGTCTGAATGTGCCTAAAACGGTTTCTATGACAAATTAAAAATTTTAAAAATTAAGTTGTGATTTGTGTTAAATATGTCAAAATTATCTACATTTTGTAATGTATGTGAATTATTAAGAAATCCTAAGAAATAAAATAATATTAGAAAAACTTTTTATTTTAAGTTTATTACAGAAATAATATTTTTTGCCAGAAATACTTAGTGATAAAATAAACCTCCTTCCGACGCCTCTGGCAAGGATTCAAATCCTTCATCACTTCACACTTCCAAATATCTATTGTTATCCAACCCAAATAGTCCATTATTATAGACCGGTATTTTTGATTATAAAATTTCTAACCCATTCCTATGAAAAATATATGTGTCTAACAGATTTTGCTAAAGACGCCGAACTAAAGAACACAGGTAGTTTGTGAAGAGAAAAAGCGTAAAAAATGATTTATTACTCTCTCTAGTTCTTGAATGAACTATAGTATAAGAGGCAAAATCGGGTCTATTTTTCTAAACTTAAAGCTCTTGGGGCGATTGCCCCCCCCCCCCCCCTGGATCCGCGCCTGTACTAAACCCTATGGTAAGTGGTTCTTTTAAACAAAATGTTTGTGAATTATATATATCAATTTACTGAATACAAATACATTTAATTGTTATCTCTAAAACTGTTTAAACGATCATTATTTAAACAAATATATAAACAAAAAAATTTTTGTTCTAAAATTACTTTATTCGTAAAGTATAAATAAAAATAAAAACCTAATTTCATAAAAACTGTATGTAAAAAAGTTCTTATTTCCTAAGTTACAATCGATACAATATTTTTAGAAATAATAGGAGATACAATACTTTCGGAGATAGCATGATATTTGGATAAGTACCTTTACAATAAGCCCGGGTAGGATACGGAATACTGACTAAAAAGTTGGTTAAATTTAGGATATGTAAATAGTTAGGAAAATTGGTTTAAATGTAAAAGGTTAATTACTATTAGTTACTAGTTATTATGTTACCATGTAAATAGTAGATTTAAATAAATAATTAGGTAAATTATTTAGAATAAATCAGCCATAAATAAAAACGAAAACATTGTACAGGGTGAGTCAACGATTGGATGAAGTAGGTTTGTGCCTTTTCGGTGAAATTTACAAAGAAACTATATTTATTGTTTGATACAGTTTATTTTTACGCAGATTTTAAAAATATTTAGGACTCTACAGGGTGTGCCAAAAAACTAGGACAGCATAAAGTTGTATTTTTTTAAATAGAACACCCTATATACGAATCGTATTTTAGATTTAGCTTATAATTTTAAATCTTTTATATTAAGGGTTTACTATAACAAAACTTTATAGTTTCTGAGATAATTAAGTTTAAAGAAAAAAAGTCACATTTTCAAGCATCAATTCAATCCTAAATAACGTTTTCAATTTTCTGACAAATATATTCAAATTTGGAATTTAGCAAGGCCAAGGACAAGTTAACATCATTTTTACCTAATATTTGCAATAAAAGCTACAGGGTGTTGAACACATCGGCTCAAATTTGAACAAGTTTAAATGAATAAATATCTTTTTTTTAAATGGTACACCCTGTATATTTTTATGTTATTTAATAGAGTAATAAAAACCCTAAAAGTTTTGTTCAATATATCCTATACCTATTTATAATAGTTTTTGAGATATTTCAGTTTTTCTTATTTTCCATACTTTTTTACAGAAATAGTCTTCATTATCATAGTAGCCATGGCAAAAACAATGTAAAAGAACATTTTTCTGTGTGTCAAATTTATAACCGCAATCGCTTCTTTTGATTTTTATGTAGTGTAGTTTGGTTTTTTTTTTGCATTCATCTTATATTGTAAAATGAATTTTAATGAATTTACAAAATGAAGTATCCTGATCGACGCTAGCCTAATACCCATACTTTTCAAAACTTAATGCAAAAATTTGATTCTTCTGGTACTGTTGATTATCCAAAACGTAAAGTGGTCAACAAACCAGTAACTAATGAAGAAAAAGAACTACAAGTATTGTTAAATGTTCAGGAAAATCCTTATATTGGTAGCCGTCAGTTAGCAGCATTATGTGAAACATCACAATCCACCGCTAAGCGTACTACCAAGAAATATAGGTATCATCCATATCACATGGAATTACACCAAGAATTGCATGGACAGGATTTTGAAAGTCGTGTAAACTTTTGTCGTACAATAAATGCGGGGATTCAATTAAATTCAAATATATTATGCAAGGTAATGTTTAGTGATGAAGCTACTTTTAGAAGTAACGGTGCCGTAAATAGACGCAACATGCATTATTATGTCACAGAAAACCCATTTTGGATTAGAGAGGTGCAACATCAAAACCACTGGTCATTAAATGTTTGGTGTGGTATTCATCATAATCGAATTATTGGACCCCACTTTTTTAATGAACCCCTAAATGGCCATAGTTACCTGAATTTTCTACAAGAACCCCAACTGCTTCAAGGTCTCGATAGGGATGAGCTCGACAGTATGTGGTTTCAGCACGATGGTGCGCCTCCGCATTACCATCGTGAAGTTCGTGCGTTTTTGGACCAACGATATCCGCAAAAATGGATTGGACGTGGGGGTTTCATTGAGTGGCCACCAAGGTCTTGCGACATCGCCCCATTAGATTTCTTCCTATAGGGTTATATTAAAAATAAGGTGTATGTTAATCCACCAACAACAGTGGAAGATATGCGAAACAGGATTAGGGATACCTGTAGAACAATAACGCCACTAATTTTGTCCAGGGTCCGAGAAAATCTGCAAAAAAGAATAAATTTGTGCATTGCACAAGAGGGTCGTTTATTCGAACACTTATTAAAAAGAAATAATTAATCTCAGTATTTAATAGGTAATTTTTTTGTTTCAATTTAGTATAAAAGTAAATATGTATTTGCCTTGTCGTTATTGTGTTAATTTTTTCACATTATGTTTAATTAAACTATTGCCGTTATAATATAACGAATAATGTATTTCATCATATTTAACTACATTCTGTTTGTTTCTGTAGTTTATTTTTATTATTTTACATGGCTACTATGATAATGAAGACTATTTCTGTAAAAAAGTATGGAAAATAAGAAAAACTGAAATATCTCAAAAACTATTATAAATAGGTATAGGATATATTGAACAAAACTTTTAGGGTTTTTATTACTCTATTAAATAACATGAAAATATACAGGGTGTACCATTTAAAAAAAAAGATATTTATTCATTTAAACTTGTTCAAATTTGAGCCGATGTGTTCAACACCCTGTAGCTTTTATTGCAAATATTAGGTAAAAATTATGTTAACTTGTCATTGGCCTTGCTAAATTCCAAATTTGAATATATTTGTCACAAAATTGAAAACGTTATTTAGGATTGAATTGATGCTTGAAAATGTGACTTTTTTTCTTTAAACTTAATTATCTCAGAAACTATAAAGTTTTGTTATAGTAAACACTTAATAAAAAAGATTTAAAATTATAAGCTAAATCGAAAATACGATTCGTATATAGGGTATTCTATTTAAAAAAATACAACTTTATGCTGTCCTAGTTTTTTGACTCACCCTGTAGAGTCCTAAATATTTTTAAAATCTGCGTAAAAATAAACTGTATCAAACAATAAATATAGTTTCTTTGTTAATTTCACAGAAAAGGCACAAACTTACTTCATCCAATCGTTGACTCACCCTGTACTATGAAACTCTGGTTAAATGTGTGCATAGGAAATAAAATCCACCAAACTCAAATTCAATGTAATATTAATTATATAATTCAAAATTAAGAGCATTATTCACATTCCGTGTGTATATAAAAATAATGTCATGATAATTTAAAACTTTAAATTGATTCTAAAATTAATTCAAAGCGTTACTAATCCCATTCTATCTTGGTGGGAAAAGAAGGCAGCTGAGACGGGTATGAATTTCAATATAGTTGGGAGGTTTGGCGGGATGTCACCACAACCCTCCCGTGATTTATGTTAAATACTGAAATTAACATGAAATAAAATAAATAACTCTGGTGGAAAGAACCAGAATGCGTTGACTGTGAGACAAATATTTTAATTAAATAATAAAGAAAAAAAATAAAACGGTCGTGCGTGATTAAAAATCGAAAATCCGTAATCTGTGTTGACGTTTCGCCAGAAATATAGTTCGTAACGTATTGTTACGAACGACTAAGAGAAAATTGTGTACAAATATTCCAATGCGATGAGTCATATTTCTAGATAGATCTCAACTTTTATGTTAGTAAATTCTAGATTTGTGTAGGAAATTTTATATTGATAGGATAACAGTTTTAAGAGAGTAGTATAATTGTATTTGAATAGTGAAGATATTAAGAAGTAGTAATGGGATAGTTGTGTTTTAGCTGTGTTAAGAAATAGTTAATATAAGTATTGGAAGTATTCGTGAACGGTGTTGTGTTTTATTTTATGAACTCAGTGGGCAATTTTCAAGAGACAAAATCTTATCAATTAGTGTTAGTCGTGAGGATTATCATTGGGTTTCCAGAAAATTGTATTGGAAATTAGAAGAGATAGAGATTTTACTGTTGGATTTGTTATCAGGTAAGAAAATAAGACTAATTTTCTCTAAAGTTCTAGAACGTTCTGTTCTTAAAATCAAAAAGATATCAAAAAACGAACTTCACCATGAGATTTGTCATTAATAAGCAAGCTTAGAATCGAATTTTCGACAAAATTCTAGAACATTCCATTTGAAAACTAAACGAGATAGCGAAAAACGGACTTTACAATCGAATTTGTCATTAATAAACGAGCTTAGAACCGAATTTTCGACAAAGTTCTAGAACATTCCATTTAGATACTAGAAAAAATCAAGAAAAACGAAGTTCACCATCGAACTTTGCATCAGAAAAGAAGTTTAGAAATGAGTTTTCAAGAATATTCTAGAAGTTTTTATGGTAAATACACAGCCGAAATGGAGCAAATGAATAAAACATTGGGTGATTTTATGGAACGTATGGAACAACGTCGCCTTCAAGACAAACGAGAAGAAGAAAAACGTCGTCAGAGAGAAGAGGACGGTCGCTTAAAACAAGAACAATGCCGTCTGAAAGAAAAACAGGAAAAAGAAGCGCGTCGCCAAAAAGACAAATAACAAGAAAAAGAAATCGTATTAAAAATAAAGATTAACTTTACAAATGTATACAAGAGGTCCTTACACAAGGACAACAAAAAGTCGATGAAACTATACAAGGACAAACACAAAAGTTTAAGAAAGAGATAGGCTAAGTGCAAATAATTGGAACTACGAAGAAATGCTACGGCGTTGGTATTTGCCCTTCGTGAATCAGCTCTGGAGTTATTATAAACCATTCCTATAATCCAAGAAAAATACTACGAGATCTTTAGTGCTGCTCTTGAAAGAAGATTTGAAGATCAATATCGAAGACTAGGAGAAACTTATTGATACGGCCTCGTATTCAAATATTCTGATGTGATGAGTCATATTTCTAGATAGATTTCAACTTTTATGTTGGTAAAAAATTTTTATAGGTATATAAATAGCGATAGGATAAGAAATTTAAGAGTTGTATAGTTGTTTTATTCTACGAATCCAGTGAGTGATTTTCAGGAGAGAAAATTGTAACAGTATCTTAAGACTCCATTGCCCACTTTTCCCCAAAATGTCATGATTTTGTCTTTAATAGTATAGTTAAAACGCTATATATCTTTACGTCAAAATTTGACAAATGCATCAAACTAGTGACATTTTTTTTTGAGAACTGTAACAGGATCGGAGTGGCTCATTCTACTATTTTCTTTCTCGGTTATATAACAAGAAATTTGTCGAATAGTTTATAAGCAAGTTTCACAAACTAAATATACTTAAAAAAGAAAAATGTTATACACAAAAATTTTAAAATCGAAGTTTTTCCTTCTGTTTAGACATATCGATAATTTTATATCCCATTTGTATAGGGCTATTTAATGAAGGAGTTTAAATGCTTATAATGAGTTTGGTATTTTAAGTGAAATTTTAAATATCAGAGATTTTAAAAGCGAATTAAAATTTCCTCTTTTATATTACTACACTAAGAGATGTGCTACTGCTAAAAATAATTTACTTTACGTATTAGTACATTCTTTAATAAGCATTGCCTTTTTAATATGTTGTTGTTAGCTGATAATTTTGAAATTGTAGAAACTATTGTACTAAAAATTTTAGACACACTCTTTTTAATTTTGGGATTAGTAGGGTGATGTCTGAAGGTACAAGTGTGGGTGCTTATGTGTATATTCACTTTTATAAGTGAACCCATGTTGTTGTAATGTTTCACCTATAAAATTTATGACAATAAAAGCTTTATTTATTTATTTTATAAAGTAAATCGTTTATATTCTAAATTATTGGTAACTATTTCGATAACAGAAAAAATTATACGCAATTTGTTGATAAAGTTCTATTTTTATTATAATACTCCAGTTAGGTATAACAATATTAGGGTAGTCTAACTGAAAACTAAAAATAAATTGACTATTCTAATAGAATCGGAACTAAAAAACAGTATTCTTAGAAACAGTGGGTAAGTATACAATATTCTAGAAATTATTCAGTGTTTTATACTTAATGACTGTAACTTTATGACTTCTGACTGCAATAAACGAAGTAGTTAAGCTGCAAAAATATTGAATAAAAAGATAAATAATTAATCATCTTTATCAAATAGCCTAGTTTTCTTAAAAATAAATACATAAATTTAAAAAAATGTATGCTTCAACAAATAAGAGTTAACACAACGCACGACTCATGGCTCCGAGTCTTTTACTGACCACATTTCAAGATTCCCCATGCCATATCCTCACAGATAAATTTATAAACATATAAATGTGTAAAATAATGGAAGGAGTTCGGTCCAGGGCATCCAGATCTAAGGCCCCAATATTGCATCAGGTTCAGTGAAATAGAGTAATACATGCATAAAAAATAATACAGACATGGAACAATAGAAATCGTAAGTGAACTAATTACAATTAAGATTAATTATTTATTTATATACCTAACACTATTTTCAAAAATTATATATATATATATATATATATATATATATATATATATATATATATATATATATATATATATATATACAATATCCTAGAAATGATAAGTATTTTATATTAAATTATTGTAACTTTATGATCTTTGACTGCAAAAACTAAGGTATTCAAGCTACAAAAATATTGAGTAAAAATATAAATAATTAATTAGTTTCTTCTTCATTAAATAGCTAGTTTTCTTAAAAATAAATACAAAAAATGCAAAAAAATTTTGCCGTTATTATAGAAGGACAAAATAAAGATACAGTTAGTCTGAGGCAAGGTTATGTAAATAATAGCGGCTTTTTTTTGTGTTCCTTGCTCCTGACCTGTGATATATTTTATCTCTTTCATTATTATGAAGAGAAACAAGGAGGGAAAATCATCATCTCCTTTAGTATTTTCCGATTACTATTGTGTCTGGAGTAGATACGGAGTAGGTAAGCGTGTTAACGTTCATATTTTTATAAAAATATTAATGGGATATTTTGTAGAATTATTAAATTTTAGATAATAAAACATGTTAAAAATTATGAAATAAATATAAATGTTGTTTCAATTGTAAAAATAACTTATTTTTCTCTACTCCCAGAGGAAGACAGAAAATCGAAATGAACGACCCTAGTTATATTTACGAGGAACATTTTTTTTTGATGTATGGCAACTAAAAATCGTTACAATTACTAAATTTTTAAATATACAGGGTGATTCAAAAATCGATCACGAAACTTAAGGGGGTGATTCTACTTGACAAAATAAGGGTAGAGCTTCATATAATTTTTTTTCAAAATGTCATTCGTTTTCGAGTTACAAGCCGTCCAAGTTCAAGTTTTTATTTTTTGTTTTTTGAATTACTCGCTTACAGGAAAACCGATTTGACTAATATTTGAAAGATAGGCTAAGTCTTCTGCGCTTCATCATTTTAGTAACAATTCACATTGATTGTTTGCCGCTAGAGGGCACCTTACCTACATTGAAAATTGTTTTTTTGTCATAATTTTTTAGTGTTGACAGCTGCAGTAGTTTTTGGCATAATTTCTGAAAGACTGATGCCAGGCCTTTAAAAAAGGTGCTCTTTATTTACATCGCTAAACCCAACGGTTTAGACGTAAATCACCCTTAAAAATTAAGTGGTAAATTTACTTTTCTCATTTCATTACCACCAGCTACCAGGTAAATAGCTATCAAAGTATACTAGAGCTGTCAGTTTAACATCAAATAAATTCGCTTTTTAAACTATTTAATTTATAATCTTAAAATAACTAATAATGGCTAATCAGTAAATATTCATATTATGGATTATTGCGATATACATTTAATTGATAAAAATTAATGAAACAGTACTAAACAAACTAAAAAAGATTCTCAAAATGTCCCCCATTTTCTTCTATACTTTTCCTAACACTCTTTCTTTAATAATTTGGCACTTTTCGATTATCCTGAAGCGAAGATCCTCGACGTTGATTACTGGAATATCGTACACCAATTGTTTCAAATGACCCCAAAAGGAAAAATCCATAGGATTAAGTTCTGGTGACCTCGCTGCCCATGCCAATGGTCCACTTCGTCCTATCCATCGCTCAGGATACGTTGCATTCAAATACTGTCGGACACGTATACTAAAGTGGGGCGGAGCTCCGTCTTGGAGGATCCACATGTTGGCCCTTACTTCCAATGGCACATCTTCCAGATACAATGGGAGACGATTTTGGATAAAATCTAAGTATACGTCACCAGTTAATGGGCCATCAAAGAAATGAGGACCAATAAGGTAATCTCCTATTATCCCTGCTTACACATTTAGTGAAAATCTACGCTGATGTTTCGTTTCTACCACATTGTTTGGGTTCTCGTAAGCATATGTGTGGATGTTGTGTAGATTTGTTATGCCATCACGAGTGAAACCAGCTTCGTCAGTGAATAATATGACGCCAATTAATCGATTATCGTGTTCATACTTAGCTAGGATCTGATTGCACATTTCCAACCGTCTCGGCCGATCATCGTCATAAAGAGCCTGCGCCTTTTTTGAATGAAACGGGTAGAGTTGTTTTTCTCTTAGTATCCTCCATGAACTAGCCTGACAGAGCCGCACTTCATACCCAATTTTTCTAGTACTAATACCTGGATTATCTTCAATAATTTCAAGCACTCTTTCTTCTTGTTGCACGTTTCTAGCAGTTCTAGGTCTTCCCCTATTTCCATTATAACTTTTAAAGGAACCACATTCCGCAAGCCTCCTGTGCACACTGGAAAATGTTTGAGCATGAGGGATATTTCTTTCCGGATAACTCTCCATATAATATCTTCTTGCCAACTCTGCATTACCATTTGCTTTTCCATAACAAAAATGGATATCACAATATTCGATATTTGAATATTGGTGATTAGCCATTATTAGTTATTTTAAGATTATAAATTAAATAGTTTAAAAAGCGAATTTATTTGATGTTAAACTGACAGCTCTAGTATACTTTGATAGCTATTTACCTGGTAGCTGGTGGTAATGAAATGAGAAAAGTAAATTTACCACTTAATTTTTAAGGGTGATTTACGTCTAAACCGTTGGGTTTAGCGATGTAAATAAAGAGCACCTTTTTTAAAGGCCTGGCATCAGTCTTTCAGAAATTATGCCAAAAACTACTGTAGCTGTCAACACTAAAAAATTATGACAAAAAAACAATTTTCAATGTAGGTAAAGTGCCCTCTAGCGGCAAACAATCAATGTGAATTGTTACTAAAATGATGAAGCGCAGAAGACTTAGCCTATCTTTCAAATATTAGTCAAATCGGTTTTCCTGTAAGCGAGTAATAAAAAAAACAAAAAATAAAAACTTGAACTTGGACGGCTTGTAACTCGAAAACGAATGACATTTTGAAAAAAAATTATATGAAGCTCTATCCTTATTTTGTCAAGTAGAATCACCCCCTTAAGTTTCGTGATCGATTTTTGAATCACCCTGTATATACAGTTTTGAGTATGTAAACTGTACGTTGATGTTAGTCAGTCAGATACTTAAAAGCAACCCTCTGACAATTTGATATTAATGAAAAATATACCAGAATAAGTATTTAATAGCTTAGGTTACACCTCTCCTTGCCGCACCTATTATGACATATTAACTTTCTTTTAACACTATATTATTTCTCTGAGCGGAACTGAATTTTCATCTATGGCATATCTCATGCGAAAAGGCAATTAACCATACCTTATCATTAATTATATCACGTCGTAACTATAAACCAGTGGTGATTAGAATATGCGTGTCAAAACCATGTGTTTGTCAGTAAAACATCGCCAACATTTAATTTATAATATACAGGATAGACGAATAATCTTGCTTTGTTTCTACTAATAGTTTCGAGAGAGTTAATTACTTACCTAAGTTTGGTTTATTACATTTTAATCTTTTTATACTCGATAAAAAAAAACTCCATTAAAGTAATATTAACAATAAAACCTTAAGCTTTTACAATATCTTATGATATTTCACCATGTATTTTTTATTGCCATATAGTATAATTAAATATTACATATTACATTGGGTGGTCTTTCAAAAGTGTAAAGGGGCGCGTTTTCCTCCTTCCCAAAAAATTTCAGTAATTCTAAAGACACTATAAAAATATTGGAAAAAATTTATCAATCTGGGTCATGGTTGCAGAACAGCTTTGTAGCATATTACTCAGTGATCTTCTTCTTTAGGTGCCATCTCCACTTCAAAGGTTGGCAATCATCAAGACAATTCTTACTTTTGAGACTGCAGATCTAAATTTTTCATTGTTACTGCAACCAAACCACTCCCTAAGGTTCTTCAGCCATGATTTTCTTTTCCTTCTTTGGCGTAATAATCTGTAGTATTTGATATTTTTCTCCTCTCATGACATATCCCCTATAGAGCAGCTTTCTTTTCTCAATTGTTAGAATTACTTCTCTCACCTTATATATACGTCTCATTACTTCCCCGTTGGTTATTCTTTCTACCTATGAAATCCTCAGCATCCTCCAGTATATCCACATCTCAAATGCCTCCAGCCTCCTTACCTTAATCATCTTCAGTGTCTAGATTTCCATCCCATAATATAGTACAGATAGCACCCTCAGCAATAAGGATATTAGAAAATTTTCTAACAAGAAGAACCTAGACTATTGTTTATTAACAAAAGAAATTATCCTTTTTAGACATTGCTATTGATTTTTTTTCTCGCAAATATTTTAACTGTTTATTATTTTAAAAAAATATTTATTTTAAATTTAAAATAATATTTTACTCTATGAAGTAGCCATTTGACATAATAAAGTTTAATGTGATAAGGTGTCTATTATTACCACACATCTTTTCTTACTATTCGCTTGTACATCAACAGATTTTGTTTTTTTTTATTGGCTAAATAGGAGATAGTATGCCCTTTAAAATGATGTATCACACTATAGGGTAATCATTTGACATACTAAAGTTCGAGGCCGATATATTATGCATTATTACAAGACATTTTTGCACACTGTTCGCTTGTACGTCAACCGATTTAATTTTTTTTATACGGTTGGATAGACAATTTTATGCTGCTTACAATGATGTGTCACAAGGTGGGGGTTCCCATTTGACATATCAAAGTGAGGTTAGCTGGAGGTGAGGAGGTGATTGACAGACTTTTAACAAATGCAAAATTAAACTTCCCCCTGTATATCTAAATTGACGTGTTTTTTCTTTTTTTTTTAAATTTTTCTATTTAACAAAGTTATTAAGGATGGTTCGTTTTGAAATGAAGGCACTGTATATATATATATATATATATATATATATATATATATATATATATATATATATATATGTATTACGTTTCGTAACGTCTTTAAATCCTGTACACAGCGACACTATGCTGATGATGCCCAACTGTATCTGTCCTTTTACCATGATGAATGTCCACAGGCAGTGTCTGCTATAAATTCTGATTTGCATAACTTGGTTCAGTTGTTTTGTGGTCATTCTTTAAAATTAAATCCACAAAAAACAACAGTTTTTCTATTTGGTAAGAAGAGTGATAGGGATAACTTCATGCACAACTACAGCGAGCTTATAAAAGTGAATAATGTTATTAATAAAAATATAATTAAAGATCTTGGTCTAAACTACCAAATAAGATTTTCTTACCACATCAAATAATCGTTAAAAAGCTTATATTAACTTAAAACTTATTTTCCAAAATCATCATTTTCTAAATAGGGAAAAAATCACTTTGCTTTGCGATAGAAAGAACACTACACAAATAAAAAAACTACAAAACCCTTGTTTAAGATTGATTGATGGGATGTGGAAATTCTTGTTAGTTTTTCTCCAAAATTAATTAAAAACTCTCATATTTGTATAATAAAATTAGGTTTCGATGAGATGTACATATTATCAAGCATACCATTCCCCCCCCCCCCTTATTTGGGAAGTTATTTGAAACTAAATAAAATGTCTGAGGTCCAGAATTATTCCAGAATTGCTTGAAAATGTTCCATTGACCCATTTCAATTCTATTTATCTTCAACACGATGATGCCCGGAGCCAGAACTCTGGGCTGTTAGGGCAATTTCGGGACATTAACTTTCCTCAAAGATGAATAGGTACCAATGGGCCAGTGAGATGGCCGCCACGATCTGTTTAGATTTTTATGCAAAATCAAGTGTATAAGACACGACAAGAATCCATAGCGGAACTTCGTAAGGCAATTGGTTTGGCCTTCCAAACTCTTCATAATACTCCTATGATTCTTTTAAATGCAATCAGAAACAAAACTGTGCCGATGTTGCATTCGAAAAAACAGCTGTCATTTAGAAAACCATCTTTAAAAAAACTCTTGGTTGTTTTTAGCTTCAGTGTTTCTTTTTGTTTTTGTTACTTTAGTTTTACAAGGATGGTTCGATAAGTTCTCGGCTTGAAACAGAGAGGGCGCAAGTAGGATTAAATAACTACAATACTTTGTAAGCATTAACCTTGAGATGACGCCCTGCAAAGTTTCAGATGTTTGCGTTCAGTTGCTTGTTTGTGGCGATCGAGTGAACACATAAGGTTCGATATTTTGTGAAAGATGGATAAAATTGAAGTTCGAGCGGTTATAAAGTACTTTGTTTTAAGGAGCTTAACTCCTATGGACATTGAAAATGAGTTAGATTCTACTTTAAAGGATTCTTCTCCTTCGTTTTCGACAGTAAAGAAACGGGGTGCTGAATTTAATCGCTATCGTACATCAATTCAAGATGATGAGCGCTCGAGACGCCCAAAAACCGCTACAACTGACGAAATTGTCACAAAAATTCACACTGTTATACTTCATGACCGCCAACTGAAAGTACTACATTTTACATGATATTCTTGGCATGAAAAAGCTCTTCAAGTGTGTAGTTAGTTAATCTTTTGTTTTTTTCTTGGCGCTCTTGAGATTTTTTAAAAGCGTCAGTAGAGAGAGTCTGGGCCAAACCTTGGTTGTGAAAACTGGCAGAAACCCAGAAAACAGAGATTTTTTGCTGATTTTCTCAGACTACAATACTATTTTTATTCCTGTTTGCAGCTAAAATCATAGTTTAGTGCGTTAAGGCATCATTTGCCAGATATTGAGGATAAACAAAGTTTTTATTGTATTCGTTTTTCGTTAAGTACACTTTAGTGAAAGTGATCTCACCTAAAAAGCTAACACACCATCGTTGTGACTACTTGGTGCACCTTTAAAGACAATCAGGTACATACCACAAACAGTTCTTATTATACCGGGACTTTGCCATCCTGTCTAAAATTAGATTTGCCTACCAAAGCCAACATATTACACACCACTGCTCCATAGAGGCCATCGGCTATCCAGCTTGCGGAAAGTGTTTGGATTTAATGACAAAACTGCCTTTCAGGTATTAGAACTTCGTAATAAACAGTGAAATTACCGGTTTTAATGTATACTTTCCTTTTTCCCCTGTGATTGGGAACTAATAAGACTTTATGCGAGCAATTACAGGACACTTTATTTTTAATTTCATTTAAAATACCTTGTAAACCGAAGGTATACGTATACACTAGGTAATTTAAAACATCACTTCCCATATTAATAGTCCAACACTTTTAATTAGGCTTAAGTAAACATAATTTTAGACTTAATCGGCCTACTAGATAATTTATTAGTGCAAAATATTACTTTACATAAAAAGTAAGGTTATTCAGTTCAGCCGAGAGTGAAAATTAAGGCCTGTCCTACATCTAAATCGACTTGGCGCATGGCGCAGATGACGTCATACTTGCAGTAGTGTTGTTCATTGTTTCTTTGTTTTTTTTTGTTCTAATCCAGGTAGCAAATAGTCGCATATTTATTTAGATTAAATTAAAATTCACATAGTTTGTAAAACAGAATCCTTTTTTTATTGTTAACTATAGATATTAATTGTTTTTGGAATCGGTGTGTTTTATTGTGGGATCTAGTTGTTTCCTGTGTTCGATAAGATCATCGTTTCTTCTTACCGACGGGCCTAAAACAGGTGGCGCTTTGAATTTATATAACCCCCCCCCCCAAATCTCCGGCATGCTAGCCTAGGCACTGCCCTAAAAGAAGGAGCGATCAACACTAAAAAAATAACCACCTGTACAGAAGCATTAAATATTTAATTTTCATTCATTCGTTTTCATTTTAATTCTTTTTCTCTCCCGTGACGTAGCAATGTATACATTCAGTAACGGTATAATGTAGTGCATATAATTTATTGATAAATTTTTTCTCAACTTTAAAATTATCCTTTGGCTGTGCTGCTGCGAACCTTAAAATTCTGGCCATTTACTATCAAAACAGACCACCAAACTCACTTTTCCTCTAAGCTACAAGTATATAACCGCCTTAATCAACTCCTAAATGCGCTCACATTGTCTTGTCGCTATAAATCCGTCAAGATAATCGACAGTGGGAGTTTAAAATTAATCAAGTCGAAACTCTCTGAGACGTAGTCGCTATCTCAGCGCTTTCTTGTGTAAACGCTGAAGCTGTTTGGCTTAAATTGGGGGAATTTATTACCCATGTCTTACGTGTTGAAACTTTTTTGGTTGTTAGTTCAGGTTAGGTTTATTTAGCTTACATTTCAGTGATTTAAAATAGATTTGCAAGAATAATTTAGAATCGGAGAAAACGGAGAAGAAATGGAATAAATCGGGATATTTTGTCGTTCGTTTTTAGGGATAAATTTATATTACTATGTGCAATTTTCTAAAAATAGTTGACACATTTTTAAAAATACTATTGTTAAGGAACTGAGTAAGCACATTGTAGGTTTGTTTCTTAAAATTTTGAAGCAAAATGATCAAAAAGAACATGGACAAAACCTAGCGAGGTTCGATAACTATCTATGAAAACTTCGAAGATATGTCTCTCTGTCTCTAGCCACTTTACGCCTAGTATTCAATTTAGATGTTTCTAACTTCATCTATCCTGTACAACATTCAGCTACTGACTTCCTGCGAATCTCTTAACATCATCATACAATTTTGTCACTGGTCTTCTTCTGTTTTTGATCCTTGCAATGGGTTCTGCATAGTCCGATTTCAATTTTGTCATCCCCTCTCCTACATCTATTATCGTTATCTATATATATTCTTTGTCTGATTCACTTACTCTTTCTCACGTGTCTTTATGTTTTCCCAATTATACAAAACACTACGGATTCTATTCGTATTCCTCTTACTTTTATTTCAGGATGTTCTGAGCGCAACACGCTTTAATTTTATTTTGTACCAGATTTACAAGCCAAACGGCTTCGCATTCCCTCCAGGGATTATTCACTCATACCAGGTATACAAAGACACCAAAAGTATGAAGCTCTGTGGGGACCCTTTCCATATTATCGGGTCCTAGGTGGCGTGGTCTTCTGCACTTCCTACAAACTTTCGGACGGTTCGCGCGGTTGCAAGGAGAACCGCTTTCTGAATCAGTTTATACAGATGCTCACTAAGGCCCAGTCCTTGATGTTCTGCAGGAAGTTCTTTGGTATCACTCCAGTTGTTGACAGTATTATAGGAATCGTGTCGACGCTGTTCATTGCCCACTGTTTGCGGATTTGCACCTCCAGATCTCTATATTTGGCGATCTTCTCGTTGTATTTTGACCTTAGGTTGTTGTTGTTAGGTACAGCGATGTCGATTAGTGTAGTTCGCCTGGAAATTTTATCTGTTAGTATAATGTCTGGCCTATTATGAGCAACTGTTTGATCTGTTAGGACCGTTCGATCTCAGTATAACTTGAACTCGTTGTTTTCAAGAATAGGCTCTGGATTATATTTGTAGTAAGGCACTTTTTCTACCTGCAATAGTTTTAACTTATCTGCTAACTCTTGGTGGAGTATCTTAGCGGCTGAATCGTGTCTTTCCTTGTACTCGGTTGCGGCAAATGCTTGGCATCCTCCAGTTATGTGCTGGATCGTCTCTGATGTTCGACAGCCATATCTACATTGATCATTTTCTATTGAGGGATCTCTGATAATGAATTTCCGATAGTTCTTCGTCGGAATAACCTGGTCTTGGATAGCTAACAAGGAGCCCGCCGTTTCCGAAAACATCTGTCCTGAAATCAGCCAGTAGTTCGACGCTAAGTTGTCGACATTGTCCTGATTGACCTCAGATGCCGTCCATGAAGTCGCTTCTGTAGCCAGGCTTGTAACGTCTCTTGGGCTGTTCGGTGGTGAGAAGCAATATCCTGTTCCCTCAGCTGTAGCGGCGTTGAGTCGTCTGCCTCGCATATTGCTCGATGTAGTGTGGAAGAGTCTGCTAACCTATGGAACCAATTCTCTTCCTCCTTGGTGTCTTGGAAGCATTGTAAGTTCAATAGCACTCCGAGGATGGTTCTTGTGTGCTTTTGTTAGGAGTGTTCTTATTGTTCTTTGCAGGCCTTCGATGTCCGTCCTGCTCCATTTTACTATTCCAAAAGAATAGCTAAGCGCAGAGCATGCGTACGTGTTGAGCGCCTTGAACAAATTTCTACTATTTAGACTAGTTCGTAACACCCGACTTACTCTCCTAACAATTCGTTTAGCTTGTTTCATACCTAGGTATTTGTATGTTTGTTCTGCTTCCATTGCAGCTATGGTTTCACCTTTCTGCATTTCAAATGCTCCCGGTTGTATCTTTCCTTTGACGATGTTCAAAATACGGACGGTACTTGTCAAGTCCAAACTGCATTCCGATATCCCCGGAAAACCCCTCCACAATTTTGAGTATTTGCTCCAGCTGGTTTTTGGTAGCAGCCATGTATAGAAGATGATTCAATCTTGCTACCTCTTCGTTGTTTTTTTTTTAATACTAAAGCCGTATCTGGTGGAGTTCAAACGGCGTGACAGAGGGTTCATTGCAAGGCAGAACCATAATGGGCTTAGTGAATCGCCCTGAAATATTCCTTCTCGTATTGGGATTGTATTAGTTTCGATGGTATCGCTGGATGGAACTTGCAGTTGGAGCCTAGTTCTCTAGGTTCACATGATGCGTTCTAAAAAGGAAACAAAATGATCATCGACCCTATACATTCTCAATATAGTTTTGAGCCACTCATGTGGCACTGAGTCGAAGGCCTTCTTATAATCCACATAGGCAGCATCTATCTACCATGGAGTATGCTGATTCTAACACAACTAGATCTTGTTTTGTATCGATGTGTTGGTGGTTTAATTGTCAGGAATGCACATGTCTTTATCTGGTCAATTTTACTTTTCAAAGACTCCCTCTGAAGCCAAAGCAAATAATATCATTGACCTCGTATCTCCCTGTTTTATACCCTTATTAACCAGGAATGCTCCTGTTTTTTAAACATTTTTACAGATGGTATTATTTGCTTGTATATATTTTTTTATTGAAGTAGTATAATAATGATCTATACAAACATAATTAGTTTCAGCTATTATAGTCATTGTACTTTGAAGTCGACAACCTTTTTTTAATCTTTAAAGTCTATCTAAAGATAGATACTGCATTCGAATCACAATCATTTCGTTGTTTTGGTGATTCTCAGATCTCTCCTCTTTATAAATACAAATTTATTATACCAGATCTTCAGTTTTGGAATCAAATAGGCAATAAATAAATAAAAGTTTAACAATTTTTTTGAAGTGTGTTCTAACTTCATCTCATATAGGATATATTGCACAAACAATGTTTTACTTGATAACAAATCAGCCTTAACATCAACGACAGCCTTTATATTACCATTTTTAATCTATTTTTCTTAATTTCAACAAGTAATTAAAAACTTATAATAACTTGAAAAAGTTAAAAGAATGACAAAGAAACGCGATCGAGCCATAAAAGAAACAGCCAGAAAGCAATATTTAAGAAATGTCAGGTATAAAATTCCAAAGTTAAATTAGAAAAGTGTAGTTTCGGCGACGTGATGTTGAACGAAAATCGATACGTTCGAAGCAACAGGTTTTATCGAAAATAAATGGCAGCTTTGAAATATGCATGAAAAATTGAAAAATGGATTATAGCTTTGTTTATTTATATCTATATATGAAATTTTTGGTCTGGATTAGCGTTAAACGTATAATTTTTGTGAACTGATTACAGTGCTACTGCTTGTTGTCCATCAGATTTTTTTTTCGTTAATTTGTTAATAAAAACACATTGATCATTTTAGGCTCTATTATTATATAAAAAAATAACAAAACTAAAAACCAAGCTTTTTTAGAAATAAGCGGCTCAAAGCATATAATTTATGTTAGGCATTCTGAACAATAGACCATCTACAGACAGTACACACGCTTATCGAAAAAACCACGGAATATAATATACCTCTGCATTTGGCTTTCGTTGATTACCAGAAGGCGTTCGATTCTATCGAATCATGGGCAGTTCTGAAAGCACTGGACAATGCTCGGATTGATTGAAGATACTTTGCTCTAATTCAACATATATATGAAAACGCTTACATGCAAGTTACAATAGACGAGGATATAAAAACCTCGAGGATACCTATAAAAAGAGGCGTACGTCAGGGGGACACAATCTCTCCAAAATTGTTCACGTTGGCACTTGAAGATGTATTTAAGGGCTTGGACTGGCATGACAAGGGAATTAACATAGACGGAACACGACTAAACCACTTAAGATTTGCTGATGATATTGTTATAATCAGTGATTCACCAGAACAACTCCAATGTATGATACAAGAACTTCATCAAGCATCAGCTAGGATAGGACTCAAAATGAACTTGTCAAAAACAAAAATAATGAGTCTAAAACAAATACAAATTAAAGTTGAAGATAAAATAATAGAAAACGTAAGAGAGTACATATATCTAGGTCATAAAATACAAATAGGGAAGGAAAACCAATCGGCTGAAATTCCTAGAAGAATAAGTCTCAGCTGGGCAGCTTTTGGCAAACTCGGATTCATTCTTAAATCCAGTAACACCTCCATAAATCTGAAAAGAAAAGTCTACGAGTCGTGCATCCTGCCAGTTCTTACTTATGGTTACACAACGAGCAATAGAAAGGGCTATGCTGGGAATTAGTTTACGAGATAGAGTTCCAAATGAAGAAATCAGAAGAAGAACGAAAATAACAGATGTGAGCAAACGAGTAGCGCCGCTAAAATGGAGATGGGCTGGACATATCGCAAGACATGACATAGACATATGGACATACAAGATAACAGCATGGCGGCCAAGAGAGAACAAGAGAAGTGTTGGCAGGCCCCAAAAGAGATGGCGTGACGACATCCAGAAAATTGCCGGAAAAAACTGGATGGGGATCGCTACGGACCGACAGAAATGGAAAAATATGGAAGAGGCCTACATTCAGGAGTGGATGAAAACGGGCTGATATGATGATGATGATGATTCTGAATTAATCCAGTTTTTTAATACAAAAAATTGACCACCGTAGGTGTAAAGATAATTTTAAGCTTTAGCATAAAATGTTAGGCGATGCACTAACGAGCATTTGGCCTCAAAAACGGGACAAAATTAATAACGTCGTTGTTTTTGGCTCTAGATGTGTCAAAATCAGTATCCGGGGATTTTTGAGGGCGCTAAGTTGATTTCTGGCATTATTTTAGTAATCGGGTGAAGGGGGGCTGACTTAGGGTGGGGAGGGGGAGGGGAGTAATATCAAAAAAACGTAATATTATCGTTTTATACGTTTTTAGGTGCTCCGATTTCATTCCTGGCATTATTTTACCAATCGGGTGAAGGGACGCTGACCTAGGGGGGAGGGGGAGGGGAGTAATATTTAAAAAACGTAATGGGTATCGTTTTATATGTCTTTAGGTGCTCCGATTTCATTTCTGGTATTATTTTACCAACAGGGTGAAGGGTAGGGAGGGGAGTAATATTAAAAAAACGTAATGGGTATTGTTTTATATGTTGACTTAGGGTAATTGTACGTCTCCCCATAAAAATTCTATCTTTTAAAAAGTTTGACATTCTAAAGTTTTCTACCGACTTTATTAATGGTTGTCAAATAAAAAATTTCAACATATTTTGACAAAAACCGATTGCGATCAAAATTGGGTTAAATGGATTCTGTTTAATTTTTTAATAATGTCTAAACAAGGCCATAAACAATCATATTTTATTTAACTGCGCGAAATTCTAAGAAAAACAATTAACATCATATGATTTGCTGCCTGTTAATCCTATTTAATTTTTTAATACTAATTGAAGTGTGTGAATTTGTGCATGATTGGCAACCTGATATTCGTCCTTTAAAGTTATAACATTTTTTGTAAGTGCATATACATATTTATATATATGAATTAAAATATGTAAGGTTTTTTATTCTGCTTTTACGTATGTATGTATATTCCATTAGCAATGAAAGAATAAATAGGATCATAATTGTGTTGACAGCAGGTAGCAAAGCGATTATTGTATGCTTTGAAAAATCTTTCTTTTATTTAAAGGGATACCAATAAAATGGACATCCAACTACAGCGATAAAAACTGTATGGATTTTAAATGTAAGAATTGGAAATCCCAAAAAGATTTTTGTTGTTGTTTGTGTAAGCGGTGACCAAATGAAATCAGAGATTTTGATTAGGGTCTATATTCGCTTGCCGCGATTTGAGTACTTTGTCTCAAAAACCGGCCAAAATTATTTTAACCTATTTTTTTATGGAAAATTAATAAAAATGCTTGAGTGAGTTTAGTTAACATGTTATTTGATAAGAATGAAGAAAAAATCGTTAAAAAACGCATAATATGAATAAATAATACAAATTGGGTCAATCCGATTCATTAGATTGATTGATTCCAGCAGTTTGCTCTCCAACTGTTGATATATTCAGTTCTTCAGGTTCTAACAATTCTAAAGTTTCACTCAGGAAGGGTTGGTTTTTGCTATGTAGTTAGATGATATCCATCTCTTCTTCAAGTCGCTATTAAAATGTTTTAAATCGTGACTTAAGGTATGGTACTCGTTTTGGGAACATTTCATCATTTCGCGGAGTTTATGTTCCATAAATGATACCTTATCTTTAAGTGTTCTGGATGTGCTTTATTTAAAAAGCATTTATAGCGTTTTCCGATATCCCTCAATAACATTTGATGTCAAATCTGTACCTATAGGAACTCAAAGCGGTCTTTTTAAGAGGTGACAACATGTGGAAAATTATAACCCCTGAAGTTTTGGCAAATACGCGAACCGTATTTTACAATAGACTGGGTTATTGTCTCGCTCAAAGTGGAGGCCTGTTTGAACACCTCTTGTAGACTTTTAGGTGTTTTTGTTGATTTATATTGAATTTAATATTTACAATTACTGAACGTGTTACTTTTATTTTTTACCTGCACGCATGTATTCGATGCTTCGAATGCTGCTTGTATTTGTCGTATCAACGTGACACACAGCAGTGGCAAGCCCGTAAGCAGAAAGACAATGAGGGGAAAGCACAGACAAAGGCTACCATCCAACAGGCCTTTAAGGAGAGAGATTAGGACTTCTTGTTGACATGCCAAAGAAAGGGTTAGGAACCACTAACGATGGCAACATAGTTCTACTTTTTTTCGATAACAGGGATGAGTCAGCCATTATGACAAGAGTAAAGCGAAAACTGATCCTCCGTTTTCCCGTCGTTTTGCAAACTATTGGAAGCGGACATTAAACTGCAATAGAGAATATTTGGAAATACAAATTTCAAACAGCAAAATTATTCTTCAAAGGATATTCTTGGTACAGCATGCCAACAGGAATCCACAAATTACTTATTCCATTGACCAGACATCATAGCATTTGCAATATTACCGATAGGTAAACTATCGAAAGATGCACAAAAATCAACGGACAAGTTAATAAGAAACTATCGCTTAGAGTTTGTCCGAAAATCTTGTCGAGAAAAATATGGAGGATATGTTCCAAAACTTTTGGCGTCGACGGATCCTTACACTGCTTTTGACATCGTAAGGATTCGGACAACAATTCGTACGTATTGGAGAATGAGAAAAGAGCTGAGAGAAGGCAATGATTAAAAAGTTCTTTTTAACCGACTTCTAAAAGAAGGAGGTTCTCAATTCGTCGACTATGTATTTTTTTTTTTTATGTATGTACACCGATTTCTCCGGAACGGCTGCACCGATTTGAACGAAATTTTTTACGTTATATAAAGGACGTTGCTGCGGTGGTCCCATATTTTTTTAGATGAAATTGGTGCAGTAATATCCAAGATGGCGCTTACAATATGGCGGCCAAAAAAATTAATTTTGTCCGATTTTCTCCAAAATTGGTATGGAGGAATTTTCGGGGTCGTACCCAACGAATCTGAAATTATTTTTTAAAAATTCAAAATGGCGGATCCAATATGGCGGATAAAATTTTTTAATCTAGTCCGATTTTCTCCGAAATTGGTACGGGGGAGTTTTCGAGGTTGCACGTAACGAATCTGATATTATTTTTAAAAAATTCAATATGGCGGATCCAATATGGCGGACGAAAAAATCAATTTTGTCCGATTTTTACCAAAATTGGTAAGGAGGAGTTTACGGGGTCGCATATGACGAATCTAAAATAATTTTTAAAAAATTCAATATGGCGGATCTAATATGGCGGACGAAAAAATCAATTTTTCCCTATTTTCTCCAAAATTGGTATGGAGAAGTTTTCGGGGCCTCACATAAAGAATCTGAAATTATTTTTAAAAAATTCAATATGGCGGACAAAAAAAAATCAATTTTCTTCGATTTTCACCAAAATTGGTACGGGAGAGTTTTTGGGGTCACACATGACGAATCTAAAATTATTTTTAAAAAAATCAATATGGCCTATCCAATATGGTGGATAAAAAATTAATTTATTTTCTTTAAATATCGATATTGGAAGGTTTTGGGGCCTATATTACCAATCTAAAATTAATTTGAAATTTAAGATAGTGGATTTTCTATGACAGACTAAATATTCGTTTGACCCAATCTGATTGGTATTTGGAAAACTCTAAGAACTAAAGAATCTTTAGTGGTTCATTTTAGGGTCAATTACAACTTTGGATAAAATGGGTACTTTTTTGCTAGTTTGGAGTCATTGTGAGGTACACTAATCTCGATTATTACTTAGTTCAAATAATTTATGAATATCATAATGAATTCTAAAACTAAAAACAGAAAAATAAAATTTTTATTAAAAAATTGAACCGACTTCTAAAAGTGCGCTAAAAAGTGAAAAATAACCATAAATTTTTATATGAAATTGAACTTTTTGAAGTCGGCGCCAAATTATTTGTACACGAAATAAATAACTACTAATATATACAAATTATGGTAAGAGAGCAATTACAAATAAAGTATTTTTAATCTGTTTATGCAAATCACATTTTGTCAGGCATTAGTTTGGCGCCGACTTCAAAAAGTTCAATTTCATATAAAAATTTATGGTTATTTTTCACTTTTTAGCGCACTTTTAGAAGTCGGTTCAATTTTTTAATAAAAATTTTATTATTATTTTTATTACAGTCGTATTATTTATTCATTTGTGTGAATCAATAAATATTATATTACTTATAAATTATTTGCATTGGTATTTGTTAAGAACTCCTAAGCATAGAGGAAAAGTACATTTGCCTTTTTAACGATTATCGATATCCACGTATTTATTATTATAGTATTATTTTTAAAATGCACCTTGGACTTTGAACCACATTAGACGTTTTTCGAATTTATTTTCATGATTTTAAAGATTCAGTCTGCTATGTTGGATCCGATTTTTATTTTTAATATTAAATCCGTGCTTTCAACCCACTGTGTTTTGACGACCCCGCCAACTATCTTTGCTGGAAACCAGAAAGCAAGCTACGATACAACAGTATGCTTTATTTCACTTCTTTAACATGGCTAAACGAGTTGTCCGTCTCTTTTTGTTACATTACCATTATTTAGAGGTTCTGCTTTGGATTTTTCACACCTGTATATATATATATATATATATATATATATATATATATATATATATATATATATATATATATATATACATATGTAAAAAGACAAAAATCCTTATAGTAAGCAAAAATGACGAAATATACCACCAATTTAGAGCAAATGATGAAACTTTGGAAACTGTTGACAAAGTTACGTATCTAGGATGCAGTCTGAACAGAGAATGGGACCACTCACAGGAGATTAGATGCCGCATAGAGAAGGCGAGAGCTGTCTTCAACCGCATCAGAAAGATCTTGTGCAATATGCACCTGAACATTGATATAAGAATACGAGTCTTGAGATGTTATGTATTTTCAACTCTTCTATATGGAGTGGAAGCCTGGACTTTGACAGAAACAACATCTAAACGACTGGAAGCCTTCGAAATGTGGTGTTACTGCCGCATGTTCAGAATTTCATACATCCATCATGTCACAAATAACACCGTGATGCAACGTATGAAAAAAGACCCAGAAATTATGCGCAATGTGAAAATCAGAAAGATATCATACTTAGGGCATGTAATGCGCAATGAGAAATACCAACTAATTCAGTTGATTTTGCAAGGTGCAAGAGGGTAAAAGAACTCAGGGTCGCCGACGAACATCATGGCTGAGGAATATCAGACAATGGACAGGAATGACGACGGTACATTTATTTAGAACAGCTGTCAATAAGGTCATATGGGCCAATGTGATTGCCAACATCCACAGAGGATAGGCACCAACAGAAGAAGAAGAAGAAGAAGAAGAATATATATATATATATATATATATATATATATATATACATACATACATATATATATATATATATATATATATATATATATATATATATATATATATATATATATATATATATATACATCATTCAGTAGATAGGTCCTCCTCATGTGGCGCATCTTTAGGTCATCCACCAGAAATAGTGAATATATATATAATTTTTTTCATGTATATAGAGTATTTTCTTATTCTTATTATAAATCCATTAAAATAATTAAAATAAATTTTTTTAATTTTCACATAAGCCCCTATCTTTACGTCCTCCAACGAAATCACGGTATTTATGTCACCCGGACGTATACTCCTTTTTCACATTCGAAGCGATACATCCTCCAATATATAGTAATTTTATAGATTACAATGGATCACTAGCCCGACAATGTTGCCATTGTTTCAAAGATTTTTCATAAATAAATACATATAAATCTGCGCTTCTAAATATAAATCAACAAGGTAACGAAGAATTTTCCGAAGTTGTCTCTGAAACAGAAAACATATTAATCAATTCCTTCAAAAGAATTGTCATAAGGGATAAAAGGGGACGGGGAGTCCCGGTGCTCATTAGTAAGGTCCAAGATCATTTAGAAATAGTTCTAAAATGTGGAGATAATATTCTTAAAAAACCCAGTAGTTATCTATTTGGAAATTCAAATACTGGGCAGCCATTTGTGGGTTATAAAGTTTTGAGAAAATATGCCACACTAAGTGGAGTTAAAAACGCTGACGCCCTCACATGTACTCAATTACGGAAGCATTTGGCTACATTAACCCAGTTATTTAATATGAGTGAAAATGATATGGAGCAACTAGCCTCTTTTATGGGTCACACCTTAGGAATCCACCGATCATCTTACAGACTCCCTGATGATATTTACCAAACATCAAAAATATCCAAATTACTCATACTTATGGAAAAGGGGGAAGCCGATCAGTTTAAGGGCAAAAGTTTAGATGAAATTGATTTGAATTTAGACGAAAATTTCCTCGAAAATGATGATTTAGGAAAAAAACTAGAGAAAAAGAAGGTTAATACAGAAGTATTGTATATACTTGTAAGTTTCCTTTCCAATTTTTGTGTTTAATGTTATTCGATATAATATGTTTCTGTTTTGTTTATTTTTATCGGAAAATATATCAAGAAATACAAGTTATTCTTTTTTTTTCATATCAAGGACGTATCGACAGGCTGTTTAAAATGTTTCCGAAACTTTAAGCACAAATGTAAGAAAAAATTATAGAATATTTTGACAAAATCTTTTACATCCTGTAAAATAATATTTTTAAAATTTTAATACAAAGATTATACAAATACATCCATTATCTCTGTTTGTTTTACTTGATAGTTTTTTGAATTAGCCAACCGCTTCGGTATTTTATTCTTACTCTGTATTCGTTTACATTTTTTTAGCGATAATTTTGGTTATTCATGAAATAATCTGATTTTCAAAATATTTCCCAAATTACAAAAATTCTACGGTGTCACAGATCCGAGGTTAATTTTTGAGAGATTTTGTTACTGTCCTAAACCTTAAGTTAAAAAAGGGCCAAAGCCGAAAAACAATTCTCCATATTTTTCTATTTAAATGAGAGTTTTAACATCGGCACTAAAAATTAAAAAAATCGATTAACTGAAAAGCTACTCCACAACTTAATGCAAACATAAGCCGTCGTAATGGTTTTATAACTGATTTGTAGTCGATTTATTTTTTTATTCCATTTCGATAAGCCTAACAAAAAGGTACTTGAAGTGTCCAGCTCTGATTTTAATGAAAATTCAATATGTTGTAGACAGCACAAAAATAAGAGACACTTTTTTTATCTGCGGAGATTCATTTTAACGGGGTAAAATCCGCCCTTAAAATTCACCCTTAAAAACAGTATTTTTGAAATATCTCATGTTTTATAAGGGTAAACCATCTATTTGTGCACGTAATTTAATTCTAAAAATTACGAAATTTAATATAATTATTTGAAAATATTTTTTTCAGGAATACTATAAGTAACTTAAGTTGACGGGTTTCGGAGTTTCTAAAAATAACTAGTAAAAGAGGGTGAGCCACCCCCAATTACTTTTTTTTCTTAAATCTCAAGTTCTAATTGAGATATCTTTACAAAACAAGATGAAAAATACTTGTTATTTGGAATGATGTTGAGCTAAGGTATTTTCAAACCCAAGAGTATCATCCCTTATTTTTTATAAGGGTACATCATGGTACACCATCTATTAGCGCGCGTAATTTAATTCTAAAAATTTTCATATTCACGAATACCATAACTAACTTAAGTTGGCCTGTTTTGGGGTTAAAAAAAGAAAGTAATAAAGAGGGTGAGTCACCCCCAAATACATTTTTTCAAATCTCAAATTCTAATTGAGGTATACCTACAAAACAAAGTGGATATTACTTTCTAGTTGTAGCGAGGTTACCCCATATTGCTTTAACCACATATGTAGATCATTCCTTACTTTTTATGAGGGTTAATCTTGTAATTCATTTACATAATTTAATTCTAAACATTACGAAATTAAACCAAATTTGTTGATAATACTTCTTTTACGATTACAATAAGTAATTTATGTTGACGTGTTTCAGGGTTTCCGAAAATATACTAGTAAAAGAGGGTGAGCAACCCCCAAATACTTTTTTAATATCTCCAGTTCTAATATAGGTATCTCTACAAAATAAAATTAAAATCACTTGTTATTTGAAATCATGTTAAACTATGATATTTTTACTCCCAAGGAAATTATTTTTTATTTTCTATAAAAGTAAACTATCATTTCATATATATATTATTATTCTTAAAATTGTCAAATTTTTATTTAAACGAACGTTACAGAATTAGAAATCACTATTGGTCATGAATAATAATAACACTACGCAACAAATTTTAGTATATTGGTTGTATTTTGTATGAAAAGTGTTTGTTAATTTTGGGGCGCTGACTACAAAAATGACAATGAAATTAAAAACTTACTTGCAATTTTCAAGAAAAAGCTTTTTAATAACAATACAAATATACCACATGCATTCTTGCGGTTACTTTGTTAATATATAGGGACACATGACATCACGTATCTCTAAAACTTGAACTAATATTAAGAAAATAAGTTTAGTTTCAATTTTAGTAGTTGTTGTCCAGTGTAATTTATAGACGTGAATGCTTAACCAATGAAATAAGTTTATACTTTCTTATTAATTAAAAGAAAAAAAATCTGTAAGCTCTGTAACGTTCATATCAACTGAAATTTGGCAATTTTAAGAATAATTATACATGTATAAAATAACATCCTTCGAATGATGTCCTTGGGGGGGGGGGGGGGGTGTAAATAACAAGTAATTTCCATTTTGTTTCGTAAAGTTATCTCAATTAGAACTTCAGATGCAAAAAAAAATTTGGGGGTGTCTCACCCTCTTTTACTAGTTTATTTTTAGAAACCCCGAAACACCACAACCTAAGTGACTTAAAAATTTCGTAATTTTTTCAATTAAATTACGAGCGCAAATATGGGGTTTACTCTAATAAAAAGTAAGGGATGATATTCTTGGGGGAGAAAATACCATAGTTTAATATCATTTCGAATAACAAATAATTTTCATTTTGTTTTGTAGAATTATCTTAATTAGAACTTGAAATATTAAGAAATACATATTTGGGGGTGACTCACCCTCTTATACTAGTTTATTTTTGGAAACCCCGCAAGATGTTAACTTTAGTTAATTATATTATTCGTGGAAAAAATATTTTCAAACAATTTCGTAATTTTTAGAATTAAATTACATGCGCAAATAGATGGTTTATCCTTATAAAAAATAAGGAATGATATTCTTGGGGATGAAAATAATTTAACACTTCAACATCAGTTTAAATAATGAGTAATTTCCATTTTGTTTTGTAAATATATCTCAATTAGAACTTCAAATTTAAGAAAAACAAGTATTTAGGGGTGGCTTCCCCTCTTTTACTAGTTGTTTTTAGAAACCCCGAAACCCCTCAATTTAAATTACTTATGGTATTCGTGAATAAAATATTTTCAAACAATTATATTAAATTTCGTAATTTTTAGAATTAAATTGCGGGCGCGAATACATGGTTTAATCCTATAAAAAATAAAGAATGATATCCTTGGGGATGAAACAACCCTAGTTTAACATCATTTCGAACAACAAGTAATTTTCATTTTGTTTTGTAACGATATCTGACTTAGAACCTCAGATATTTCAAAAATACTGTGTTTAGGGGTGAAATTTAAGGGCGGATTTAACCCAGTTAAAATGAATCTCCTCAGATAAAAAAAAATACGTGTTTCTTATTTTTATACCCTCTACAACATATTAGAGTTTCATTGTAATCGGAGTCGGACTCTTTAGAAACCTTCCTAGTAACTTACACTCTAACGGTTGATTTTTGGAAGTGTTTTAATATTTCTTAAATAATCGAGATGAATACAGTGTTGCCATATTTTCGGAGGACCTATCCACCGCAAATAAGGTAAATGTTAGTATTCACGGAGGATATAGCCGCTGCAATTTAGCTACAAATATACAGATGAAATTTACTCACTAAGGTGGCGCCACTTTTTTTATGTCAAAATCCTGAACTAAAATATACGAAATATCAAAAAAAACGTTATAAGTCATCCTTCTGAAAATTTGTCTGGAGTATCAGGATAATCCATAAACTTGTTTTACATGAAAAGCGATAGGTCATCCATATACGGATGACCTATCGCACCGGGATGACCTATTAAATGCAAATTGTCTATTAGCGGAGGTCCTACCTACAGCAGGATATATATATACATATATATATATATATATATATATATATATATATATATATATACATATATATATATATATATATATATATATATATACATATATATATATATATATATATATATATATATATATACATATATATATATATATATATATATATATATATATATATATATATACATATATATATATATATATATATATATATATATATATATATATATATATATATATATATATATATATAAAATATGTGAAATTTCAGGTATCACTCTTTTCATTTAGTGATTAAATTCGTACAAATTTTAAATAAGCCATTTGTAAAATTTTCTGCTTAAACAAGATTAGGTTTATATAGTAATGTGCTGTCACTGATATCGGACGTGGAGATAAAGCGCTTCAAAAGTTTTGATGTTCAATGTTTGTTTCTTATTGTTGCGTTAAATTGAATGTGTGCCCTGGGAAAATATCTCAAAACATTTTTGCTATCCACAAGCGATATTTCTCTTTTATGGCCAACATAAATAATGTTGTTACGGGTATTTGTTGGCTTAGTTTTGTTTGTTTTGTTTAGAATTTTTTCGTTTGATCTACGCTAGATAGTTGTATGGAAATAAAGGATGTTCGCGAGTCTCAAAGAAATTGAAATATTCTTCTCGTTCTTTTAATAAGAAAACTTTTTCTTTAGCCTTAACCATAGACATAGTAGAGAATGGACCAGGCTAGTCATTCATGAATATGAAATTTATAAGCGCCAACATGTTTGTAGGCCAGGGGTTAGAGGGGTGTCATAGCTTACAATCTATCATACGCCAGCGGCGTAACAATTTTAAAACGAATAAAAATATCAATTAATATTCTATGATGCTTTTATTTGCAGAATTGAAATAAATATTTTTTCATAAGAAATAGTTAATTACTCTATCAATATGTCGTGATACGGAAGTTGTTGTACTTGAACATAAGTCAGTATTCAATATACAAATAATCGTAATATTCATATCATTTATCTTTTACGACATTAATGACTTGAAATAACCTTTTTTTTTATCCAAGGCACTAGTTATTATTTAAAACAGAGTACCATGTAAGAATTATCCAAGTCCAAAGTAAAAAATTGCGTAATATTTTGCCGGATTTTAGTTAAGTGGCTAATTAGTGCCCACAATTCTAAAATCGACAAAAACTTTGTTTCTTGAACATTACTGTGATTGAAATTTTTTGTTCTAAATTGTATGGACTCGCTGTCTATTTTTATTATTCCTAACAACGTGTCTATGCCGTACAGACACTCGCATATGAAATTTAACGTCAGCCATGAACATCGTAAAAAAGTAGTCTTACCAAAGTTCTAATGTCTCAAATATTGAAGTGCAATACTGAATAAATGTAACGACGTCGCGGTATGCAAATGACTACTTTGACGTTTGGTTAGTATACCAATTATTTGTAAAAATAATAACACTAGTACAAAATTCCTAAAACGAGAAAATGGAGATATTTTTTGTAAGTTAATAAATGAAGCAAATTAAAAATGGAAATATTTAAAAAAATATATATTCGACGGTGTATGTGTTCAGGAGAAAATAGAGTATTTACAACTTCATTTTCAAGAAATAACCTGTTAATATTTGTATATAATTTCAATTATGATTTGGAATATATATGATAGACTGTTTCAATTTAGGTATTAATCAGAAAGACTTGTTACAGTTAAACCTGTTTTACTGAACAGTCCCCAAACTCCAATCATAAGAAATTGGTATATAAAGAAATACAATAAAACAAATTAATAAAAATAACTATTAAATTTGTTTGCCCATTAAGTTTTGGCAGTACTATTGTTGAAAATTTTTAATATCTCGAATCGACAATCTATCATGTGTTTCTAACGGAAATTATTTATTTTAATATGATTAGTGTATTTCTTGATTTTCACTGTTTCTAGTATCCTAAAATATTTATGACAAAATATACCGATAAGGATGGGATAAAAATAAGTATATGCTATTATTAAATATATTACTTGTTGGTCATATTACAATTATATATATATATAAAATAGAATAACGTACAATAAAATATACTTTTTTTCTTACTTACTGACTATCTAATTTGTGTAAAGTAAATCTGAGACTATGTAACCATCGGACATCGAATAAAAATAAATAAAAATTGCAGAAATTGAAGTTTCATTTCTGGACTTTTCACACATGACAGTTATTATGCAAGTCATATATTTATTTATAACGTTTATGAGTTTTTTTTTGCAGATTTTGTAATATCTTGGTTAAATGAAAATTTTACACTTTTACAAGTAATAGGGAAAACAAAAATTAAGGAAAAAATTGTTAAAAGATAGGAAAAGCGGTACTAT
Source organism: Diaprepes abbreviatus (assembly GCA_034092305.1). Classification (NCBI taxonomy): domain Eukaryota; kingdom Metazoa; phylum Arthropoda; class Insecta; order Coleoptera; family Curculionidae; genus Diaprepes; species Diaprepes abbreviatus. Next base: position 1,316,926 of record JASJET010000230.1, on the reverse strand, counting down.
TTGGTGTAATATTACAAGGGAAATGTTAATGAAAAATAATAGAAAATGGTGGGCTTCTATTATGTTGGTCTCACTTTAAAACACGAACACCATCAAATCGATAATAGAAATCGTTTGGGCCAAAATGTTCACTACAGATACGAAGTGACTTGGGCAAGATTTTATCTTGTAGTCCTAATATATTAATCCAAAGGTCTCGGCGGTTAGAATCACTGGGAAACCTATAAAAAATCACTGATAACAAAATCTAAAATCCCAAGTTACCCGCCTATGATACCAAACTTAACCTAACCTACCTGTGAAAAGTTAAATTTGGAAATAAACAATCCAATTTTCGGCAAACTTGGCAATGATTGACCATTTTGTCACTAATGAATAATTAGTTACTTACAAAAACACTTTTGGAATCACAAAAAATTAAAAAACGATCCAAGACACACGTCAACCACAAAAATGTCATATGCCAAAATTTTTATGAATGGACCGGATTCAACCTTGATCCTACGATAGTGTAAAAGAAATTTGCGAGGTTGCCATATTTCATAGTTTATCACACTACTTAGAAATCTTGAATTTTCTGGGAGTTAAACTGACGCCATTATAAAGCATATTATTTTAAAGATATTAGTTTACTATTGTAGCAATAAATTGTTTATAAATATTATATGAAATATATTATCATAATAATATTTTTTTTCATAAAAATTGGGTATTAACAAATTATATTGTTTTCCCTTATTTTTTCCCAAAACAGTTGGCAAATTTCTACTGATTGTGACCCATTCGTGGCGTTTTGTTTTTGTAAACATTCCATGTCCAGACGTCCATGGCCTTAACCATGTTATTATACTCCAGCAACACTATCTGATATTTTAAACTTATGCTGTAAAATGTCCTGTTAAAATATTAGATCCTTTATTTCCATACCCTCTGCATTAAATCAAATTATAATAGTAATTATAATAATAATTTATATAATTTAGGTAATAAATTTTTCAAATGGCAAATGGAAGACGTCATTGAAAGAAATAGAAACATGTTTTACGTAAAATGGGTATTTGTTAATAAAGATAATGGTTCGTCTCTTGATTCCTTTCGTGCTTGATGAGAGTCCCATTCCGTTCCGCCCCAATACCCCATTTCCGCTTTTATACCCTTAATATCAAAAAAAAAAACATTCTCTATTAAAATTAGCCTTTTCTTTCCGAGATTTCCATCTCTGGCTATTGTGTTAAAACAATCGGGAAATACGACAAGACATTTTTAAAGCATTAATCGATGCTGCTTAATTTACTTAGACCTTGTACTTACCCATCTTCAATGGATATTTGTGTTGTCCTCATTTGGACTTACCTGCAAAGAAAAAAGTACACATACAGTCTTGTCTAAAATCTCACAAAAATATAGGCCATTAAAAAATTTAGCGAAAACCTTTATGAAAGTAATACCATTTGTTATTCATGTTTTAAGTTTAATATTTTATTGCGCAATTTCCGTCATATAAGTAAGGTAAGTTTATTGCAGACAAGTTTAAAACAAAAAACTGAAAAAAAATCTTATTGGCGATATTTTTCGCTTGCAGTTTCTCAGAGGATATATATATATATATATATATATATATATATATATATATATATATATATATATATATATATATATATATATATACACATATATGTATGTATCCTAGGTTTTCACGAATGGTGGAATGTGCAATAGTGTTTTTTTGGTTGTCAATTCGTTCGTCGGTAGAAAAATCTTCATGACGTTTCGCCAACATCTTAACTGGCATTTTCAGTGATGCTTCCTCGACGGCTACTCATTTCAAGCCGAGCATTTCAAGCCGAGCGTTTCAAGCCGAGCAACCATCGAGGAAGCATCACTTGAAAATGCCAACTGAGATGTTGACGAAACGTCGTTAAGATTTTTCTACTGACGAACGGATTGACAACCAGAAAAACACCAGTGCACCTATATACGTGTATATATATATATATATATATATATATATATATATATATATATATATATATATATATATATATATATAGTATGTAAGATTTATATTTGAATCATATTTTAAAATAACATAAATTGCCTATAATTGTGTAATAACATGACAAAATGTATAAAAATTTGTGTGAAAGGTTGGACATTAGTGCATATAAAGTAAGAATTATAAACATATTGCATTCTGAAAGACATGAATGTTATAAACTAATAAATAAGTGATATTTTGAATAAGGTGTGAAGAGTTATTGTCTAGAGATAGTGACTAAAAATGCAATTTTAAAAACAATATACTGAAATCCACAAAAATGGGTATCTTAATCACCCATTTTATAAATAGTGCGGGTAAAGATAATATTAGTGAAAATAAACGTCAAATAATAACTATTTAGTGAAATATAGACACTATTCATCAATAGTTATTTATAATATACTAGTTTTTACTTATTACAACAAAGTATTTATTAAAACTTTATTAAAAATATTGTGTAATGTGTAAATGGTTAAAAGTAGTATAAGTAAATGTAAATTAATAAGAAACTAGAATAAAATAGTACCTAATTGTAGGTAAAACCTTGTTAAACATAATATTAATAAAACAGGAATTATTAATTCCAGCAAGTTACAATTAAAATTTAAATGTATTTGTAAAATTTTTGTAGATGTAAGCAAATTTTATGTATCAATTTAATATGCTAAATAATAATAAAAAGTAAAGTGTAGATATATCAAAATGTCAGGAAAAGTTCAAAATTTACATAAATCATAATTTATTATCATCAAATAGAATATTTATTTCATAATATCAAGAAAATATCAAACATTTACCATAAATTAATAATTAGGAATCCATTTTGATTTTGTGTTTCAAAGCTTCAAATTCCATCTAGTTGCCAGTTCACATCAGATGGCCGACCAATCAGAAAAAAATTAAAACAAAAATTTATACTGCGTCACCACTTACTATAAAAGCCAAAATTCTTTTTTTTTTTAAAGGGGTACAGGTTCATCATTTGTACAGTAAACATCGTTAGTCTGGTTCGTAAAAAGTAACTCACCATAAAATTTTCCTTTGTTATTTTGAAAAATAAAAGAAGGAGTGGATATTAATCGTTTATAGTGTAAAATCGCTAGTCTTTTTTATTAACAGGATCATAACCTAAAAATTTTGTTATTTTATAAAAAAATTTAACGGAAGACAGTGCAGATTAATTTGTGGCAAAGATAACATTGCTGGAATAATTCATTAAAAATTTTTAAAAAAAGGAAGAAATATAAAGCTTGGATATAAAATATCTGGAGATTGAAAGTCAATTTTAAAGGAAAAAAATAAGTTTAATAAATACATTATATCAATAAGCAAGCAGCTGGGAAAAATATTTAAATGTTACAGTAGTAGGCAAAAGAAAAGGATTTTAAAGTTTTTCTTTATATAAAAAAAAAGGAAGGAAGAAATTTAAAAACGTGGACATAAAAAAATTACTGAAGATAAAAAAGATATTCATTTAATGTGTAAGATATAGAAATTTTTGACTTTCCTGAAAATAATTAGATAATATAGATATATACTAACCTTATTATGAATAGTTATAGTTAATAATAAAATAAATTGTTTAACTTGCACTGTAATAAGATCACTTTTAATAATAACGGCACACACTAAATTATTTTAGATTGTTTAAAATAAAATCACTTATATTAAGACACCAGTCTTTTTTAACCGATAGACATTTATACAATATTGCCAGATTTAATAATCCTAAATCCCATAAAAGAATACAGTGCATATTGAATAATATTATTAATTTAATTAGATATAGATAAGATGAATTATAATTTTTACAAAAAACTGCACTCATTGACATGATTGCATTATTTTAAATAAAGTTTGTATTTGTGTTTTTGAATCATTGGTTGGAAGTTTTCTAAAATAATAATTGTATTTTCATCTGAACTCTCCTGAGAAAGAGAAAATTGGCATCAAACTTCAAATTACCAAAAACCAAAATGTACCCCATTCAGAAATACAGCACATTTGTTATTGAGTAATTTTTATTGAAAATAAATAAAAAAATAAAAAAATTTTGGTACAAATAAGTTATACTTAGGTATAGTTATTTGTGCCTGGCGCACAACAATTTAAAAAGTATCATGTATACAGGGTGTCCAAGATAAGGATCCTAAGCATGGGGATCTCGGAAACAGTTGGAGATACGAGGTCGGTTAAATTAGAGAAAAGTTGCGCAATTTAGTGCTAAATTAAACGCAGTTAAAAAATTTAAAAATTTCAAACACTTCCGGAGATTTCCGGAAAGAAACGAAATTTGGCAAAATCGTTTTTAATTTTTGCAAGCTTTATTTAAAGAGATATCCGAAAATAAAAGGTAGATTCTCATTGCCACTTTTTATTTTTTATAATTTGGTCTAAACAAAATTTAAATCCGACGTTTCGTTTCTGAGATACCATCATGAACTTTCATTTTTTATATAGAACAAAAAAAAGTATCCCATGTATTTGATAGCATTTTTTATTACAAATTCAACGGTGTATCACACTTGCATATCAAGTGTGTAGTTCATTGGCTTTTATAAAACTGATATACCTTTCTCTCTCGCTTTCACGGAGCTCTTATGGAAAGTACTTGAACTACGTATTCGATATGCAAGGGTGATACACCGTTGAATTTGTAATAAAAAATGCTATCAAATACATGGAATACTTTTTTTTGTTCCATATAAAAAATGAAAGTTCATGATGGTATCTCAGAAATGAAACGTCGGATTTAAATTTTGTTTAGACCAAATTATAAAAAATAGAAAGTGGCAATGAGAATCTACCTTTTATTTTCTGATATCTCTTTAAATAAAGCCTGCAAAAATTAAAAACGATTTTGCAAAATTTCGTTTTTTTCCGGAAATCTCCGGAACTGTTTGAAATTTTTAAATTTTTTTAACTGCGTTTAATTTAGCACTAAATTGCGCAACTTTTCTCTAATTTAACCGACCTCGTATCTCCAACTGTTTCCGAGATCCCCATGCTTAGGATCCTTATCTTGGACACCCTGTATATATATATATATATATATATATATATATATATATATATATATATATATATATATATATATAAAAACAGTATTTAAATTTTTAAAAATATTTAATTTTACCGGTACACACCTTGACATTTTGCTGCTCTGTTACTAAATAAAATTTAAATTTTACATCGTCTACTGAGGATATATGGAATGCGAATGTGTTTTATTTATTTTTTATATTTTACAATGCATAAAAAATAAGGTACATGTTTAGTTTTATGTTTAAGAGGATATTCAATTTGTAATTCTTATTTGACAGGATTGAATACTTAATATTTTTGTTTAAATTAGGCTTGTGTAAATGTGGCTCAAATTTCCCATATCTGTTCTGTCGTTAACAGTGTTTTTATCTTTTTTAATTTCAATCATTTCCTTTATCTGTAATTTTTGATAATTCATATCTTTGTTTTTCATTATGGTACTGTTATAATCAAAAGTATGTTGTGTGTTTGCTTAAAGCTGTTGAGGCGTTTTTCGTATAGTTATGGCCATTTAATCTGTTCTTCAGCAATTGGCTCGTCATGCCTATATATTTTTTGGGACAATTTGTGCAAGGGATCGAATATATTACATTTGATTTATTCATGAGAGAAGTTTTACTTTTTAAATTTGTGAACAATGTATTTAATTTATTACGTGACCTGTGGCATACGATAATATCATGTTTTTTTAAAATGTATTTTATTTCTTCTGACAGCTCACTAGTGTAAGGTAATGCTACATATTTCTGCTGTTTATGTTCTATGTTTTTTGTTTTTACGTTATTATAAAACTTATATGTTCGTTTATCAGTTATTTTGGTGATAGTCTTTTCGTTGAAATTATTATTTATTAGTGTATTTTTTACTTTTTGCAGTATTTTTGGTCGGAATTCTGGAGACGTTAGGGAGATAGCACGATCAGACAGACCGATTATAACACAACTTTTTTGAGTTTTTGAATGATTAGAGAAATAGTTTAGATATCTACATGACCAAGTTGGTTTGGTGTACTATTCAGTTAAAATTTTGTTTTTCTGCGTATAAGTGTCATATTCAGAAGATTTATTTTATTATTATTTTCTGTTTCGGACGTGAACTGTTATTTTTCGTTGAAACTGTTAAACTCTTGGAGAATTTCATTTATTTTATTTTGTGGTACGGCTGTTATGCAATCATCGACAAACCATGTGAAAAACATTATATTAAAATTTAATTTTTCTAAAACTTTTTCCTCTAAATATTCCATTACTAACTGAGCAATGGTAGATGAATTTGATGATCCTATAGCACATCCATCGAGTTGTTTGTAAAAGGTGTTTTCGTACTGAAAGTAATTTGTATTTAGAACGAGGTCAACAGCATCCATAAAATTATTTTTTGATAGCGATGTATGTTTTTTTAAAATTTCCCATTTTTCTGCTAAAATAGTGTGGACAAGTTGATTTGGTATGTTTGTATACAAAGATATAACATCTAGCGAAATGAGTCTGTAATTTTCAGGTGGATTTATTCTATCAATAAATTTTTTAAAGACGAATGAATCTTTAATAAAAAAATCGTTTTTGCCTGTAATATTTGAAATGCAATCTGATAAGAATTTTGATAAACTATAGAATGGCGATTGTATACTAGAAACAATAGGTCTTAGTGGTATATTTTGTTTATGTAATTTTGGTAGGCCGTATATTTTTGGTGCAATAGCATTGTGAATGGTTAGCCTTTTTGCATCTTTTTCAGATAGTTCTTTTACATTGAGCAATTTTATTATGAAGGTATTATTTTTCTTTTGATATAAGTTCGTTGGATCACTCTTAATATTTTTATATGCATTTTCGTCCTTTAGTAAGTTGTTCATTTTTTTCTCGTAATCTGCCTTGTTCATAACTACTGTTTTATTGCTTTTATCATGCCTTAGAAAGGGCGAAAAGTCAATTGTTTTGTGTTTTTATTAAATATAGAACCTAAACCCAAGAAAAGACAAAATAAAGGAAAAATGATATAATCTATGGTTCAAGTATCAAGAAAATAAATAAATAAATAAATATATATATATATATATATATATATATATTATATATATATATATATATATATATATACAGGGTGTCCAAGATAAGGATCCTAAGCATGGGGATCTCGGAAACAGTTGGAGATACGAGGTCAGTTAAATTAGAGAAAAGTTGCGCAATTTAGTGCTAAATTAAACGCAGTTAAAAAAATTTAAAAATTTCAAACAGTTCCGGAGATTTCCGGAAAAAAACGAAATTTGGCAAAATCGTTTTTAATTTTTGCAGGCTTTATTTAAAGAGATATCAGAAAATAAAAGGTAGATTCTCATTGCCACTTTCTATTTTTTATAATTTGGTCTAAACAAAATTTAAATCCGACGTTTCATTTCTGAGATACCATCATGAACTTTCATTTTTTATATGGAACAAAAAAAAGTATTCCATATATTTGATAGCATTTTTTATTACAAATTCAACGGTGTATCACCCTTGCATATCGAATACGTAGTTCAAGTACTTTCCATAAGAGCTCCGTGAGAGCGAGAGAGAAAGGTATATCAGTTTTATAAAAGCCAATGAACTACACACTTGATATGCAAGTGTGATACACCGTTGAATTTGTAATAAAAAATGCTATCAAATACATGGGATACTTTTTTTTGTTCCATATAAAAAATGAAAGTTCATGATGGTATCTCAGAAACGAAACGTCGGATTTAAATTTTGTTTAGACCAATTTATAAAAAATAAAAAGTGGCAATGAGAATCTACCTTTTATTTTCGGATATCTCTTTAAATAAAGCCTGCAAAAATTAAAAACGATTTTGCCAAATTTCGTTTTTTTCCGGAAATCTCCGGAAGTGTTTGAAATTTTTAAATTTTTTTAACTGCGTTTAATTTAGCACTAAATTGCGCAACTTTTCTCTAATTTAACCGACCTCGTATCTCCAACTGTTTCCGAGATCCCCATGCTTAGGATCCTTATCTTGGACACCCTGTATATATATATATATATATATATATATATATATATATATATATTTCTTTTCTCTTAAACGTTTTTTATGCTCACTCATGTAACATTGTAAGTAAATACTTTATTAATTGGAAGAAGCTTCACCAAAATGCAATTTCGCAATATAAAGCATATTCCGTATCTAAATAAACTATATAGTCAGCAGATATCACTTAACATATCATATTCGACTACATATCAAATGATAAAACTTTATATCCATTCTAAGTGCGCGAAGCCGGTTCAGCGAATTTCAAAAGCAAACTTTAGAGCTTTGGAAATGGAGTGAAAATTGTTCCGAGCGATGAAATATTAGTATTAGAGAGTTTCTGTCAAATTATTAATTAGAGGTTAAAGGTTTGCTGGTAGCGTTTCTAATTTATTCACCCTATTGCACGGGGGGTAACGAGTTTAATGCATTTAAAAGACTGGGATTAAAGCGGTGTGGATGTAATAAAATAAATATTGAAGTCGTTGAGAAAAGCCTTCGGACGTTCTAAATTTATATGTTGTTACGAAATTGCTTGCAATTTCGTCACTCTATTTTTTAAACACCTGTTATCAATCCGCAAGAAGGTTTATAACCACTTCCTGCAGTTACAGCTTTACATAATCAGCTGATTATACTCCAAGGAAATTAGATCAAAAAACAGCTGTTTTGTTGGCAAAAATGTAACATTGTCTTTTTTACCTGTGCAAAAAAAATGGCGGACCAAAAATGGTCACAATTTTCGGTTTTTTGAGTTTATCTCGAAAAGTAAGAGTTGTATCGATAAATATGTCAAACAAAAGTTGTAGAGAATTAAAAAACTTATCGATTCATATAATATAAGTTATAGGTGGCGCCACTAATTATAGAGATATATTTTTTTTTCGATAAAATTTAGAAATTTTGCAAAATCCAATTTTTGCACCAAAAAACTTGCGATAATTTTTCACTGGATGGAGATAAAAATTTTTTAATGTGTGCATTGGATTTAGATGTGTCATTTCCGATATCAAAAAGCAATTGAATTTTAGATGAAAAAAAAAACGTTTTTTTTTCAAAAATTCATAATGGCGTGGCAAATGAATATTAAGGGCTCAAATTTGCAGAAGATGCTTTTTAATACTTGTACTTTAACTGTTGATTTTTTGGATCCAAAAAATACACTTTCATACGATCTGTGAACCTTCGAAAATTGGGCCGAATCTAATCGAAAATAGCCGCTGCAGGCCGCTGTCGGCGGGTTGCCATAGTTCAGGCGCATTATTCATTGGCGCTTCAAGGAAACTTATGCATCATAAGTAATATTTATAATATTGATGTTGTTTTATTAATTTATATGATACTAACAATTTGTTTAGTAATATTAATTATTAATTTGTTTATTTACAAAATTTTTACCAAAAATTATTGAGAAAATCATACAATAATTCAATTATATATTATATATTCTATTGTTTTTTTTTCTTTATATTATTATTATCTAACAGTTTATTAACAACATTTTTATAAGCAAATCATATAAAAATATAATAATAATGTATAATCAAATCAAAGATCAAACAGTTGCTCATAACAGGCCAGACATTATACTAACAGATAAAATTTCCAGGCGAACTACACTAATCGACATCGCTGTACCGAACAACAACAACCTAAGGTCAAAATACAACGAGAAAATCGCCAAATATAGAGATCTGGAGGTGCAAATCCGCAAACAGTGGGCAATGAACACACGATTCCTATAATACTGTCAACTACTGGAGTGATACCAAAGAACCTCCTGCAGAACATCAAGGGACTGGGCCTTAGTGAGCATCTGTATAAACCGATTCAGAAAGCGGTTCTCCTTGCAACCGCGCGAACCGTCCGAAAGTTTGTAGGAAGTGCAGAAGACCACGCCACCTAGGATCCGATACCATGGAAAGAGCTTCATACTTTTGGTGTCTTTGTATACCTGGTATGAGTGAATAATCTCTGGAGGGAGTGCGAAGCCGTTTGGCTTGTAAATCATGTATAATACGTCATATAAATATTTAATAATATATTAAAATTACGTGCGAAAATCATACAAATACAATATATCAATTATACATTCATCTTTCTTTTTTTTTCTATTACTTCTATGCAATCGGCGTCCATTTCATCATCGCAATTATTACTCTCACTTACATTGCACATACCATTTTCATCCATTATTAACATTTTCATAGTCACAATCATTCTCGCACATATTAATAATTTTCAGAGCAATTATCGCACTGTCCATCACAGTGCTCACACAAATCTGTACATTTCAAACTATGAATCTTACATCTACATTTGATAATATATAAATATAACTTGTGATGCATAAGTTTCCTTGAAGGGCCCATGAATAATGCGCCTGAACTATGGCAACCCGCCGACAACGGCCTGCAGCAGCTATTTTCGATTAGATTCGGCCCAGTTTTCGAAGGTTCACAGATCGTATGGAAGTGTATTTCTTGGATCCAAAAAATTCACAGGTAAAGTACAAGTATTAAAATGCATCTTCTGCAAATTTGAGCCCTTAATATTCATTTGCCACGCTATTATGAATTTTTGAGAAAAAAACCTTTTTTTCATCCAAAATGAATTTTTTTTAAGATCGGAAATGATACATCTAAATCCAATGAACGCATTAAAAAATTTTTATCTCCATCGGGTGAAAAGTTATCGCAATTTTTTTGGTTAAAAATTGGTTTTTGCAAAATTTCTCGGCCCACGATTGACAAAAAAAATTTTTTTTTAAAGATCTTCAAAATATAAAACAATACAAATAATTTCCATTAAAATTGAGCATTGTATTTTAATTAGAAAAGCGGAAAATTGAGGTTAAATTTTCAACTTTGATATCGAATTTCTCGGAAAATAAAAAACTCACAGATTCCGGGTTTGACATACTTTTTTAAAATGATAATACCCATATTTACGTTAAATTTTAAAACGGTAATTTGTTAATAAATGTTTTTTTTTTTTTAAAAAACCAAAACCGTAATTTTTTTGAAAAAAATTATATCTCGATAACTAGTGGCGCCACCTATAACTTATATTATATGAATCGATAGGTTTAAAAATAATAAAGCCCCAGGCAGCGATGGTATACCCGCAGAGTGTCTGAAGCACGGAGGGGAAGCACTATGCAGATCTATATACAAGCTAATTCAAGGTATTTGGCAGGAAGAAACAATGCCAGACGAATGGAAAGAAGGTGTTATCGTACCAATTCACAAAAAAGGTAACAAAAAGCAATGTAACAACTACCGAGGAATAACGCTCCTTAATACTACCTACAAAATTCTTGCAAACATTCTGTTAGAAAGAACCAAATCGTACACAGAAGAAATCATTGGAGAGTATCAATGCGGATTCAGACCCGGCCGATCTACTGTTGACCAAATATTCACTCTAAAACAAATAATGGAAAAATGCTGGGAGTTCGATCGAGACCTTCATCAGATGTTCATAGACTTTAAAGAGGCTTTCGATAGAGTAGTCAACTTGATACGGATGAGTATGAAAGGACTACGATGTAAGGTAAGAGTTGGGCAACAGTACTCGGAGACATTTGAGATTAACAATGGACTGAAGTAGGGAGATGCACTCTCACCACAACTCTTCAACGTAGCTTTAGAACACATAATCAGAAATGCAAGAATTGATACACCGACTTCCATATTCCATCAAGAAGGACCAAACTTACTGCTGGCATTTGCAGACGATGTAGATCTAATAGAAAACACAAGAATAAAAATGAAGGAAACTTTTATCAGGTTCGAGAAGGAAGCAGAGAAGATGGGGCTACAAATAAATGAAAACAAAACTAAATATATGTACACGAGCCGCAATATTCGAAACAGAGACAGAATTGGACAGAACATCACCATCGACGACTACAACTTTGAGCGCGTCAGAGAATTTAAGTATCTTGGAACAACAATAACTGAAGATAATACGGATCACAAGAAATAAACAATAGGATCCAAGCTGGGAACAGATGTAGCTACGCCCTTCGAGACCTGATAAAATCGAAACAACTAACAAGACGAACAAAGATAAATCTATATAAAACAGTTATAAGACCAGTAGTGATGTACGGCAGCGAAACTTGGACAATAACAAAGGCAAACGAAGAGCGACTGCGAGTTTGGGAGAGAAAAATCCTAAGGAAAATCTTTGGCCCGTTACTGGATGGGGCAGCGGGACAATATAGAATAAGAACAAACAAAGAGTTAGAAGAGTTATACGCAGGACGCCAACATAGTTAAAGAAATAAAGTCTAGAAGGCTCCAGTGGACAGGCCACCTCATAGGACACTCTAACGAAAGAATAGTGAGACTGGTGTGGGAAAAAACCCCAACTGGAAAAGACCACTTGGACGAGCCCGGCTCCGGTGGCGGGATAATATAGCAGGAGACCTTAAAGCTATGGATGTAGTGAACTGGATGGAGCTAGCAAAGGACAGAAACGAATGGAGGCATATTGTCAAGTCGGCTAAAACCCACACGGGGTTGTAACGCCACGGAGTAAGTAAGTAAGATAGGTTTTTTAATTCTCTACAACTTTTGTTTGAAACATTTTTCGATACAACTTTTACTTTTCGAGATAAATTCAAAAAACCGAAAATCGTGACCATTTTTGGTCCGCCTTTTTTTTTGCACAGGTCTTCCAGAGTTACCATCGAGACATGGTTTATAGGATGACGAAATGAACACATTTCACTAAAAAAAAACTAATGTTACATTTTTGTTACTGACGAAAGTCTATTTTCCATGGAGTATTATTGGCCCATTTTTTAAAATTTGTGACAATTTAAGTTTGAAAGAGTACTAACAGAAACGATGAAACACTTTATTACGTTCTGATTCTTAAACCATAAATTTTCAAAAATAATTTAAGTTCGCCATTATAGATCTACGATTAGCCCCCCGATAAATATTGTATCAAACTTTCTTTCGATATGTTACGTGTTTATTGGACCATTTATAATTCCGAAAGCAAAAAGACACACCCTCTGATTATAATCAAACCGAAAGATAAAAGGAAATGCTCCGAACACAAGAGGGACCTTTATTTCGGTACTTATACTTTTTAGTTCGAGTATCAAAGCTTCGAAATCTTTTTTGTTAAATATCCGTGAAATAACCAGAAAGAATAACATATAAAACTACGTTAAACTTTCGAGATTTCTTTCAGGGCCAAACAAAAACTTTGTAGCGCTTATCTTTTACAAATCTTTTCGGTGCTGTCGGCCACTCTTATGGAAAATTGGATTGTATGCTTCAGTTTTTATTATATTTCGACAAGGTATGTATTTTATACAAATAATTCAAGGAAATTGGTTGTGTTAAAGAACGAAAATGAATTTGAAGTCGCATGAAGTCAGATTTTAGGAGAATGCAAGGAAATCACAAATACATAATTTTTACTCCAAGCCAATGGCAATTTCTACATATTCCATCAAAGGCGTTCATGTTGGAAATAAGGAAATAGAATTTTCTAAAAAGTTCCAGACTTTCTGTCATAGACGTCTCATGAGGAAATTAACAAAAGGTAAAATTAATTAAATAAATTACGAACTCGTAGAAAATAAAATCGTATAAATTAGAAACACAAACTAATACTATGAAGTGAATACTCCTATAAAGTCCATTACAATATATATATATATATATATATATATATATATATATATATATATATATATATACCACCATTATTTTTCATTACCTTATATCAACCAAATCACACAAAAATTAAATAAAATCCTTTCTAAGCAAAATAATATAAAAATATGTGGTAAACATATATTAACAGTTGGCCAAACCTTCTCCAGACTGAAGGACACGGATAGCAACCCTGACAAGTCAGGGGTGGTATACCGTTTAAAATGTATAGACTGTAACAAACATTACATAGGTCAAACATCAACTGTTTTAAAAGATAGAATCACCAGACACAGGAGTGATTGTAGATTGCAAAAGAGGACATGCACCTTATCGGAACATGTAATCGATGAGGATCACAGGTTTGATTTTGTCAGTGTTGAGGTGATCAACAAAGAACAAAGTAATAATAAAAGGCATTTTCTTGAAATGGTAGAAATTTATTTGGATGATAACTGCATCAATAAAAGAAAAGATATTGAAAATCTTAGTGTAATCTACTATCATCTCTTGTCCACCTTAAATAATAGTAATACTAGACAACGAGCCTCCCAGCCTCTTGACTTCACAGTTTCTCCATAATCTTCCACAAATTACGTAAGTGCATATTTGTCACTAACCTATAACAACTATTTCGCCAATAGTTATTTTACAATTTTGAAAATTTAGAAGACGAAAGGTCGGGAGACGGTTTTCTAACCTTCTTGGTTCTACATAATAATGTTCATTAATCATTTCTTAATACTTTCCTACAATTACATCAATTTTTATATGTAATAATACTTTATAAAAAATATAAAAAATAATCATAATTACCCATTAATAATCATAAATCTCATCAATAGTATATATATAAAATAACAATACTAGACAACGAGCCTCCCAGCCTCTTGACTTCACAGTTTCTCCATAATCCTCCATAAATTACGTAAGTGCATATTTGTCACTAATTTATAACAACTATTTCACCAATAGTTAATTTACAATTTTGAATGTTTAGAAGGCGAAAGGTCGGGAGACGGTTTTCTAACCTTCTTTGTTCTACATAATAATGTTCATTAATCATTTCCTAATACTTTCCTACAATTATATTAATTTTTAAATGTATAAACACTTTGTAAAAAATAATCACAAATACTCATTAATAATCATAAATCTCATCAATAGTATATATATACAAGATAATAATTTTATTAAATACACAACTTGAAAATTAAAATCAAAATAACAGGTCCTGTAAAACATAATGATTCCACATTCAAAATTGCCGCTAAAATAAAATTAGACATTTCTGACACATCCCTTCCACCAAAAAAATGTGTTTCAAGGATTTTCTTATCAGATTAACTTACTCTCAGTACAACCAAAATAACCCATACAGTAGATTTAAATATTAGTGTTTAAAAATTAAATAAAACCATGTAACAATAAAAGGTGATAATTATGCAACAATCAACGATTTCTGCATGAGTTTTCCGTGTCATTTTCCACGAGCCATAAATGGAGTCAAATCTTTGAATTTAGAATCATTTTCTTTTTATTATTAAATATCATAAATTGTTAAGTTTAAAATTATGATCAACAGAACTGTTCTATATTGTAGCCCTGAAGAAGGAAATAATATACTTCCGAAAGCTTGGCGTTTGTAAAAAACAGAGTTTCATTCAGCCCTAGGACCGCTATCCCAAGAATTTGAGTTTTCCTTTCTAACTAGTCGGTCAAGAACTACTCTTCCCTTATTATATATATATATATATATATATATATATATATATATATATATATATATATATATATATATATATATATATATATATATATCCAGATTCTTGAACCGTAGATTATATCCTTTTTTTTTATTTTGTCTTTTCATGGGTTTAGGTTAGTAGTATATATATGAGAGAAGGAAAGAGGAGGAGGAGTAAGAAGAGTAAATCATCAACACTTTTCACCCTCCTCCTTTATTTAACAAAAAAACCACAAGAACACTTTAAAACAATATTCAAATTTTTAAGAAAGTATTTTATTTTACCAGTACACACCTTGACATGTTGTTTATTTATTAATAATGAAATTAAACTTTTACATCGCCTATTTAGGTACTTAGGATACATGGAATACGAGTGTGTTTTATTTTTTTTTATTTTTATAATGCACCATAAAATCTGAAAGAATGCATATATTTAATTTTATGTTTAAGAAGATCGAATATTTATATTTTTGTTTAAATTGGTGTAAATGTGGCTCAAATTTCCTATATCCGTTCTGTCGTTAACAGTTTTTTATCTTTTTTAATTTCTATCATTTCCTTTATTTACAATTTTTGGTAATTCATATCTTTGTTTTTAATTATGGTATTATTATAATCGAAGGTATATTTTTCGTCCTCTGTGTGTGTTTTTTAACGCTGTTGAGGCGTTTTTCGTACATCCAAGTCCAAAATCCTTCTGTATCAGGTTAGGGTCAAGACCATTTCGAGATCAAATTAAGAAAGCCTTGAAATAAATTTCAATCATCTTTTACGTAGGTTGATGGGGTAGCTATGTCCGCATCAGGTCAAGTTCAAAATCAGTCAAGGTTGAATTGAGAAAAAGCTTTGTAATAAATTCCCCTCATCTTTTATGTAGGTTGACGGGGTCGCTGACTCCGAATCTGAGACCACTGGTTAAGCCAATGATAATAGTCACCACTTTGGAGGTTTTCGGTACCTACTTGGTTGACAGCAAAAACAACGTTGCTGTCGTTAAGAACAATTTGGTAAAGCAAATAAAAATCTTTGAAATGGATATAGCCAGATTTATAACCGATTTCAGATTCGGACTCAGCGACACCATCAACCAGAATAAAAGGTAATTGGAATTTATCACAAGACTTTTTTTCAATTCGACCTTGAAATAACCTTCAAACTACTTAAATATTGATAAACAGACCTCGGATTCAGACTCGGCAACCCCATAAACTCACATCAAAAGGAACTGGAATGTTTTGCAAATGCTTTTTCTTAACTTGACTTTGAAATGACCTTGAACTGGACTTGATCTCTGATATATATATATATATATATATAAATATATATATATATATATAAAAATTATTAATACATAACGCAGTTGCACCGAAGATCTACGGACTGCCTAAATTACATAAACCAGGCATTCCACTTAGACCCATAGTCTCGTGCATACAATCACCGTTCTACAAATTATCTAAATATCTTAGTAATTGTTTATCAAAAATTACTTGTAAAAATGAGTATTATATAAAGGACTCTTTTAGTTTTAAGGAATTCATCAACAGAACAAAAATTCCAAATAATTATAGTTTACTTTCTCTTGACGTAGTATCATTATATACCAATATACCTAACGAACTTTTAAATCAAATAATAAAAGAAAAGTGGGAAATTTTAAAGGAACATACCAGCCTTAATCAAGATCTTTTTATAGAATCTATAAATCTAACGTTAACTAATAATTACTTCCAATACCAAAATACTTTTTACCAACAATTAGATGGCTGTGCCATGGGATCACCCATCTCTTCCACAGTTGCACAACTTGTAATGGAGTATTTGGAAGAAACCGTCTTAAATAATACTAATATCCCTATGACCTTTTTCAAAAGGTATGTTGATGATTGCCTTACTGCCGTTCCAGAAATCCATGTACAAGACATTTTAGATTGCTTCAATAACTTTCACCCCAAATTACAATTTACATCAGAAATCGAACAAAACAGTAGGATTAATTTTTTGGACATAACAATAATAAGAAACAATGTTGATGAATGCCTTAAGACGAAGTGGTATACAAAAAAAACATGGTCTGGCCGATATTTGAACTACAATTCACACCATCCCCTATCTCAAAAGAACAGCGTTATCATCGGTCTAACAGACAGAGCACTAACTTTAACGTCTCCTGAATATCGAGCCGAAACACTTAAGAAAGTCAAAAAGATTCTGATTGAAAATAACTTTTTAGAATACCAAATGAATAAAATTATTAAACAACGAATTCATAAATTTTATAATACTAGTAATATAGACAAATCAGCGAACCCAGATGGTAACAAAAAATCCATAGCTATGCCGTACACTCAAGGACTTTCAGAAAAAATAAAATACACCTTAAAAAAACACGACATTGTTGTATGCCACAAATCTCAAAATCTTTTGTCTTCACTTTTCACTCCGTTAAAAAGCAAAGTAGCAACCAAAAAGAAGTCAAATTTAATATACGCTGTACCTTGTCTAAACTGCCCAAAAAAATACATAGGCATGACAACGCAATATTTGGATAGTAGACTGAATGGTCACAAGTACACCAAAAATGCTTCAACTGCGTTACATAAGCACGAATCTTCTCAAAAACACGAATTTGATTTCGCAAACACACAGATATTAGCCCAGGACCAAAGCTACCGCAAACTGCTTATTAAGGAGATGATTCATATTAAAAAAGAAAAGCATGTCGTAAATGACAAACAAGACATAAAAAATCTTAGCCAAATTTATAATAACCTAATTAATTAAAAACTGCATTAAAAATTATAACAAATACAACACTAAAATACCAAAAAAAATATCTGATTCTTAAATAATATAATAATTGTTCCACAAATAATTAATAAAAATATATTAAAAAAAAACTTTTACTGATAATACCAAATTCCTTCATACTGACAATGTATACTCTTAGTTGAATTATATACGGCACAACTACAACGGGTGCGTATCTAGCAAAGAATTTTAAATTTACATTTTTAATATTGTACAGTGTGTTAGTTATAAAATATGTATGTCTATTTTAAGTGTATTTAATTGTTTCAGTGATGGCTGATTGTTCTGTTTTTCTCTGTAGATTTTATCCATAGACTGACTGACAATATATTTTTGATAAAGCCCAAAAAAAATGGGCGAAACGTCAAATTTTGATTAGATTGTTTTAAAAACAAAAAACCTCATACCCAAGAAATTTCAGAAAAATAAATATATATATATATATATATATATATATATAAAATAAATATATATATATATATATATATATATATATATATATATATATGTTGTGTCGGATATCCTCACGGGTGTGATGTGTAATTGACGGTTTTCGGGTATCTCGTATATATTGTTGTAATATTGGAGAAACTCTGGCTTACTACTTATTGACTTGTCCCTGTATACCCCTATATTACAAGCAAGTACGGTTTTCTTTCTTCGATCTCCCATATTGGTTGTCTATATCTGTCTCTCTTCCGGGTTATTCTTGTCGTCATCGGGTATAATTTGGCAGGGAAAATCTAGAAAAGATCTGCCGTGTCTATAAATCTGGATTCATATATTTCGAATTTCTTTCTCTAAAAATGTGGGTGTTTCGTCCCGGTACAAACCCGAGGATTTGTCAGTGGGATTCTAGTTGGTACCTTCCCAGACACCCGTCGTCGTCGTACTTATTAATGTTCGGACCTTGTATTTGAAGTTAAATCTGGCCGGAGGATGGCGGTAAGATATTGAATAATTCGAATATATATATATATATATATATATATATATATATATATATATATATATATATATATATATATATATATCAGGCACCAGATTACTTCCTTTGTGGACTAAAACCCAGTAGACTCCCCGACTAAATTTGTTACCCCGTAAATAATTAAAATTCCTAGTTATTGTGCCAGCCTTAATTAGTAAATTCTAAGGTAAACTTTATCTATTTAAATATTGAGGGGGCACATTTTTAGAGCGTGTAATAATAGTATTCAGAAGTTATATGTCAAATTATTAATTAGAGGTCAAACTTTCTAACAATTAACAACTAACTGACTGAATTTGGTTATCCTTAGCTCGAATTTATTGTGAATAGTAAATGCCCGTAAGGAAACATTATTTTAATAAAAGGAACAAAGATGGATAGGTGGTTTAAGGAAAATCGAAATTTTTATCATAATGTATGTACTAGAATACTTTCTAAGTATTGTAACTTTGCGTTTTTTTGTTACAAGTGTACAGGGTATTGAGGGTACTATTAAAGATAGAGACTCCAACTCCGGAAGATCGGCTATCCATTTCGAATACTCCCATTCCATGGTGAGCGAGTGCGAAATACTTGGGACTAGTCTTCGATAGAAGACTGAATTGGGCACTTAACACGGACTACTTTCTAGTGAATGCCAAATCGTCTTTGTTATCTCTCTATTCGTTGCTTAACAAGAATAGTAAACTAAATTTAAATAACAAACTTCGTATTGACAAACTCAAATCTGTCTTTGGTGCTCCAACCTGGATCACCACAGGCAGAACGAGATTTAAACGGCTGGAGAGGTTTTAAAACAAGATGCTTCGAACGATACTTTGTCAAAAACACAATCATACACAGGGTACCTAAGGTGTGATACCATCGACACCTTCATTAGATACATAATATATGGATAAAGCCACTAACTCTACTAACATGTTAATACAGCAATCCACAGCATCATCAGAACACCACGGCAACACTATAGATTCCTCCGAGACTTGCTACTGGTCCATCCTCAGAGCAAACAAGTCGATGGGTCTGTCTCGACTTCATTTTCCAAAGAAGATCCCATACTAGGGTGTTATTTAAGATAAAGACTTGAGATTCATGCAAGCCTGTATTAATTTTTGTTGGATAAAAGACATAAAACAAAAATTTTCTTAGTCCTCTCCGTTTTTAAGGTACAGGGTGAAATTAAAAATTTTCCATACACAAGCCTTTCTAGTATCTTAATTAATATACAGTGTGTCGCACGACGAAATACTACAATACTTCTTGGAAAATAGACTTTCAAAAATTTGGCAGTTTAATGAAGTCGATGAGGACCTTTATTATTTAATTGGAGTTGTTTCCCTTCTAGAAGCAGATCTACTTAAATGTACCGTGTTGATATTTTGATAGTAAATAAATACAGAGTGATCAAAAACTAACATCAAATATTGATTTGAAAAAATCGTTGAAATTCAATTTTTTAAAATATAAATCGACTATTTTAATAATATTATCTTGTTTAGCATTAAATGTAAGAGTGACCTTGAAAAATGTTGACTATTCGAAAAATTTGTACTTTTTAAAATATCTATGGGGAATGTAGGAAAGTTTTATTAAGAACATGACAGACATTTGCTGATAGCTATCCAGACCAACAGAGACCGTCACGAAACAGTGTTTATATATTGATACTCTTACAAACACGTCATTATAAGTAAGAGGAATTTTAGCAGACTTAACTAACACAGAAACAGAGAGAGCACAAACAAGAATCTGAATAAACCTAAAGGTCATTGCATATGCTGCAATAGCAATTCCTTAGTACAATAAAAAAAGTCAACTTCGTTATTCTTATATCCTTAATCCTATCTTAGGTACAGTAAACTGCCAAATTTTCCAACGTCAATTAGTGTGAAACACAACGAATAAGTTAATGAAAAAGAAAAACGGATTATTGTAGAGTTTTTTACATAAAATTCATTGGCATACACGTTTCCTGTTTGGTACGACATCTATTTTATTGCAAGTGAGTTCGTTATTATTCGATTTAGTAACTTATATAGATCAGATAGTAAGATTTTAAATTGATTTGAAAAAATTAAGTCCTTATCGACGCAGGAAATAGGCATATAAGTTTTATCTAAAGCTATTATTATATATTTTTGAAATATTACCTGGGCCTTAAAACACTTTCCTTTATATTTTGTTTTCAAGTCAGTTTTCAATAAGTTGAAGAGTGCGAAGTTTCTGTTTTTAACCGCTTTAGTTTGAATCCAACTTAACGTCGTCAACGTAACGTAGCGAATTCATAATTTATTAATAACTGTTCAATAAATTTGATATCCCTAGGGATCTAACTGTCCAAGAAATTGATTTTTACGTATATAAATATCAAATAATGTGAGTAACGTGCTTTTTAATAAACATACCGGCGTATAAATAGTTATCAGTTTTTTGTGTTTATTCTTAATTAACACACAGAGGCGGTCTAATGGAAAATTATATATATATATATATATATATATATATATATATATATATATATATATATATATATATTTTCTGAACTAACTGAAAAATATGCAAAAAGGCTAACCATTCACAATGCTATTCCACCAAAAATGTACGGCCGACCAAAATTACATAAACAAAATATACCACTAAGACTTATTGTTTCTTGTATACAATCGCCATTCTATAGTTTATCAAAATTCTTATCAGATTGCATTTCAAATATTACAGGCAAAAACGATTTTTTTATTAAAGATTCATTCGCCTTTAAAAAATTTATTGATAAAGTAAACCTACCTGAAAATTACAGATTCATTTCGCTAGATGTTATATCTTTGTATACAAACATACCAAATCAACTTGTCCACACTATTTTAGCAGAAAAATGGGAAATTAAAAAAAAAAACACACAACGCTATCAAAAAATATTTTTATGGATGCAGTTGACCTCGTTCTTAATACAAATTACTTTCAGTACGGTAATACCTTTTTCAAACAACTCGATGGATGTGCTATGGGATCACCAATTTCATCTACAATTGCTCAGCTAGTAATGGAATATTTAGAGGAAAAAGTTTTGGAAAAATTAAATTTTAATATAATATTTTTCAAACGTTTTGTCGATGATTGCATAGCAGCCGTACCACAAAATAAAATAAATGAAATTCTCCAAGAGCTTAACAGTTTCAACGAAAAATTACAGTTCACGTCCGAAACAGAGAATAATAATAAAATAAATTTTTTAGATATGACACTTATACGCAGAAAAAATAAAATTTTAACTGAATGGTACACCAAACCAACTTGGTCAGGTAGATATCTAAACTATTTCTCTAATCATTTAAAAACTCAAAAAGATAGCGTTATAATCGGTCTATCTGATCGTGCTATCTCTCTAACGTCTCCAGAATTCCGACCAAAAATACTGCAAAAAGTAAAAGAGACACTAATAAATAATAATTTCAACGAAAAGACTATCACCAAAATAATTGATAAACGAACATATAAGTTTTATAACAACGTAAAAACAAAAAACATAGAACATAAACAGCAAAAATATGTGGCATTACCGTACACTAGTGAGCTGTCAGAAAAAATAAAATACATTTTAAAAAAGCATGATATTATTGTATGCCACAGGTCACATAATAAATTAAATATATTGTTCACAAATTTAAAAAGTAAAACTCCTCTAATGAATAAATCAAATATAATATATTCGATCCCTTGCACAAATTGTCCCAAAAAATATATAGGCATGACGAGCCAATTACTGAAGAACAGATTAAATGGCCATAAATATACAAAAAACGCCTCAACAGCGTTAAACAAACACACACAGGACGAAAAACACACTTTTGATTATAACAGTACCATTATAAAAAACAAAGATATGAATTATCAAAAATTACAGATAAAGGAAATGATTGAAATTAAAAAAGATAAAAACACTGTTAACGATAGAACAGATATGGGAAATTTGAGCCACATTTACGCAAATCTAATTTAAACAAAAATATTAAGTATTCGATCCGGTCAAATAAGAATCAAAAATGGAATATCCTCTTAAATACAAAACCAAATATATACCTTATTTGTTTTTTTTATGCATTGTAAAATATAAAAAATATTAAAAAAATAAAACACATTCACATTCCACGTATCTTCAGTAAACGATGTAAAATTTAAATTTTATTTAGTAACAGAACAGCAAAATGTCAAGGTATGTACCGGTAAAATTAAATATTTTTAAAAAATTTTAAAGTTTTGACTACTGTTTTTAAGTGTTTTGTTTGTTTTTTCGAAATTGTAAATATGTTTTTTATGTAATGTATTTTAATTATATATTTTTGGGACAAAGAAATTTTGAAAATGCCTTGAATAAAGGGCGAAACGTCAATCGTTTTGTGTATTTATTAAATATAGAACCTAAACACAAAATAGAGAAAAAGGATATATATATATATATATATATATATATATATATATATATATATATATATATATATATATATATATATATATATATATATATATATACAGGATGATTCTTCCGAGAATTTTATTGATCAATTGTGCGAAAACTATAATTAGGAAAAATCTGAAAATTTGACAGTGTACTAACGTGCATGGAGAACAGTCGGCTAAAATATTTTCAAGATGGCGGCACTTCCGGTTAAACCGGAAGTCGATGTCAACTTGCTTATTTTAAATGGAACACCCTATATTTTATTTAAATTTAATAATTAGTAAAATTTTACCTATAAGAAAGTCTTTATTATTTAATTTGGGTTAGTTCTCTAATAATCATGCCGGGGCAATTAAATTACATGCACGAAGACTACTTAAACTTATTTATTATTTATGGAGAATGTGATGATGACTTATTTCAAGAACATGCGATACATTCGCGATCCGATATCAGCAGAAACAGGAACCAATAATAACAATTGTTAAAAAGATTATAGAAAAATTTAAAGAACTTTGGATCCATAAAAGTAAAAAGAAATAGAAATTAACCAGTTGTTAATAATGAAAATATTGAAACTACAATTTTAGAATATTTCGCCGCATATCCGACAATATCTACAAGGCAAGTAGCATTAGAGTCATCCCTATGTATATTCTATAGTACAACATTTAAAAGACACTGATTTTCCAAGAAGAGTAGAGTTTATTTTACTTCGGTTACAAGAAAATGCTGCACGCGAACGCCGTAATAGTATAGAAAAGAAATTTCTTTGCTATTTCTTTCTATTATGGAAAATCATTCAAAACTTACTCTATAAGCACATTCGGCAACGGTCGGGTATGTCCGAACAAGCAATCGTGCTATACAAATAGAAACAGTCTTTGGCTTGTTGCTGTTCTTCTATCTCTCTCAAAGCAATTTAAATGCTGCATAAGTTTGTCTCATTTTTTTCCTGATTTACGGTGTTTGAATTTGTGGTTATGTTGAATGTGAGATATATTTGTTTCTAAGAATGAAATGAAGTTCATAAATGTGTTTTTATATTTTATTTAGCTAAAAGTATAGATTTACATGTTACATAAGGAAAAAATATCAAAATAGCAATAATTATTTTTATTTCTGTTTATTTCTTAACGTTAAGAATCAGAACAATAATAAATTATTAGAGCTGAATTAAGAAAAAATAAATAAATATATACACATTATATATCCAATCGAAAAAGTCTTTAATTCCGTTTTACTGAGCTGCACAAACTTCTGACAGGGTTCAGCTAAATGTCGGTTGAGCACACGAAATATCCCTCTACTCTTCTATATTTTATACAAAATACATAAATATCGGATCCATATTTTCTAATAGGTAATTTATTAAAAGTCTAGAGTTAAATAATTTAAAATATAATATTGGAGATTTCACGATAAAAATTTTTGGTCAATTACCCTAAAAAATTACAAAGTAAATATATTTAGTATTTTTTGCTTTTAATTATAAAGTCCCTAGAAAAGATAAATGTTTTTAGAGATGGTAGTTTGTAGTTATTTCTATCCGAACTAGCCCGAAGTTGTAAGGAAAATATCCTAGAGAGTAGGTTCCGTTGATAGAAAGAAATTTTCTTTCTTCTTTATTCCTTTTCTGTTTCTATTGCTATCTTGTTACGGAGTTCGCGTGCTGGTTTTTTGGATAATATTATTTGGTCGAACGGTTAAATTCACAAAAAAATGGATTGTTTAATCGACGCAATTGCCACTATTGGAGCGACACAAACGTACATCCATTTAGAAAATTAAATTTTCAAGAATCTTGGCAGTTTAACGTGTATTGTGCTATAAGGAATGACGGCATCGACGCCCTAGAATTCTACCAAGATAATTGAAATGGTAACTTAGCCATTTCTGAAGACTTCTAGATACCAAATACGCTTTTTAACTTATAGGTGAACGCTACTGCGACATCTTGAGAAATTTGGAAGTGAACTATTTAGATAACTTGCCGCTGGCTGATCATAGAAATTTATTTTATCAACGTGATAAGGCGCCTCTACATAATAGTCATTTAGTTAACAATCATCTGCAAAACTTGACTAAAAGGTGGTTGTCAAACTTGCATTGTCTTTATTTTTACGACGTTTCGATTAGGTTGTATCTCCGATCGTTATCAAGTATAAACTGAATGCAATCCGAGATTAAGACGTAAAATCTTTAATTCTCCACAAGGCAGTTTGTCTTGGCGGAGGTGGTGTTGTAAGATTATATCTCACCGATAAATTCCGTCGCCAAGAAGATTCAAATACAAGTACAAAATAGTGAACACATAAAATGGATAAAATTGAAGTTCGAGCGGTTATAAAGTACTTTGTTTTAAAGGGCTTAACTCCTACGGACATTAAAAATGACTTAGATTCTACTTTAAAGGATTCTCCTCCTTCGTTTTCGACAGTAAAAAAACGGGGTGCTGAATTTAATCGCGGTCGTACATCAATTTAAAATGATGAGCGCTCGAGACGCTCAAAAACCGCTACAACTGACAAAACAGCAGTCTAAACAGTAGGTGGGGGCAGGTGAAAGTGCGCCAAAAGAAGGCAAAAACGGTTCCGCCTGCAGGAAAAGTCATGGCAACAGTTTTTTGGGATTCACATGGCGTAGTGCTCATAGACTATTTAGAACAATGCAAGACCATCACCGGGGAGTATTACGCTTCACTACTGGATCATTTGCAACATGTGATTAATGCTAAACGTCCACATCTTGCCAAAAAAGTGCTTCTTCATCAGGATAATGCGCCTGCACGCAAATCTATGGTTGTTGTTGCAAAACTCCATGACCTACGTTTCGAAGTGCTTCCACATGCGCCATATTTGCGGATCTGGCTCCCAGCGATTACTTTCTCTTCCCAAACTGGAAAAAATTGATCGCTGGACAAATCGCATTATACTATGGGTATTAAAATGTTAGAACATTGTTGTTCTAAATGTATTGAAGTACAAGGGGACTTTGTTGAAAAATAAATAAAAATATTTTCAAAAATCTTTTGTTTTCTTTATCAGGCCGAGAATTTATCGAACCATCCTCGTACTATATTCTCTCTCTCTCTCTCTCTCTCTCTCTCTCTCTCTCTCGCTCTTTAGCATTACAACCCGGGGTACGTCTTTGCTGACTTCACAATCTGCCTCCACTTGCTGCGATCCATCATCAGTTTGTAAGTATGCTGCAACGTTATCTCTCCACCTCATCTTCGGTCTTCCTAGTGGCCGCTTTCCTTCTGGGTTCTCTTCCCATACCAACTTGACGATACGTTGATTTTGTCTCATAACATGGCCGGCCCATCTTAATCTTTCTGCTTTTATTATTTTCACTATATCTGGTTGGTTGTATAGTTCCTCCAATTCCTTGTTTGTTCTCGTTCTATATTGCTGTGTGGTGTTGTCCCTGACCGGTCCGTATATCCCTCTAAGCATTCTTCTTTCTGCGATTTTCAGTCTATTCTCATTTTGTTTTGCCAACGTCCATGTTTCACATGCATATGTCATTACCGGTCTTATAACTACTTGATATATTCTTATTTTCGTGCGGCGGGATATATTTTTCGATTTCATTATCTTTTGCAGTCCATACCAGCAGCGGTTGCCTCCTTGTATTCTGTTGTTAATCTCTTGTGTAATGTTGTTGTCAGAGGTGATCGTAGCTCCCAAATATTTAAACTTATGGACCTTTTCAAAATTGTAGTGGTCCATAGTCACGTTCTGTCCTATTCTGTCTCACCGTTCTGTTCTTATTACTAATTCATTTCCAATTTTAACTGTTGATAAATCGAAAACGTTATACGTATGATTAATATATTGAAAAAAATTGTAGCAAAGAAACGATTTTTGAAAAAACCCAGCGGGTTTAGATAATAAATTTATTTCAGTTTTGACATCCTCATTGTAAATATACACTGTCTTTCAGTAAAAAAACTCACTTTATTGTATAAAATGTCATAATTTATTCTATAAGGGTTTAACATTAAATGAAAAACTGCTATATTTTACAGCGTTTAAATACTTAATTGAAGAGAAAATTTATGAAATCAATACTATGCGAATATTTTTTGCCTGAGGGTGTTTTTTTAAAGACCCCTAAATGTGGCCTGTCAAACTGTGTTTTATTGAAGGAGAGGTAAAGGTCCGTTACATCGTGAATCTTTTAGTATTTTAGTTTAAGTCGGTTGAACGGTTATAAATGAAGGGTGTTCGGAAAAAAACGATGAATGTCACGAAATTATGGAAATTCTATAAAATATAAGGGCTCTTTGAAGTTTACTGTATTCGGAGAAAATCATACGTGAATGGTTGCAAATAACGGATATGTCTTCGTAGCAGTAGCAGAGACTTTCGGTTTCGCTTTCTATACATCCATAGCTTGTAAAAAATGTATCATCGCTCGAGTAGTTTATAAAAATAGCAGTATGGGTTGTCTAAAGTTAGTATATACGAGAGTTGTTCCATAAATATAAGGTAAAAAAGAAATAAAAACAACGTTCCCAAACAGCACAAATACGTCTTAAAGACGTCAGGACGTCTTATGGATGTTCATAAGACGTTGTATAGACGTCTTATGTTACAAAAGGTAACGTCTTTAAGACATTTGATTACAACGTCTTATGAACGTCCCTTCCCAACATTAAAACAACATATTCCACCAATAAAATTATGTACATTAAAAAGGGTCCCTTTAATTTTTTTGTTTGTCTTGTTTACAAAGTGAAACCGTAATTATTCAAAAGTCCAAGAAATAACTTTAATTAAGAAAAAATCAAGAGCAAAATTTACACTACCATTTTAAATAACTACAAGTTCCGCATGAATAATTTGCTTTAAAAAATATGTTCAACATAATCTCTTTATACAAAAAAATACATAACTTAAGCATAATGTAAACTTTTTCTAATTTGAAATTGAGGAAGTGAGGTAGAAGAGCAAATATTTTCAGAACTACCTCTGTTCGAACTATAAGTGAACCTATCAAATTTAAGCCTTAGTTTATCCCTTCGATAAAATAACTCTAAAAGGTAGACTATCAACAAAATAAAAGTTTATTAAAATAAAAAGTACACAAATCTTTAAATAGTTTTAAAAACAAATTATTTTATTTAGTCGAATAACAAATCTGGTCTGATGCCAGTTTCAGCCATGTTTGGATTGAAATTTCCTCATTCTTCGGACTTTTTGCCAGTCCTGTTGTCTCTGTAGATCCTCATAACAAACTGATTTTAATTTTATAGGATAAAGTTTATCATTTGTGGGAGTAAATTTTTTGATATTTTTGCGATTTTTATAATTGTCCTCTACTATATAATCGTGACTTATGCTATTTCAAGGTTAATATGTATAATGAAAGAGAGAACTTACTCATAATAAGTCTCGCCAAGTTGGAATCGTAGAACTTTCTCTTTCCTTTTCGTACTAATCAACTGTACATGGTAATTTTACAAGCTCGCTTTACAAAGTCATAAATGCTCCCCACTCCCAGTTTTGAAATTTCTAAAACCTTAAACAAAATTACTTCTTGTAATTAACAAAACTCTATTTTCTATGTTCTTTAAATATAAACCAATCATCAAGAACAAAATAAATCTTACAGGTTTCATTAGTGGAGCACTCCATAAACAAACATTTCGCCTTCCACTTCATTAGTAATATTTCTTGTAATATTTAGGACCGGGTCTGGATGAGCTGTGCAAACCTTTTTCGCACAGATAATATTTTTGAAGATTTCATTTCATACTTCTAACATAGAGTTAGTACAAAAATATAAGCGGTAAAGCATTCGGGAATTTCCTGTAACACAACCTATAAATAACGTTACTGTTTTTACATATGATTCTCGATCTTACCTTAAGTATTACATAAACACGAATAAAAAAGATTTTCAGAGGCACATAGATAAATCAACTATTTTAATAAAATTCTTTCAAAAGCTAAATTTTCACAGTCGGCACCAGTAGTGGGAATAGGGGGCTCCTAGTTGACCCCCCCACCACTTTTTTGATTGGTCAGCCAAGAATGACCTTGTTTCTGATTGGCTGCCCAAGTTCGCCCCCTATTCCGATTGGTTTCATAAACTCCGCCTCTTTTTGCTCCACCTCCTACCTCCTTCCTAACCACCACAGTAGTTGGAGGGGAGCTGGTAGCAGTTGGAGGGGAGCTGGTAGCAGTTGGAGGGGAGCTGGTATTTTAAACGATCGAATCTGAGCGAACTTCAGTCATTCGTGCGCGATGTCAAATAGCGACCAACAACAACAACAACAGCAACTCATTGAACGTGTAGGCCAAGTAATAATTTCCTACCAAAAACACGGAAAAAATCTTACCGATTTTGAAGATCAAGACTTGGCCTTCTTTCCCATCAACTACTTGAAAACATTCGTCGATTCACTTAGTTTACAACAAATTTGGAACAGGTTGCCGGAAAATTATAGAAGTGACGAAGAATTGCAGCTAAATTTGCCGTGTTTTAAACACTATCCACTATATCAACACCACATAGACGGCCCGCCATTATCAATTAAAAAGTGTTGTAAAATTAAAAAATAGTGTGAACAAGTGAATCGAGTTTCATCGGACAGTCTTCGAAATGGATCAGACACATGTATATTTAGATTCTGCTTGTGATGAAACGATCCAGTCAATGTACAAAGATGAAACAACTCATTTTAACTTGGCTGGAAGAGGAAAGTTTCACGCAAGACAGGATTCTCTGATCACTATTGATCGAAATAATTTCGAAGACGACGATGAAGATGAAGAAGATGATGGGATAGAGGATAATGGCGTTCCAAACGGGTGTGGAGAAGAGGGGCTCGTGAAAGTGGCAAAAATAAATGCAAGTGATACATTGACACCAAATCACCTTACGCGAGAAGTGTGCGTTTTTCAATCTTATGTCGTAATTATTTCATCTTCTGGCGGTGCATATAATTTATGTTGTGAATGTTACTATATACATGCTTTAAATTGCCCAAATGGGAAAAATAATTTTGTTAATAGCCACTATAAACGATCCTTTATATGTTGCGAAAAAGATCTGCAATGCAACACGTGTGAAAACGATTTATTCATAACAACTCCTTCACAAGCATGTATAATATGTAACAAACCAGAACTAAAGAATATGCAAAACCATCTAATCGAAAAATCAAATTTTAAATAAATTTATTTCACTTGCACTTATTCATGCACTATGGCGTTTTTAATATTAAGTTTAAGTTTAAAATATTTTATAAGAATTTAGATTTTGTTCTGCTAAGTTAAATAAATATAAGAAACTATGTAAATAAATATAAGGGAATGATGTGAATAAATAAGAATTTGTATTTATTCCCATTGAAAGAAATTATAATTTTGTTCTTTCAGTGTAGAATAATTCTTTTCAAATAATATGCACAACAACCCTACCGATAAATCAAATTTAAATAAATGAATTTGATACTCCACTTGAATTTATTCATGCACCCTAGTAGTTTTTGAATATTAAGTTTCAAATGTCAACTAATTTAAATAAGATTTCATATAAAATATAAGTTGTAAGATATAAGTTATAAGATATATATTAAGTTTAAGTTAAATAAATATAAGGGTGCCATCTAAATAAATAGAAATTTGTTTATATTAAGATTTGAAGAACTAATGATTTTGTTCTTTCAGTGTAGAATAATTTTTTCTACATAATATGCACAATCAATCCTATCGATAAATTGAATTTTAAATAAATGAATTTGATACTGCACTTGAATTTATTCATTCACCCTAGTATTTTTTAATATTAAGTTTAAAATGTCAACTAAGACATTTAAATAAGATTTTATATATAAGATAAAGAACAATTAGGTTTAATTCCCTGACAACAGACTATGATTTATTCTTCCATGTTAAAAAAAAAACCTAGTTTTCATTACTATGCTTGTAAAAAAATTATATTCATCCTATTCATAATAATTCTTTCAAGTTAAAGAAACTTGGTTATTAGGTGTGATTCTGTATAAGAAATAGAAAAAAATAAAATATTTTCTTCAACGACTTTGTTTTTTATTATTCCTATATCCAAAATACAAATATACATATATACATAAATACATATTTATAATTTATACCATTTTGGGTTGCCAATTGCTGCTGTCTGCCAGAGGTTGCTGCTGCATGCCAGAGGTTGCTGTTGTCTGCCATAGGCTGCTGCTTTGCCATCGGTTGTTGTTGTTGTCTGCCAGAGGTTGCTGCTCTGCAAGAGGTTGCTGCTCTGCAAGAGGTTGCTGCTCTGCAAGAGGCCAATTTATAATTTATAATTTATTGGCCTCTTGCATTTTCGAGGGTAACTCTGCCTTCGCTGCTGCTGCTGTTGTTGTTGCTGTTGTTGTGTCTGCTCCTGATGCTGTTGATGTTGCTGTTGATGTTGCTGTTGCTGCTGTGGCCTCTTGCATTTTCGAGGGTAACTCTGCCTTCGCTGCTGCTGCTGTTGTTGTGGCTGCTCCTGATGCTGTTGATGTTGCTGTTGATGTTGCTGTTGCTGCTGTGGCCTCTTACACTTTCGAGGGTAACTCTGCCTTCGCTGCTGCTGTTGTTGCTGTGGTTGTGGCTGCTCCTGCTGCTGCTGCTGTTGTTGCTGCTGTTGTTGTGGCTGCTCCCGCTGCTGCTCCCGCTGCTGCTCCTGCTGCTGTTGTTGCTGCTCCTGCTGCTCTGCCATAGGTTGTGGCCGATCTTCTTCCATAGGCTGTTGTTGCTCCATCATCAAAGGTTGAAGATCCATTGCTCGGTCTGGATCCCACTCAAAGGCGATAGGCTCGGGATCCAGGTCTGGCTCAAACATATTGATAAATTCTTCATCTAAATAGTCAACCTCTGATGGTGGCGGCCACATCACCGTGTTCTCGGAATTTGGACTCTGACGATCCATCAGATTAATTTGATTTTCCAAGAATCCCAGAAAGTCTTGTAGTGTTATAATTATGAACGTACTCATTTTGAGACTTTAAACTTAATGAATGCTAAGTCAAGACGCTGTATATCCTTATATACAATACTGAAATACCACTTTTCCTACCTCCAGCGGCAAAACCAGTCCGAAGAATGAGAAGAAGAAGAAGGCAAAGATAGCGTGAACTCGAGAGAGGTCGTTCAACGGTCGTAAGTTGTTTTGTTCTTAAGAAAATGACGAGTAAAGAGGAGAAGAAGAAAAAAAAAAAAAAGTTGTTTTTTGGAATAATATAAAAAACGAAAAAAAAAAAAAAAAAAAAAAAAAAAAAAAAAAAATTAAAAAAAAAAAAAAAAAAAAATTAAAAAAAAAAAAAAAAAAAAAAAAAAAAATGTTTTTTATATTATTCCAAAAAACAACTTTTTTTTTTTTTTCTTCTTCTCCTCTTTACTCGTCATTTTCTTAAGAACAAAACAACTTACGACCGTTGAACGACCTCTCTCGAGTTCACGGTCTCACGGTTCCCGTCGTACCATGCAGTGCCACGCCGTACCAGCCGGTACCAGGCTCTTGGCTGCTTTAAAAGGCGGCTGGGTACGAAGCGTCTCTTCAGTTTACATCTCGCTATTAGCGTACGCTTGTAAAATTATCGAATCGATTTTAATATATCTTGATAGTCGGATTTATTTCGTGTGACGTAGTGACATATTATTAATTTTCATTTGGTTTGTATTGTTGATTTCATATTGTTGATTTCATATTTTTGATTTAATATTTTTGACTTAATACTTTGGATTTTTAATTAATTTTTATTTCATCTTTTAAAAGCCAATCTTTGATTGATTTTTTCATTTTTGTGGATTTTTTTTATTGATTTTTTATTGATTTTTTGATTTTTTTATTGATTCATAATTTTTTTATTTTTTAATTTATAATTTAAAATGTCATTTTTAAATGTAAAAATTGAAAACATCGACTTAACAGCCTTCGATTTAAACGACGCTTGCCTTGTGCATGATTTGATTGATTGTTCATTTTGTGGGCTAAGCGACGAGGAGCTAGATATTAAATTTAGGGAAATTGATATTAATACATTTAACAATTCATCTGAATCTGGCGATTCTTCCGAAATTGGTGAAAGCGATATTTTGACACAGCTCTTAAAAGTTTTGGATGAATCTATTATCCCTGATATTCCTCAAGAACCTCTTGAAACAATTAATTTCGATGATTTAAATAATGATATATTAAGGAAAAATTTAATTAACAATTCTGAAATAAATGAGGGATATAATTTGGAACAACTTTTAGATATATTAGAAGGGGGTGAAATTTGTGAAAATAGCTCAGGGCAAAATTTAATTAAGGGTGATCAGGAGACTTTTGGGAGCTGTGAGGAACAAAATAATAAGGGGGTTTTAAACAATAATAATAATGGGGTTGGTAACGAGGGAGCTTTAAATAATGATAAGAGGATTGGCATTGGGGGTTTTTCGAAAAATAATATGGAAGAGGTTTATCGCCCCCACTATTCGCCAATTTCAGATGCATCGTCAGATTCATCAGAGGATTCCAACGACAGCGTTGAGACTGTTATAAACGTCTCAGCCAAAGCTCAGCATAATTTTATTAAAGTGTTGGATCAAAATTTAATTGAAGGGTTGGATCAAAATTTTATTCAGGGGTTTGAACAACCATCCAAATTTGGCTATACCAGAAATACAGTAAATTCGGTAGATGTTTTTGATTTGAGTTGTGGCGAAATTGTGGGGGACATTGAGGTATATACTTATACTGAAAATTTTGAAGATGAGCAGCCTCAATGTCCCTTAATTTCTTCCTGTAATCAAAATCAATTTTTGAAAAATCCTTCTGGCCTAAATTTAGAACAAAGTTCTGAAAATTTGATTGAAAAAAATTTACCCAAAAAACGTTCTTTATCAGAAACAAATGATTGTTCAGATTTAAAAAAGTCAAAATTGGACGGTGATATTTCTAGTTCCCAAACTTTAGGGGCACAAATTTCAAAAAATTCTTTACCAGTCGCTGTAACAACAGCTCCGAAAATCAATCCAACAAATAAAGTCGCTATTGGAGAATTAGATAAGTTTCTACATAAGAAAACTAAGCCGAGCTTAAATAGGAATGAAACAAGGTGTGCCACATCTAGATTTAAGTCAATGGTTTATTCCTATTTAAACTTAGATAATATATGTAATAATTTATCTAATTCGACTTTAAAAGACGTTAAAAATTGTATTCAACGACAAGGCGATCTTCTTTTAAATTTGGGAAATATATTTTTTAAAAAAAATCCATGTTTTTCTTCAAATTAAAAAGTGAATCCAAAAGTTAATTCAAAAGTAAATCCAAAAGTTTTCTAAATTGCGCGAGCTGAAAAAATTGCTAATTATTCTATGTCATTGGGTCTTGATAGATCAAAATTGTATTTATTTAAAAGCGACACGGCCCTAACCGATTCCATTTTAAAATGACTCTCCTTTGCACACACTGCTTAAGAGAATTTAAAAGAAAATCACATATTGTACGCCACCTTCGAGAAAATTTTGTCAATAACGAAAACACCTTTAACTTGGAAGATTATATAATTAATCGTAAGTATTTTTTTATAACATATTTAGCTATAATTTTCCTTTTAATTTTTCTTTTTATTATTAATAAAGGTTTACAGAGGAATTAAAAAATAATAATTGTTTCAGTTGATGAACTACTTTCAAGACCTCCAATGCGATTTTGCCAAGATTGTGAAGTAAATGTCAAATCTAATTCCTGGAGCACACACTTGAGGACAAATATTCATAAAAACAGGAGCTGCATAAAATATGGAAATGGAATTGACATTATCAGGAGTGCATTTAAATGTCGAATAGCTTCCTACAGAATATATTCGCAGAATTATCACATCGACATCAAAAAGTTTCAGCAAGATGTTGGTAATAAAGTGCAAACATTAATACGCCAGCGTCAACAGGAATTTACATGTGCTAAAGTAAATTTGGAATTATTTGGAATATATTATTCTCCAACTTTAACCTCTACTTCAATTAAGTCATTTAATACACCGTTCTTCATTGTAACCCATACAACTGATCTACAACAGCTTTACGATGATTTATTCAAGATTATTGAAACCAAAGCAGATGAATTGCCGGAAAGAGACTCAGGTAATTATTATTTAATCTCAAGAGCTAAGTTTTCTTAATCTCAAGAGCTAAGTTTTCTTAATATCACTTGTACATCTCTAACAAATATTATTCAGAACTAATTTTTTAATTCCTATTACAGGGTGGGCTCTACAAAGAATTCTGCATTTGGAAGTCAACATCAATAAGTACAACCCATTGAATGCCTCCTCCTACATTAAGATGCATCACTTTTCTAAATCAATAGTGAATGTGATGAATGAGGACAATTGCTGTTTCGCCTGGGCAGTGGTTTCAGCAGCATACCAGCCAACCGGTAATCCTCGAAAGACCTCATCATATCCAGACTTCAGAGACGCTTTCGATTTTACAGGTATTGAATTTCCAGTAAAATTATTAGATATAAAAAAGTTTGAGGAAAAAAATAATTTGTCCATAAATGTATATGGAGTTGAAAAATTTTTAAGGGATAATAAAAAGGTATATGAGATTGTCGGTCCTTTACATTATAATAATGAAAAGAAAAAATTACATATTAATTTGCTTTTAATAAGTTCTGATGATGGAAATAACCACTACTGTTGGATAAAGGATTTAGGTTGCTTGGTATCCAAACAATTATCAAAAAAGAAAATAAAAAAATACTTATGTGATGGATGCCTTCAATATTTTGGAACATATGAAAAACTTAACACACATTTAGAACGTGATTGTAGTTTTGTTCGAATTGAGCTTCCTTCAGATAATTTGATTTTGGATAAATTTGGCAATTATATTCCTGCAAATATATTAAAGTTTCAAAATATTCAGAAACAGTATAAAGCTCCTTTTGTTATTTATGCCGATTTTGAATGTTATTTGAAAAACATTGAGTGCCAACAATCTACACCTGATTCGACAACCTCATATACTATTAAAACTGCTGAACATATACCCTATTCATTTGCTTATTATATTAAATCATCATTTGATGAGAATGTTGTGTGTCTTAAACTTTATAGAGGTACAGATTGTGCTATAAAATTTATTGAATACATTGAAAATGATGTAAAAGAAATTTATAAAAAATATTTAAAATATCAAGTACCATTGAAAGATTTATCATCTGTGGAACAGATTGAATATGAAAATTCTAGCATTTGTTATGTATGTGAAAAACCTTTTTCAAAAGGAAATTTCATAAAGTGTAGGGATCATTGTCATATTACAGGTAAATATCGAGGAGCCGCCCACTCAATATGTAATTTGCATTTTAAACCTCCAAAATATATACCAATAGTATTGCATAATTTAAAAAACTATGATTCTCACCTATTTATTAAATCGCTTTGCTATAATAAAGAAAATATTAGTGTTATAGCTCAAAATAAAGAAAAGTATATTTCTTTTAGTAAGGAAATTTTCGTTGATGTGTCAGAAAAGCGGAAACCAGTTGCTTTGCGACTACGCTTTATAGATTCTTTTCAATTTCTCCCAGAGTCTTTAGAGTCACTATCACAAACTCTACAAGATTCACAATGTTTTGAAATTAAAAAGTTTTTCTCAAATGCTGATGAATTTCGATACATTAGACAAAAAGGGGTATTTCCATACTCTTACATAGATTCCAACGAAAAATTAAATGAGAAATCTCTACCATTGATTGATAAATTTTATAATAACTTAACCGATGAAAATATCTCTCCTCAAGACTACAGTCGTGCTGTAGAAGTGTGGAATCTATTTAAGTGTTCTACAATAGGGGCTTATTCCGATATTTACTTAAAATCAGATGTTTTACTTTTGGCTGATGTTTTTGAAAATTATAGATCCACATGTATTAAAACCTATAAGTTAGATCCTGTTAATTATGTCACTAGCCCTTCTATGTGCTGGGATGCAATGATGAAATTAACTAATGTAGAATTAGAATTATTAACGGAACCAGATATGCTTCATTTTTTCAAAAAAGGTGTTCGTGGTGGGGTTAGCACTTGTTCCAAACGCAAATCTGAAGCAAATAATCCATTCTTAGAAAATTTTAATCCTGAAAGACCTACAACATATATCGCTTACTTAGACGCCACAAATTTGTATGGTTATGCTATGAAACAATATTTGCCTGAAAAAAATTTTGCTTGGGTACCTAAGCTCGAAATAGAAACTTTAAATATATCCGAACTTTCAGATACATCATCTATAGGATACATATTTGAAGTTGATTTAGAATATCCAAATTATTTACATGATAGTCATAATGATTTCCCATTTTGTCCTGAACAATATACACCACCAATTTCAAACCACTCAAAATTAATTCCAAACTTACATAATAAATATAACTATATCATTCACTACCGATATCTGAAACAATGTCTACAATTTGGACTCAAAATCATAAAAATACACAGAGCAGTTAAGTTTACACAATCACCATGGTTAGCGGAATATATAGATTTAAATACAAATTTACGAAATTTATCTAAAAATAAATTTGATAAAAATTGTTATAAATTGGCAAATAATTCAATTTTCGGTAAAACCATGGAAAATGTTGATAGGCGAGCAGATATTAAATTAGTATCTCAATGGGAAAGACAGGGTAATAAATTTAGTGCCGAAAAACTTATTTCTAAACCTCAATTAAAGGATTTTAAAATTTTCTCTGAAAATCTAGTTGCTCTTCAACTTCAACAGGTTTGCATTGAATACAATAAACCAATTTATGTTGGGATGAGTATTCTGGATATTGCAAAAACTGTAATGTATAATTTTTATTATGGGTATTTAAAAGTAAAATATGGTAATAATTTAAATTTATTATATACGGATACTGATTCCTTAATTCTTGAAGTTCAGACCCAAAACTTTTATGAAGATATGAAGCTAAATCTGGATAAATTTGATACTTCTAATTTTTCTGAACAAAATATTCATTGCATGCCTATTACAACATCAGTTGTTGGTAAATTTAAAGATGAGTACAAAGGGATTCCCATTGAAAGTTTTTATGGAACTGGTGCTAAAGCATATTGTATAAAATCCAAAAATAGTGTAGATAAAAAAGCAAAAGGCGTTAGTAGATCATGTATAAAAAATCAATTAACATTATCAGATTATAAAGATGTTGTTGAGAAAGGTGACAAAATATTCTGCACCATGTATGTATTCAAGTCAGATATGCATAATATATACACTAATTTGTTAAATAAATTGGCATTAACAACTCATGATGATAAAAGATATTGTATACCAAATTCCACAAAAACTCTTGCATGGGGACATAAGGATATTTTGGAAACAGATTTTTTTGATAAAGATATGAAAATGATGTATGATACTCTAACTTTTTTAAGTTCTGGAAACGAAAATGGATCTAAAAATAAAAAACCGCGATTAGAATTAACTACTCCTAGTAATTTTTCATCTTTATAAAGACATCATTTTATATGATGATAAATTATGTAAGTCGTTTTTGAAGCTTTAAAAGTTGGAGGGGGAACTGAATCCAAAAACATATATATTGTATAGAAATACCATTATTTGTTAGTAATATTACAACAATGACTGCTGCATCTTTAATAGTTTTAGTTTCCCTTGTTGGAAATGTGATATATGTAAATTACATTCCTAATACAGTTAGGGCTGATATATGTATAAATGCCCTCAAAAATGAAACCGACTGCTACAAACAGATGAAAATGACATATCTTGTTGGAAATTCACACTTTTTTACCTATAATGTAACTGATTCTGCTTTGTGTGAAAATACATACATTAAAATTAAATATTCCATGACAAACAAACCATTACAATATTCAGATTGGATTCCTTTCAATAATAAAAAAGAAGAATCTTGTCATTGTGTCTGTTGTTATATATTTGTTATTATATTTACAGCAGCAATATTTATTTGTACATGTTTAATTTTATTGTATTTCATGAAAAAATATCTATAAAAATATTTAATAAATGTTAAAAAAATAATATAAATTTTGTTTTTTATTGATTCTCGTTAGTATAAAGACATTTAAAGTTTATCCCCTCCTCTTAAATGGAGAGGGAAAATAAGTTTACCCCTCCACTTGAGAGGAGAGGGAAAATGTATAAAATTTAGGAGCAAACGGATTGATAGTTAGTTTTTTGAGAGCAAGCAGATAGCCAGTTAGTTTTTGAAATACATCATTTAAAATGTTCAGTAATCAGAGTAAAAATATATTTGAAAATTCACCATTAAAAAAGAAAATAAAAAAAACAATTATAAATTCTACAAAATATAATTTAAATAATTCTAACTCTAAATATGCTGCGATTGGTTTGTGGGTGGAAAGTGATTTTCTACCATGCATTGAACTTGGTGGTAAAAATGGTCAGTCTGTGATATTAAATGAAGATGATTGGAAGAACTTATTGCAATATCAAGGAGTTATAACAAATTATATGTTTTCACCAAATGTTTTCAATGAACCGATATATTTGCAAAATTTATCTATTCATTTTGAAAAGATTGGTGAATTACCAATAGTGA
This sequence comes from Diaprepes abbreviatus, assembly GCA_034092305.1. Classification (NCBI taxonomy): domain Eukaryota; kingdom Metazoa; phylum Arthropoda; class Insecta; order Coleoptera; family Curculionidae; genus Diaprepes; species Diaprepes abbreviatus. The sequence goes on along the minus strand of JASJET010000230.1, from coordinate 1,276,521 downwards.
AGATTGTGAAAAGCTGTGATTTTATTTACTATGGAAATGAAACTGTGTGCAGACTATGGGAACAAATTCCACTTATAGAATATAGACTAAATGTTTTACAAAAACAAAACTTTCGACGTTATTTCAACGTTTTTAGAAATAACAATTTTTACGACGGAGATTCTTTTGACAAAATATATAATGTCCTTTCTCCAAAACAAAATCTAAATAGTGAAAATGTGTGTTCCATGCTGGAACTGCTGTTGAATCATCCCGAAGAACTAGAACAAAAATTAAAGTCTAAGCACTATTATGAAGAAGACAGTATCTATTGATGAATCAAGAAACCAAATTCATCTGATGGTTGCTTGGAACTTCGCCTACAGAAAAGCTCGTATGACTTCTGAAGAGTTTATAAATCAAAAACATTTTAGAAGAAGGATTAAATTGACTGAAGAAATTTTAAATCCCATATTAGACTCTGATTATAGGAATATTGTATTTAAAAAAATGTTTATGTAATAAGCTTATTTTTAAATAAAACAAATATATATAAAAAATCATTTTTTTTATTACAAACATCAATTATTATTACAGCATTAATTACTATTACATCACATCTCTCTTGAAGATCCAAGAGTTATAAGATTTATCTAATCCTAACCATTTTACAAATACTTTGTTTCCTTTCTTTCTTAACACTTTTTCCACCAGATATACATTTGGGTGTCTTACTTTTTGAAGTTCTTCTTCATAGAAACCTCCTTGAATATCTATCCCATTTCCATCTTGAATCAAATACGTTGTTGGATTAGTAAGCTGGATTTTTTTTATTTGAAAAATTTCGTTTGACCAGTTGGGCGTGTAACCTTTAGAAAATTGTTCGCGAATCTTGCTTATTCGTACTCTATCACTGACACGAAATTTTGGTGATCTGGGATCCACAGTTTTCCTATGAGTATAAGCTGATTTCAAGATTTCCATTTCATTCTTTTTGTTAACTTCGTTTGGTTTTTTTCCGATTGTTGAATGCTTAGTATTATTGTATTCTGTAATTATTTCTTTAAGAAAGCTGATCCATTTATAATTACCTAGTAAACTAAACTTTTTCCACATTTTGTTTTTTATCGTTCTATTTACTCTCTCTACAATACTAGCTTTCATATTAGAAAATGTGTTGTAATGATTAATTTTGAACTGCTCCATAAGTTTCTGAAAGTCTTGATTAAAGAATTCTTTACCCTGATCAGTATTCAGATTTGTTGGGGGAGTTTTTAAAGTTAATAGAATTTTTTTCATTGCAGCTGCTACATCTTTACCAGTTTTGGATTTTACAGGTTCTGCCCATACAAATTTAGAAAACACATTTATTACCATTAAAATATATCTTAAACCCCTATTAAATTTCGCATATGGCTGCATTTCTATCAGATCAGCTTGAAATAGATCATTAAGCCCTTTTACAATTGTTCGTCTCCTTCTATATCGCCTTCTCGCCGGTTTATGTAATTCATTTACAACGTCTTGCTTAATTTTACTCATTATTAATTTATACCTTACTCTCGAAAATAAATCCCACAAATAACTTTACCTCCTTCTAAACCGTTTATAAAAGCCCTTTATCGCTGATGTTGTAAAATATAAAAAAAAATCATCTCAGTTTTTTTTAGTAAGTTCTTTAATTTTATTTTCCATTGCTTCAAATGATTTTTTATTTTCATTTATAATTTCTTTTATTGACGAATTTATTTGGGTGATGTTGTTAGTAAGATCAGAAATTTTTACATTAAATTTATTTTCCATTGTTTCAAATGATTTGTTATTTTCATTTCTAATTTCTTTTATTGACGAATTTATTTGGGTGATGTTGTTATTAAGATCAGACATTTTTACATTAAATTTAGTTTCCAAAAGAACATTTGATAACGTATAATCTTTTTTGAAACCACCTAATGTTGAATTCATTTCTTCTCTTGCATAATTCATTGTATCATTAAATTCTTTTCTAGAAACTTCAGCAGCTCTTTGAACTAATTCGTTTAAAGATTTTATTTCTTTTGTTAATTTATCTTCTAGATTTTTTATATCTTTTCCTAATTGAAATTCTGCATTTGTAATATCTAATGTCATTTTCACAATTTTTTTTTCTATATTTTTTATGTCTGACACTGTCTTTTCAGCTTTGTGTAGTATATCTGTATAAGATGTTTCAAGTTCTTTTATGAGTAAAGAAGTCTCCTCGATTTTTGAACTATTATTTTTAATTTTAATTAATACATCCTTTTTAGAAACTTCTATTATAGCTTGCACTACTTCTAGTAAGGATTCTAATTCTTTTTGTAATTTCTCATCGATTGCCTTTGTAAAATTTCCCTCGTCAAAAGACGTTTCAGATTTGGTTTTCAGATTGTTTAACTGCTTTAGTATATCCTCGATTTTTTCATTATCTTTTGTAATTTGATCTTTGAATTTTGTTTCAATTTTTTCATTTTCGTTTTGAAAATCCTCCTTCAATTTGTCTTCTAAATATTGTAAATTTGATTTATATGCATTGATTTTAATTTCAAATTCTTTAATTTGTTCTTTAAATTCATTAACTTTGTCGGTATCTTTTTTGTGAATTAGGAAATGAGTGTTCATTGATTTTTCAAGATTTTGTGTATTTTTATCCATAACGTCATGTATTTTCTTAAAATTCCTTACTTCTTCTGCTACTCTATCATTAAGCAAATTAGTAAAATTTTGAAACTTTGATGTAATTTCCTTGGAAATACTGTTCTTGACATTGTCAATTGCTGAAGTATCCTTAATTATTGATTTAATTGATGTAATTTCATTTTTTATTTCATTTTCAAAATCATCAACTTTATCATATTTTAACTTCACTACGTCAAAGTCATTTGCATATTTAGAAACTTTCTGAGAAAATTTTTCTACTACATCATCATTTCCATCAACAGTATTTTTCAAATTAATTATCTTGTCATTATATTCAGGAATAACTTTATCCTCAAATAACTTAATCTTTTTTGCAATATTTTGTATATTGTTATCATATTCATTTATTCTCTTATTTAAATTATTAACATCGCTTTTCAACCCGGGATCTAAATTTTGAATTAATTTGTTTTCAATATATTTGACATCGCTTTTAAAAATTTTTATTATTTTCTCTTCAACATTTGATAATATTTTATTTTCTAGTGATAATAATGTGTTTAGAGCAGATTTTTTTGAAATATGACGACCAAATTTATCGATGGTCATTTTAGAAATGTTTAAAAGTATCTATTATGTCCTTTTATATAATAATATTCGCTTCTCTTAGTTCTTCAATAATGGAAATAATTTCATTGTTATGACCAGTGTGTCCCGCAAGCATGGATGCTACCAATAGTCGAAGTCTCTCAACCAGTTCGTTTACATTATCCCAATATATGTAATCTGTATTAGGTTTATTAACTTTTAAAGTTATACCAAATCCGGTTTTTTTTGAAGACACTCGACTTTCTCTATATGGAGCTTTGCGTCTTTCAAAAAATCCCTGGACTGCTTGTTGAGATTCGGGATTTAGAGTTTTAGTTTTTGTAATTCCTTTGCTTTGCAAATAAGGTCCTATTATAGAAATATATTTATGTGATCCATTCCCCTGCACCTGCTCATTTGGATCATTATTTCTACGGTATGCATTGGTTCTTTTTAAAATATCCATATAATTTTCCAAATCTTGTTTTTTATACCCTATTGGTTCTTTTTTAAATAATAACTCATATAAACCTGGTGTACCTGTATAGGTTATTCCTTCAATTTTGATGTTTTTACCAATAATTTCGACAGGTTTTTGAGTTAAACCCAAAAAGAATTTCTCGGTTTCCAAATCATGAACTATTCCATATTGGTGATCAAACTCATGTTCAACATCTTTTACACCGCTATCAATATATTGGCGAGGTAATTCATCAAATCCTAATAAATATTCTTTATATAAATCTGTATCAACAAATGTTCTAACTGTTTGCCGTGTTTGTTCCAGTATATCTGAAAGATTTCCTATTGTGGAGTGTGAACCTGAAGAAGGGTTTGTTTCTGCAATAATACTTGTTTGTTGTATAGATGGCATTTGACTTGCTGAAGCTAAACTCGCGTCCCAGTCAATAATCGATGGTATTTCTGTAGGAAGGAGTGGAGTTTTTCCCGTCTTTCTTTTTTCTGGTGTTGATGTTCCATATTGTAATTTTCTCTTTGGTGTTAGTGTTTGAATTGATCTTTTCTGTGGTGTTTCATAAATTTTTTTAATTGGTGTGTGTAGCTCTTCCTTTATTTCAACAGGTTCAATTTTACCAATCGTTGAAATTAATTCTTGTAAGGGTTGAGTTATCGGTTTATATGTTTCCTCCAATTTAGTTTGCGCCTCAAATTCCGCATTTTTTAAACTCTGATATTTTTGTTTAACAGCTTTTCTTGATTTAACTAGCTCTCTTGCTAAACGTTCATCCATGATTGGTATAATTTACCATCAAACGTTTATTTTTATAAGTAAATATATGAATCAAATCCTTTTCGATATCGGCCAGATTTCACATTAGAGTCTTTGTCTATTACTAAAAATCCAAATTTATCTTTCCAACATATTAAGCACAACTCATTAAATTGGTTTAATGACATATCAACATTAACATGATCATCATAAATATGTTTTAAGTTTGTTCGATCTTGTTGAAATATAACAATTAAATTTGCATTGTCACGAATTAATTGTTTCGGAATAGAAGAATATGTTTGACATAAATAAAAACAATCAGTATTTTTGTGTCTTCCGAAACAAAAATAGTCCTTTACAACATTCTGATTACAACACACTATATCATCAAATATTATTATAGAGTTTGGTTTAACTTGTTTTGGTGAAACAATTGTTTCTTCATTTTCAGATTCATAGTATCCAATTTTTTTCAAAGGTTTAAAAAGTGTTCTCAAATATTTATACTTTGGTTGATATAAGGATTTTGAATAAACATACAGATTTTCAAATCGCAAACCATTCGGATCTTCAATCAAACTAATAATAACATTGGTTTTGCCACAGCCTGACGGGCCAATAATTAACCCTCTTTTACTATTTCCCTCAAACAGTTTTCCATGTTTTCTAAAACCATTCACTGAACTTTCATGATCCTTAATTGTTATAGAGTATGGTTGTTTCTCAACTCTCATTTTATATATAAAACAAACTATTAATATTCAGTATTGTGATGTAACTGGTTAGTTATCACTAGGATTGCAACTATATATAATGTTTCCATCACATAATAAACGAATCATTTACAAGACAAACAGCAAAAGGAAAGGAAGTGGTTTAGTAAACTCATTAATAAATAAATTACCCTTTGAATTGCATATTCCTGGTTATAATTTTTGTGGACCTGGAACAAAATTGGAAAAACGATTGTCAAGAGGTGATAAAGGTATAAATTTATTGGATGAGGCTTGTAAAGAACACGATATTGCTTACTCACAATCAAATGATATAAAAAGAAGGCATTTAGCTGATAAAGTATTAGCTGACAAAGCTTTATCAAGGTTCAAAGCTAAAGATTCTAGTTTTGGGGAAAAAACTGCTGCACTAGGAATTACTGGTGCTATGAAAATTAAAAGAAAATTAGGTATGGGACTTCGAACGAGAAGAAAGTTCAAGCGAAAAACTCGAAAAGGACGAGGACTATCATTATCACAGGTAATTTCAAAAGCTAGAAAAGGAATTAAGGGGAAACGTTTTAAAGACCTAAATGAAAGTATTCAAACTGCTTTAAAAGCTATTAAAAAAACTGGTAAAGTGTTACCTCCAAAGAAAAGGGTAATTCCAATCCCAAAGACTGGCGGATTTCTTCCACTTATACCTTTATTTGCTGGTTTGTCTGCTCTTGGTGCTCTTGGAGGAGGGGCTGCAGGTATTGCTAAAGCAGTAAATGATGCAAAAGCAGCCAAAGCGAAATTAGAAGAATCTAAACGACACAATCAAATGATGGAGTCCATTGCGGTAGGAAAAAAAGGAAGTGGACTTTATTTAAAACCCTATAAAACAGGATGTGGATTATACTTGAAACCTTATTCAAAAAACTGCTAAAACATATACCTCGAAAAGCACTTACAAATTACGATTTACTTAAATACGCTAAATATTTACAAATTCCCAACTTTCGTGGTATTTTTATGAGGGATAAATTACCAAAAAAGATAAAGTTAATTGAAAGTGCAATTGTCAATCTAGATAATCACAGTGGTGTTGGTACTCACTGGATAGCATATACAAAAAAAGGAAAAAACATAATATATTTTGATAGTTATGGTAATTTGCGACCCCCTTCTGAATTAATTAAATATTTTTATAGCGACCAAAATAATAATATTGTTAATTATAATTATAACAGTTATCAAAACTTTAACAAAACAAATTGTGGTCAATTGTGTCTAAAATTTCTTTATAACCATATGTAACACCTAATTTTAGTTTATTATTAAACATATTTTTAAAGTAAAATGTCATATAGTTTTGTTCTTAGCGGCAATTCCGCTATTTTAACATCAGAGTTACATCCTCCAATATATTTAGATGAAGATGTTGAATATGTTATCGGTCTTGTAAATTTCGAAACATTTAATGCAATTCCCAATATTGATGTTGGGAATAATGTATTAATTCATGATGAAAATTTAGAAATAGCCATACCCCCAGGTAGCTACGAATTAGAAGACATAACAGATTTTTTAAAAAAACACTTGGATGAGGATAAAATTAGTTTTAGTCTTTATGCAAATAATAATACTTTACGTACACATCTTAAATGTTCAGCCCCCATAACTTTTCGTGAAGGAACTATTGGTAAATTATTAGGGTTTAAAAATGGGCGATTGGAAGCCAACATTGAACATATATCAGATTTTCCCGCGGAAATAATTAAAGTAAATTCAATAAATATAGACTGCAGTATTGCAGAGGGATCATATTTAAACGGGAAACCTGTTCATATAATACACCAATTTTTCCCGAGCGTTGCTCCAGGGTTCAAAATAATTGAGTCACCTCAAAACGTCATATATTTCCCAGTCACCGTTAAAGTAATTGATAAAATAGCCATTAAAATAATAGATCAGGAAGGTGATTTGGTTAATTTTAGAGAAGAAACCATAACCATCAGACTACATCTTAAAAAAGTAGATTAAAGATGGTAATATTATATAACAATAAATCTGCAAACTTTACTAGAAAATTTAATAATAAAAACATTAATAAGACAAGAAAGAAACCAACTTCCTTTAGTAGGAAATCAAACTTCCAAAGGTTAACACCTTCTAATAGAAAATTTCTTCAAAGTTTGGGTTTTAAACTTAAATAAAAATGGATTATTTAAATGTAAGAGAAAATGTATTGGTTGATGAATCAATATTAAGCTGGGAAATTCTTTCTTTCGATCCTTTTAATCCTACAAAACTCGGACCAAATGATGAAATCAGAATTGCTTTGCAACAAACAGGAAAATATCCTTTACCTTGCAAAAGTGAAATTTATGTGGAATTGCAAGTAACTAAAGAAGATGATTCCCCTTTAGCTAATACTGTTTTAATTAATAATGCTCCGGCATTTTTATTTAAAGAATTACGCTATATTTTAAATGGTGTTACTATTGACTCCGTTCGGGATATTGGTATAACTTCAACTCTTAAGGGATATATTTCATTTAATCAAAATGAAAGTGCTAAATTGGAAAATGCCGGTTGGTATCCGAAAACAAAATCTAAAGAAAAAATTATGACTGATGACAAAGGTAATGTTTCATTATGTATACCATTAAAGATGTATTCAGGATTTTTTGAAGATTATAATAAGATTATTCTTAATTCACAACAAGAACTTATTCTAATAAGAAGTAATGATGATACAAATGCATTATTATCCAGTAATGAAGATGAAAAACCCAAAGTTAAAATTACCAAGTTGTGTTGGAGAGTTCCTCATCTTACTGTAGCGATTCCGCAAGAATTAGCACTTACCAAAATTATTGACAAAAATAGTGATATACTAATAACCTTCCGAAGCTGGGAATTAGTTGAATATCCAGAGTTATTGGAAACTACGAGGCACAACTGGCCCGTAAAAACATCTACAAAAGTCGAAACGCCACGTCATGTTCTAATTGCTTTTCAGAAAAATAGACGTGGTAATCTAAAAATGGATATGAGTAAATTTGATCATTGTAATTTAAGAAATATGAATGTCTTTTTAAATTCAGAAAGATATCCTTACAATGATCTTCAACTTGACTTTGAAAATAATAAATTTGCTACTCTGTATGAAATGTTTACAGACTTTCGTCAAGGGTATTATAACTCTCCAGTGGAACCAATTTTTAATCCGAAAGAATTTAAAGAAAATGCTCCTATAGTTTACATTAATTGTTCACATCAAAGAGATTTACTACAAACAGGTCCAGTAACCATGAGAATTGAATTTGAAACCAAGGAAAAAATTCCCCCTAAAACAGCGGCATATTGTGTCATAATTCATGATAAAGTTTTCAGTTACAATCCATTAACAAAAATTGTGAAACAGTTGTAATACAATTTCCTTAAGATAAAATACTCTTTTTAAACAAACCGCTACTTACGCTTAAGAGCGCACGCGTCAATTTTGATATTTATTAACGTAGCCAAACCAGAATTCTTCATTTATATAATGTCTTACGAGATTTCAGTTCGAGTATTAGATTTTCAACTTCAGTTGCAGAAATTAAAAAAACAAATAAGTGAATATCAATTAAAAGTAGAAATGATCAAGAAATTCAAATATTTGAAAATATGAAACTTATTCTAGATCTTCAAGGATTCAAAATTGAAAATAATAAATTTATTGTAAAGGAATTAGCAGCGTACGATGGGCAAAAGACAAGTCATTTTATTTTCAAAGCTCCATTTCCGATGGGTCATTTACCATCCTATTTACACAAACAAGCTCTGTGGTTAATAAAAAATTACCATTGCATTGAATGGTGTGAAGGATTTACACCATTACACAAATGTGGAGATATCATAAGAGATTTAAGCGCTAAGGTGGACTATGTTTATGTAAAAGGGGAAGAAAAGGCAGATTTCGTAAAGAAGTATTCCATGAAACCAGTTATCGAGATTGATGAACAACCCACCCTAAAGAAAATGGATCCTTGCTGCTTTTATCATCAAAAAATACCATGTGTATGTGCATTATCAAATGTTTATTACCTTTACAACAATTTTTTTATGTAATAAAAGACTTGATTACAAATTATGTGTTTTATTTTCTAACATTGTTTTAATACATGAAATATTATTATTTAATCCTAGTTCTTGAAGTTTACATATTAAAATATCTATATTTTTATTTTTTAAATATTCGCTACAACATTTAGCTGCTAGTAAACATAATTCCGCATGTTCCATATAATTTAAAAACACTATAATATTCTGCGCTTCACTTTCTTGACCTTCATATGCATAAAACTCGGAACAGGCTGCGGACATCAAAAACTCTTCATACATTTCTCTTATTAATAATTCCATAATAAATCCTACACTAAAACCTCCCTGTTTCTCAATATCTCTTTATCTCTCTCTTCCTCTTCCACGATTTCTTTTAATATATCAGGATCTTTTATATAATCCTTCAATATCCTTAAAAAGTAACTGAATCCTATTTTCTTTATTTCATGAAAGAACTTCGGCAAATTTTGGGTTTTTCTATAATTTAAACAGGCTTCTGCAGCTAATTGGTATTGGAAGGCAGTCTCATAATATACCTGTGCCCACTCGGGGTGTGTTTTCCTTAGCATTGCATTCTTTAATTCGGAATTTTGAAGTTTAGTAAACTGTTTACCTAATTTGATTATTTCATTTTGCAAATCACTGTTCATAACTACCACTTATTTTTAATTTAACACTGTTCTTTATTAGTGGTGAATCTTCTATATAAGCTTAAGACTAGTTGTAAATGAATGTAGCTCGCTCAGATTCAGTCCTTTAAAATACCAGCTCCCCTCCAACTGCTACCAGCTCCCCTCCAACTACTGTGGTGGTTAGGAAGGAGGTAGGAGGTGGAGCAAAAAGAGGCGGAGTTTATGAAACCAATCGGAATAGGGGGCGAACTTGGGCAGCCAATCAGAAACAAGGTCATTCTTGGCTGACCAATCAAAAAAGTGGTGGGGGGGTCAACTAGGAGCCCCCTATTCCCACTACTGGCACCCCAACAACATTAAAAATGAATAACGACATGACGAAACAGAAATACAAAACTGAAAAATGACAGTTGACAGAAACAAAAGGCGGGTTTTTTAAAGTTATAGTTTCGCTGGCATCATATATATATTTATGTGTGTCATTGTTATCGGTACATCAAACAGTGTATGACAAAAAGCACCAAAGTATTGATAAAAAAGATCACGGAAAAGTTCCATTAACCAAGGTCGTAGTGAGGCTACTAAAAATTTGTCGTTCAATCAAATATTTTAACCTCAACTTGTATTCAGCTGAGCTCTGTGCGGCGTTACAAACTTATTACCCAACTGCGACAAAATCCATAGAGAAGGAAATGCTTTTTAACCGACTTCTAAAAGAAGGAGGTTCTCAATTCGTCGACTATGTATTTTTTTTTTTTTTTTATGTATGTACACCGATTACTCCGGAACGGCTGCACCGATTTGAGTGAAATTTTTTACGTTATGTAAAAGAAGTTGCTGCGGTGGTCCCATATTTTTTTAGATGAAATTGGTGCAGTAAAATCCAAGATGGCGCCTACAATATGGCGGCCAAAAAAATTAATTTTGTCCGATTTTCTCCAAATTTGGTATGGAGGAATTTTCGGTGTTGTATCCAACGAATCTGAAATTATTTTTAAAAAATTCAAAATGGCGGACAAAAAATTTAATTTAGTCCAATTTTCTCCAAAATTGGTATGGAGGAGTTTTCGAGATGCCACATAATGAATCTGATATTATTTTTAAAAAATTCAATATGGCGGATCCAATATGGCGGACGAAAAAATCAATTTTGTCCGATTTTCACCAAAATTGGTACGGGAGAATTTTCGGGGTCGCATAAAACGAATCTAAAATAATTTTTAAAAAATTCAATATGGCGGATCCAATATGGCGGACGAAAAAATCAATTTTGTCCGATTTTCTCCAAAATTGGTACGAAGGAGTTTTTAGGGTCGTACATAACTAATCTAAATTTATTTTTAAAAAATTCAATATGGCGGATTCAATATGGCGGACGAAAAAAATCAGTTTTGGCCGATTTTCTCCAAAATTGGTATCGGGAAGTTTTCGGGGCCTCACATAAAGAATCTGAAATTTTTAAAAAAAAATTCAATATGGCGGATCCAATATGGCGAACAAAAAAAATCTATTTTGTCCGATTTTCACCAAAATTGGTACGGGAGAGTTTTCGGGGTCACACATGACGAATAAAAAATTATTTTTAAAAAATTCAATATGGCGTATCTATTATGGTAGATAAAAAATTAATTTATTTTCTTTAAATATCGATATTGGAAGGTTTTGGGGCCTATATTGCCAATTTAAAATTAATTTGAAATTTAATATAGTGGATTTTCTATGACAGACTAAATATTCGTTTGACCCAATTTGATTGGTATTTGGAAAACTCTAAGAACTAAAGAATTTTTAGTGGCTCATTTTAGGGTGATTTACAACTTTGGATAAAATTGGTACTTTTTTGCCACTTTGGAGTCATTGCGAAGTACACTAATTTCAATTAGTACTTAGTTCAAATAATTTATGAATATCATAATGAATTCTAAAACTAAAAATAGAAAAATAAAATTTTTATAAAAAAAACTGAACCGACTTCTAAAAGTGCGCTAAAAAGTGAAAAATAACCATAAATTTTTATATGAAATTGAACTTTTTGAAGTCGGCGCCAAATTATTTGTAAATGAAATAAATAACTACTAATATATACAAATTATGGTAAGAAAGCAATTACAAATAAAGTATTTTTAATTTGTTTATGCAAATCACATTTTGTCAGGTATTAGTTTGGCGCCGACTTCAAAAAGTTCAATTTCATATAAAAATTTATGGTTATTTTTCACTTTTTAGCGCACTTTTAGAAGTCGGTTCAGTTTTTTTTATAAAAATTTTATTAGTTTTTATCAACTAAATTATACACAACTGTATTTATTTTCATATAAAATGTAGTATGTAGACTTTTAAAAGATATCTTAAAGACGTTGTATATAGACGTCTTATGGACGTCTTTAAAACAACGTCTATAAGACGCCTTATTTATGTCTTAAGACGTTCAGACATAATCTGGAAATAAAAATGACGTCTATAAGACGTCTAGTGCTGTGTGGGTTAATAAAGAACGAAAGCTTTCACGACTCTGGTCAAGTTGAAAATTGTGGTTCTTGGATTTAGACCGTGTCAAATTGAAATTATTATCCGACGTTTCGCCTTAGATTGCACGAGGCATCTTCAGGAATCAGTGTTCTAGTTTCGTGGAGTAAAAGTAAGTTTAAACTCAAGAACCATGATTTTTAAAAACAACGTTACTGTTTTTTATTTTTCAACATAGTCTCCTTGGAGCTCTGTGCACTTGGTCCAGCAGTATTCCAACTTCTTTATTCCCTTTGAAAAGTCCAGAATATTCAAATCCTTAAAATAGTCTTCTAGAGCCGTATTAACCGCTTCATCTGATAAAAATCTTTGGCCTCCGAGCCACTTTTTTAGGTTAGGAATGAGAAAAAAGTCACCGGCACGCGGACCCCGTAATAGTATAGAAAAGAAATTTCTTTGCAAATTTCTTTCTATTATGGAAAATCATTCAAAACTTACTCTACAAGCACATTCGGCAACGGTCGGGTATGTCCGAACAAGCAATCGTGCTATACAAATAGAAACAGTCTTTGGCTTATTGCTGTTCTTCTATCTCTCTCAAAACAATTTAAATGCTACATAAGATTGTCTCATTTTTTTCCTGATTTACGGTGTTTGATTTTGTGGTTATGTTGAATGTGAGATATATTTGTTTCTAAGATTGAAATGAAGTTCATAAATGTGTTTTTATATTTTATTTAGCTAAAAGTATAGATTTACACGTTATATAAAAAAAAAATATCAAAATAGCAATAATTATTTTTATTTCTGCTTATTTCTTGACGTTAAGAATCAGAACAATAATAAATTATTACAGCTGAATTAAGAAAAAATAAATAAATATATACATATTATATATCCAGTTGAAAAAGTCTTTAATTCCGTTTTACTGAGCTGCATAAACTTCTGACGGGGTTCAGCTAAATGTCGGTTGAGCACACGAAATATCCCTCTACTCTTCAATATTTTATACAAAACTAGCGACCCGCCCCGGCTTCGCACGGGTGCAATGCTGATACTAAATACACGTAAAAAGTAAATGACAAAAAAATGTTATTGTGGGATATCCATGAGAGATAGACATATACCATCGCGGAGTTTTCTGTAGACCTTTTCAATGTGTACAAATAATTAGTACATTATTTTGATAAATCTCGTAGGGTTCAGCTTGCGTTTGCAATGTAAGCGGAAAAAAATATGATAATTAACGACATCACATTAGAAACCTCAAAAATAACAGTATTTCTCCACTATTTAATGGATGTTATTATACATATAAACCTTCCTCTTGAATCACTCTATCTATTGAAAAAAACCGCATCAAAATCCGGTGCGTAGTTTTAAAGATTTAAGCATACAAAGGGACATAGGGACAGAGAAAGCGACTTTGTTTTATACTATGTAGTGATACATAAATATCGGATCCATATTTTCTAATAGGTAATCTAATAAAAAAAGTCTAGTGTTAAATACTTTAAAATATAATATTGGAGATTTCACGATAAAAATTTTTGGTCAATTAACCTAAAAAATTACAAAGTAAATATGTATAGTTTTTTTTTCTTTTAATTATAAAGTCCCTAGAAAAGATAAATGTTTTTAGAGGTGGTAGTTTGTAGTTATTTATATGCGAACTAACCCGAAGTTGTAGGGAAAATATCCTAGAGAGTAGGTTCCGTTAATAGAAAGAAATTTTCTTTCTTCTTTATTTCTTTTCTGTTTCTATTTCTATCTTGTTACGGAGTTCGCGTGCAGGTGCCAAATCTGATGAATAAGGTGGATGGAGTATTAATTCAAACAATAATTTATTTAATTTTGACATAAAAAATACATAAGTGTGAACTAGAGCATTGTCTTGTTAAAAAATACCTTTTTCCCAAGAAGTGTTGTGATTGTTTGACCTTTTTTTAAATAGTCAATAAATATTATGTCTTGAGAATCTTAAAAAATAGTGACCATAACCTTTCCGTTTGATAAAACAATTTTCATCTTTTTTGGGGCATTCTCATCGTACGCTCACTACTATTTTGACAGCTGTTTCGACTCAGGAGTGTAGTGATGGCTCGAAGTTTCGTCCACAGTCACGTATCTACGTCAAAAATCTGCTGAATTACGTTTAATCATCGATAAACAATGCTCATAATTGATCTTACTGGTAAGTTTGTTTTCAGCTGCCAACAATGGTAGTAACCATCTGGCACACAGTTTTTCATACACAAATGTTGGTGCCAAAAATTTTTTCCAGTCTCAGTTGACACATTCAGCTACATAACAAACCTTTTTATGTCGATCGTTGTCAATAATACGATATATTTTTTCAACCATTTCTGGTGTAGTGACCTCAACTAGGCGTTCCGAGCGTATCTCATCTTTAGTTGATTGTCGTTTAAATTCATTTATTCGAAAATAAATAGTTTTTAAAGTCGATGCAGAACTTCTGTGAATAGCATCCAACCCAGTTTTAATCTGAACAGTTCTCCACTATTTCATATAGAAATGTTTAATCACATCTCGAGACATTATTTTTTGCAATGGTGTGATGACCCGCTTTAAATGACTGCTACATATAAACTAAGCATTGAATCATCATGAAACTTTGTAGAGATTCCTCCAAAGGGTACAGCTACATAATCGTATGCGTTTAAATGTGAGAGTGGCGTCATCTATGACTAATTTGTCTTACTTACTGAACGACCCTCGTAAAATTAGTTATTTTGTGTTTAACCGATTTAAAAAAATTTTTGTTAATTTAATATAATTTAAAAATATATACATTTCGTTATTTTTAATTTCAATTAGTCTGAACCAAAATAATTTTGGAATTCTTATCATTCTGTACTTCAGTAACTAGCCCATTTCGAAACCTTGGTTATTAAAACTTTTCCTGGGTAATTTCTAACGAGAATGAATATTTTCTAAAATATGCTGCACTCATATATATATATATATATATATATATATATATATATATATATATATATATATATATATATATATATATATATATATGTACAGGGTGAGTCAACGATTGGATGAAGTAGGTTTGTGCCTTTTCGGTGAAATTAACAAAGAAACTATATTTATTGTTTGATACAGTTTATTTTTACGCAGATTTTAAAAATATTTAGGACTCTACAGGGTGAGCCAAAAAACTAGAACAGCATAAAGTTGTATTTTTTTAAATAGAACACCCTATATACGAATCGTATTTTCGATTTAGCTTATAATTTTAAATCTTTTTTATTAAGGGTTTACTATAACAAAACTTTATAGTTTCTGAGATAATTAAGTTTAAAGAAAAAAAGTCACATTTTCAAGCATCAATTCAATCCTAAATAACGTTTTCAATTTTGTGACAAATATATTCAAATTTGGAATTTAGCAAGGCCAAGGACAAGTTAACATAATATTTACCTAATATTTGCAATAAAAGCTACAGGGTGTTGAATACATCGGCTCAAATTTGAACAAGTTTAAATGAATAAATATATTTTTTTTAAATGGTACAGCCTGTATATTTTCATGTTATTTAATAGAGTAATAAAAACCCTAAAAGTTTTGTTTAATATATCCTATACCTATTTATAATAGTTTTTGAGATATTTCAGTTTCTCTTATTTTCCATACTTTTTTACAGAAATAGTCTTCATTATCATAGTAACCACGTAAAATAATAACTGCTTCAAGGTCTCGATAGGGATGAGCTCGACAGTATGTGGTTCCAGCACGATGGTGCGCCTCCGCATTACCATCGTGAAGTTCGTGCGTTTTTGGACCAACAATATCCGCAAAAATGGATTGGACGTGGGGGTTGCATTGAGTGGCCACCAAGGTCTTGCGACATCACCCCATTAGATTTCTTCCTATGGGATTATATTAGAAATAAGGTGTATGTTAATCCACCAACAACAGTGAAAGATATGCGAAACAGGATTAGGGATACCTGTAGAACAATAACGCCACTAATTTTGTCCAGGGTCCGAGAAAATCTGCAAAAAAGACTAAATTTGTGCATTGCACAAGAGGGTCGTTTATTCGAACACTTATTAAAAAGAAATAATTAAACTCAGTATTTAATAGGTAATTTTTTTGTTTCAATTTAGTATAAAAGTAAATATGTATTTGCCTTGTCGTTATTGTTGTGTTAATTTTTTCACATTATGTTTAATTAAACTATTGCCGTTGTAATATAACGAATAATGTATTTCATCATATTTAACCACATTCTGTTTGTTTCTGTAGTTTCTTTTTATTATTTTACATGGTTACTATGATAATGAAGACTATTTCTGTAAAAAAGTATGGAAAATAAGAAAAACTGAAATATCTTAAAAACTATTATAAATAGGTATAGGATATATTGAACAAAACTTTTAGGGTTTTTATTACTCTATTAAATAACATGAAAATATACAGGGTGTACCATTTAAAAAAAAAGATTTTTATTCATTTAAACTTGTTCAAATTTGATCCGATGTGTTCAACACCCTGTAGCTTTTATTGCAAATATTAGGTAAAAATTATGTTAACTTGTCCTTGGCCTTGCTAAATTCCAAATTTGAATATATTTGTCACAAAATTGAAAACGTTATTTAGGATTGAATTGATGCTTGAAAATGTGACTTTTTTTTCTTTAAACTTAATTATCTCAGAAACTATAAAGTTTTGTTATAGTAAACCCTTAATAAAAAAGATTTAAAAATATAAGCTAAATCGAAAATACGATTCGTATATAGGGTGTTCTATTTAAAAAAATACAACTTTATGCTGTCCTAGTTTTTTGGCTCACCCTGTAGAGTCCTCAATATTTTTAAAATCTGCATAAAAATAAACTGTATCAAACAATAAATATAGTTTCTTTGTTAATTTCACCGAAAAGGCACAAACCTACTTCATCCAATCGTTGACTCACCCTGTATATATATATATATATATATATATATATATATATATATATATATATTATTGCGAAGTGTTTCACGGATGGGAACATGTGATTCAGTATTAATCAGGGAATACATCCGTTCATTCGTTTAGTTTCCTGTAGAAGTTTGTAGACGTTTCGCCAAAATCTCATTTGGCATCTTCTGTGCTTGGTAGTTGTAGATTAACTGCTATGAAAATATGAAATAATATACAGGACATTCCATTTAAACTTTGACAACCTTGGTGTGACAGTTTTTTTGAGCCACTGTGCATATTTCGAAATAATTTTTAAACGTAGTCCCACCTAACCTACACATCACTTTTAAAAATATTTTAAAAATATTTTATAGTTCTCGGTATATAAATCGATGAAAATGGGGTGCGTCACCTTGCAATATATCCTGAATAATTCTAAATAATTAATCTGTTATTGTGACTTCCCAAAAAATTATAATATTGTCGATATGGGGTAATTATAAAACACCCTGTAAAAAAACAATATAATAATAAAGCCCAATTAATTGCTTTTTGTCACGCACACCTAATTTTCCTCTACATCTTTACAACAAGAAACAATGCTCATTATAACTTTTTCTGTGTTTTTGAATTTTTTATGACCGTGGCTAATTATTTTTTATTACCAACTCTTTTTAAAACTTCTTTTGAAATATAATTCGGACGCGACATGGAAACCAGGTTTTTAAAGGGCGTTTTTCGTCAATTATTGTATCCTTTTGTTATCGGTTTGGTTTAATACAAAGATGCGGCAACAATGGGTGTCACCTTAAATCAAAAATCTAAAGAATGATTTGTTTTGTTTTGTTTATAACTCTTTCCTTGTAATTAAATTCTTTAAAAATGTAATCTAACACTTCCCTAAAAAGATTAGGAGAAATCATATCACCTTATCCAATTCCACTGTCTACTCGGTATTCACCCGTCCATATATCGAGTCTTACACTAGCTACTGCATTGTTATAAATATATTTTATTAATTAGATATGTAGTCGGTGACTTCATGGTATCGAAAGCTTCTTTAAAATCGATAAATATTAGTTGTATTCCACAAACTTGTCTTTATGGATCTATAAATATATTTATACATTTTCTTCTTTTTCAATACCGCGTAAATAGCAGAAAAATCAGGAGATGGTCAAAAACACGAAGAGACTGATAAGAAAGCTCAGCTCCAACGATCAGATTCAATACTAAGGAGAATGGTTAACTTTACCACTGGACAAATCCGAATAGCCCTCTTCAAGTTCCACAAAAATCGTTGAAACCAAAATCTGGAATCCCTCCAAACAGAAAGCCGTTCCTTGTGGAAGATGATCAGGATCTTTTCCAAGAAGAAAAGGCAGACGCTACCAGCCATAACACACAAACAACACTGAAGCAACCACCCCTGAGGAAAAAGCCGAAATTCTCGCAGATCTCTTACAGGACCAGTTCTCCTTGAACCTGACGGTACTCCTCAACTCAAACCGAGATGCCCCAGCTGCCAGGACCGTGGAAATATTCGGCCAAATGCCCCTGCCAGTCCCCAAGGGATGGTTTGTTACTTGAAGAACACCCACAATATCAAAAGGAAAGCCTCCAATATCGACGGAATTACGAATAAAGTCCTCTCGCTTATGCTACAAAAGTAGATCAAAGAACTGACTAAAATTATTGATGAAACAATATGGCTGTGCTATTTCTCTTGGACATGAAAATAGGCAAGATCATTATGATACCTAAGAAAGGTAAATCAGCCATGGAGGCATCAAGCTATCGCTCGATCAGTCTGTTCTCATCCTTAGGAAAAATGGTAGAAACCGCCATTCTACAAAAGATGAAAAACGTGACCGAAGACCTAAAAGAGATCCTCCTGGAGCACGGTGACTCTCAAACGAGGCTTTCAACGACTCATCAGACAGCTAGACTGGCCCAGTGGAGACTATCGCTTTTGACAGAACGGCACACTTACCGGCCGTCACGCTAGACCTGCCAAAAACTTTTGACAGGGCCTGGCATGTCAGTCTGGCTCTAAAGCTGATTAGATTCAAGTACTCTTCACACATTACAAGCCTCGTCCTATCCTTTCTTTCTGAAAGAACGTTTCAGGCCAGGGTGGAAATCATTACATCTTCAAAAAGAATCATAGAAGCAGGGATACCTTAGCGCTTTTGGCTCAGCTTACACCTATTCAATACCTACATTGCTGACATCCCCAAGTCCAATCTGACCAACTTCTTGCTGTACACTGATGATATAGCCATACCGCGACTCATCGCACTACCAGATATATAACATCCAGTCTGCAAAGATGCCTAGACAGCCTGGAAACTTGGATGAATCATTAGAAGATTCAAGTGAACCCGGATAAATGCCAAGGCATCCTGAAGAAATGTCAATTCAATGGTCATTCAGAATGAAGTACCTAGAGCTGGTCTACGATAAGAGGCTGGTCTGGAAGGACCAGGAAAAGGCGGCAAGCAAACAGGCAGAGATGCTTACGAGCTATCTCTACCCATTAATAGGCAGACACAGCAGGATGTCCCTCGGAAAGAAGCTGAGGATCTTCAAGACAATCATCAGGCCAGCGTTATTACACGCAGCGCAGCAAGGGGCCACATCTTCAAAGCCCGCAAGACCTGTCTGCAGGCCTAGCAGAATAAGATCTTGAACGCCCTATGATTTCTGAGAAACACTCAAATGCACCAAATTTCGGTTTGAAATCTTTTAATCAAATAAAATAATATAAACATTAATATGGATACAAATATTATCTAAATATAATTCCAATTTTTAAATGCTATGTTAAGTAAGTAATATATGTGATTTAACAGATCGTTCTGATCGTTTTTTAGCTATTTACTATACAGAAAATTATGTTGGAGATTATTTATCAAAAAAAAAATGTTTACCATTTATAGCAGACTTATGTGCGAGTTCGGAATAAATAATGATTTCACCTTTTAATTAAGTTTTTTTTTACATTTTAAACTTTTTTCGTTAAAACGAAGTATCTGTTTGCTTTTAATTATTCGACACGTTTGCTATTTTGAATTTTAAGCGGGAATATTAAAAAACAAGGGAATTGCATAAAATTGGTAAGTGAAATCGGAAATAGGTATCTAAAAAGAGAAATAGAAAAATTTAATTTGGAAATCCGAAAATTATTTTTTATTTGCAAAGCAAATCAATAACATTTTAAAGACACTATCTTCCTAAAATATTAAATTTTTTTATATATAATTGAAGTTTGAGCAAATGTTTTAATCAAAATATTTTACAGGAATATTTAATGGATAATAATAAAGAATAACAGTTAAAAAAATCAATCAGCTTTTAGAAATTAGCTTTCACACTTACCATTGCGAGTAAAAATAGGTAGAATGAATTTCTTTCGCCTAAAATTAATACTATCGGATGCTAATCCACTGAAGCAAGCTATTGTATACAGAGGACAATGCAAGCAAGGTTAAAATAGCACGAGCTAAGGAAACACTAGCCCTTTTACAATTTCAACTCGAAACAGAGCTCAAACAAGACAAGATTAATTCGCGAGTCAGTTGAAATTGGAAAGAATGTCACTTTGAATAATAAAGATAATCCACCATCGGAGAATCTAACAAAATTTGGGAAACT
Source organism: Diaprepes abbreviatus (assembly GCA_034092305.1). Lineage (NCBI taxonomy): Eukaryota > Metazoa > Arthropoda > Insecta > Coleoptera > Curculionidae > Diaprepes > Diaprepes abbreviatus. The sequence goes on along the minus strand of JASJET010000230.1, from coordinate 1,255,555 downwards.
TTGGCTCTCTGATGATATGCGCAAAATATTGAAACTTTTTCATCCTAAGGATTCTTGTCACTTCCTTCTTGTTTGTTCATACGCTGGAGTACTTCTCCATTCAGTCTCTATCAATCTATGATCTGCTGTTTATATATCAACTTTGGCCTTTTAAATGTCCAAACTTCGGTTCTGTATGGTAAGTTTGAAAAAATTTAGCTTCGAAGCATTTTTGTTTTTAACTGTAGGTTTATATTTTAACTAAAATATATTTTTTTATTTTAAGAAAAACAACTATTGAAATCTCTATTTGTGATTTCATTTCTTGGATTTTATCTACAGATTGATTTAACCGGAATCCGAAATTTCTTTATTTTTTGAACTGCTCCAACTCAAGTGCAGCTTTTTGTAACAACCATGTACTTCGGCTTTATTAACTGCGTGTTGAGCCTATAACATTTACAGTTATCAATTAATTTTTATAGATGAAGTTGAAGGTCATTGATATTATCTTAAGATAATGGTGTTTATGTAGCAGAAGTTATACCATAATACCTTCCTTGCAATGCTCATTAAAAGAAGAAGAGATATTATACAACCCTGGTGAACTTCATGCAAAATTGGTACTTCATTAGAAATCCTGCCATCAACTCTGATACTGGTTTTCTGATTTCAATATTGATTAGAATTTTTTTATCGCGACAATCGATGTTTTCTAGAACCTTGTGATCAAAATCTATGAAGCAAGTATAAATATCCTGGTTTATAACACAACTTCTCTGCATCATCATTTTTATACTTTTCATGTATTCGTTCTTTTGTAAACTCTACTTGAATGTCATTAATGTCTAAATGAAATTATGTTAGTCATTTTATCTTTAACCCAGTTATAGATAAGATTGGAGAAAAATTACTCACAACATCGATTTGTAGAATGGGAGAAACATATTTCCTCGTAGTGTTTTACGCTAATGAAATAGTATTTATTACGGATTCGGAAGAAGACTTACAAAAATTTCTTTAGACTTTCAACCCGGAAGCCAGTTGACTAAATATAAATATTAACAAGATTAAAGGCATGGTAGTAGAGTCTACGAGATGTCAATTAGAAATAGATAAAAAAATAATCGAGATCAATCAATTTAAATATCTGGGAGTTGAATTAGCAAGTAATGGTAACCTAGAGTGGGAAGTGCAAGCACATGCAAAGAAGATGGAGGTATTTCAGGTTGTGTAAGAGATATTATCAGAACAAATTTTTAAATTCGAGAAGTTACAAAACCATGCTAATGATACGAAGCCTCAAGGCCATTGAAGGGAAAACCCTATACGGTAGAGTTAAAAACGATAGTAGGATACAGTATGTAGCTAAATGAATCAGATAAAGAGAAAAATTCTGGAATAAATATGGTGCTAGAATGGAAGATAACCAATTGGCACAAAGCGCAAAAACAACATAGCAGTTGGAAAGAGAGCACGATGAATACGCTGGAGTTAGTGCTGGACATCGTCGTTAGAAGAGACTCCTTTGGACTAAATAGGCTATCGCCTATTTATATAGGAAACTATATAGAAAGAAGAGGAAGAAGGCTAGATAACGAACTTACCTACCTTGAATTTTCTTAACAGCATACAAATATGATGATGATGATGATGATGTAAATGTGACTGATATCAAATATCGAAAGAAAAAAACACTAATATGAGTTCTGCAAAGAATGAAAATTTTTTCGAGAAATTACTTAAAGTGTCCTCTACTGTTTCTAATACTTATGTACCTACTTCTACTCACAGTTGCAATTCTTCCAAAAGAAGGAGGTCTCAATTCGTCGAGAGTGTATGTTTTTTTTTTATATATGTACACCGATTGCTCCGGAATGGCGGCACCGATTTGAATGAAATCTTTTACGTTATGTTCAGGAAGTTGTTGCGGTGGTTTCATATTTTTTTTGGAAGAAATTGGTGCAGTAATATCTAAGATGGCACTGACAATATGGCGGCACTGACAAAAATAGCGGATGCAATATGGTGGGTTGAAAATTTTACCTTATTCGCATTTTTTCAGATTTGGTATTAGAGGGTTTTCGGGGTAGTGTATTACGAATATGAAGTTAATTTTTTACAACTATTAGGTTGATAAGATACAATATGAGGGACAGAAAATTTTACATATTCCGATTTTGTCTAAAATTGATATTGTGAGGTTCTTGAGGCGTATACAAACTCAATATGCAGTATAAAATATACCAAGCTAAGAAATTTACATCTCAGGTTCTTTAAACATCGATATTGGAAGGTTTTGGGGCCTATATTACTAATCTAAAATTAATTTGAAATTTAAATAGTGGATTTACTATGACAGACTAAATATTTGTTTGGCACAATTTTACTGGTATTTGGAAAACTCTAAGAACTAAAGAATTTTTAGTGGTTCATTTTAGGATGATTTACAACTTTGGATAAAATGGGTACTTTTTTGCCACCTTGGAGTCATTGCGAGGTACGTTAATCTCGATTAGTACTTAGTTCAAACAATTTATGGATATCATAATGAATTCTAAAACTAAAAATAGAAAAATAAAATTTTTATAAAAAAAATTGAACCGACTTCTAAAAGTGCGCTAAAAAGTGAAAAATAAGTATACATTTTTATATGAAATTGAACTTTTTGAAATCGGCTACTAATATATACAAATTATGGTAAGAAAGCAATTACAAATAAAGTATTTTCAATCTGTTTATGCAAATTACATTTTGTCAGGTATTAGTTTGGCGTCGACTTCAAAAAGTTCAATTTCATATAAAAACTTAGAGTTATTTTTCACTTTTTAGCGCACTTTTAGATGTCGGTTCAATTTTTTTATAAAAATTTTATTTCATTTTCTAAAATAGGCATTAGACGTTGAAAAAGCCTGTAAGAAATTGAAGGCCAAATTTACGATGGGTCCTGATTCCATTCCTTCGTTTTTCGTAAGGGATTGTGCTTAGGAGTTTGCTGGACCTTTGTCTATAATTTTTATTTTATGCACTCAGAAATGTATTTGTTTCCTGACCTATGGAAGGAATCTAAAATCTGTTCAATGTTTAAAAAAGGAACGAGAATCGAAAATAATCGACCCATAGCCATAATGTGCAATTTTGCAAATGTAGTATTAGGATTTGAGTAATACTATTCTTTTTCCTACCTAATAATAGGTACTTTGCTCCTGTAGGGCAGTGTAGATAAATAAATAAAATAAATAAAAATAATGTCAACGCTCTCTTTGCGTGACAACCAAGAAAACTTTTTTACCGATCCAATATTTCTTTACAACCACATTTCTAAGAAATATTTACCTTTCAAAATACATACACAGGTATACACAGGCACGAAAAACACTTCTTTTCTTCGTCCCCGCCGTAATCGAATAAAGAATATAATACAGCTTTTAAAAAACTTAATAATTTATCAAAATTAGGAAATTTAAAAACCCGGCCTTATTATAACGCTCACAAAGCGGCATAGAAATGTTTCGCAGTACCTTTAATCCCGGTTTGGAAAAAAACAAAATTAAATTGAAGATAAATGTTGTAAGACCCTAAACCCATTAGAAACGTCTTCTGTGGGGTCTTAAACAATTATTTTTTACCACTCGCCCATAATCGTCAGCCAGCCGAAGTTCTTAAATAATTTATTTCAAAGAAAAAAAGATGAAGCAAAACACAAAAAGGAAAATTAAGTATATATTTTCGTATCCCTCCGCACTCGTTGACATATCTTTTTATTTATTAGGTATTATAAAGCTCAGGAAAGAATAAATTATGGAGTAATTTCGCTTTCATTCGTGTTTTTGTTTGTGATTTATTCAACTGTAAATTTGCAATTTATCAGTTGATACGTCCTATTTGTTTAAATTATTAAAATCGTTAATAAACAGTCCATCTGAGGTAGGATTCCGTAACAGAAACAAAAATATTTTATAGTAAATTCCCCCTCAAATCGTTATATTTCGGACATACTCGCATCTGTATACAAATAAACAATATATGCTTACTTACAAGCAGGGGCGGATCCAGCCTCTCTCTTTGGGGGGGGGCGGTGATATCACAACAAGTTGTCAACGGGGGGGGGGGGGGGGCAAGCAGCATACTCATTCCTAATATAAAAGGCAGAATGTGTTCTATTTTCCTGAACTCAAAGCTTTTGGGAGGGGGGGGGGCGATCGCAAGCACACAGACTCCTATACTCTATTCAAGAACTAGAGAGAGTATTAAAACTGTTACTGAAACCTCTAACGTACCTGCTCCAGTGCCGCAGGTAACTGAAAACTGCCGTAAATCTAATTATATTTCATTATATTTAAATATATTTTATAAATTTACTGCAACATAGAATTTCTGATGGTTTAATTTAATTTCTGTCAGTGAGCAAAGTACAACTTACAGTTTTTTCTTAGTGATTTATCTTGTTTGCGCTTGTTTTCATATATTATTTGAGATTAGTGAGATACCCAAAAGATATGGCTTTCAGCTCTATATTTATTCCAAAATCGTTAAACCAGGGCATTTTTTCGTCAACGAAAAACTTAGTACGATGAATGTTTATGATGCCTTAAGATATCAATATCTAGATAATAATGTTAAAAGCTCTGTTGAGATATGTTCCAACATGACAGGAGTTGTAAAATCTACTATGTACCGAATACTGAAGGAGAAAAAACGACTGGAATTGTTAGTACTCCCAAGCCACATTCGATCACAGGCAAACGAAAGACCTAGTTGGAAGAAGAGATGAAAAGGGCAATTAAAGGGGTTGTTTATAAATTTTATTATGAAAAGCAGATCTCAACCATCTACAAAATTCTAACTAAAATCATTGAAGATCGCGATTTACCTGAAATTAAAAGAACGGATCTCTGGAAATTGCTCAGAGAACTTAATTTTTGCTGGGAAAAACCAGATAGAAAATCTGTTCTTATAAATCGTCCGGAAACTGTCCGTTGGAGACGTAAATATCTCTCTCAAGTTGCTGGAAATAACACAATTAATAAAATTAGTAATTTAACTAAACCTTTGAAAGATTTTTTTGAATAAAGTTACTGCGGGAAATTGGGAAAAATCCATATAATAAAAGAATAAAACAAAATGTGAAAACTCGATCTCATAATCGGTGAAATAGAGGAACCAATTATAATTAATTTTAACGAAGATAGTTTCACTGACTTTGATTAGGAATTAGATACGTAATGTTTACTAGTGTAAACACAATTTATTATTTAAATTTTTTTTTTGTTGTTTTTTTATTTTTTTATATATTTTTATTTTTTTATATATTTTTATTTTAGTGTGCCCCACTCTTTAGTTTTATATATATTTAATTCTAATTAGTCGTAAGTTTTTTATTATTTTATTATTGTGTTTCTGTCTTTTTCTTAAGCGTGTAGAATTAACATGTTTATCTTATTTTTTTGGGGCTATCGTATTTCCATATATAAAAGTAAATTAAATTAAGATATCAGTACAATAGAAATAAAAATAAGTAGGTCTAATTTTAATTACAACATAAAAAAAAGTAATTACATTTGAATCCCTTTTTAGTGTTTAATTGTAATTCTGCAGATGGTTTAAGAAATAAATAAACTGAAACGTCAAATACCCTAAAAATGTTTTTAATTAATAATAAAATGACCGATAGCCCCTAAAATATTTTATTATTATATGGACGAATTTATTTTTTTATATATGTTTAACTTTTTGTATTTTTGACAATGGATATTTTGTAAGTATTTTGCTAAAAACACCGGACTAAAGAACACAGGTAGTTTGCGAAGAGAAAAAGGGTAAAAAATGATTTATTACTCTCTCTAGTTCTTGAATAAACTATAGTATAAGAGGCAAAATCGGGTCCATTTTTATAAACTCAAAGCTCTTGGGGGGGGGGGCGATCGCCCCCACCGCCTCCCCCTTGGATCCGCGCCTGCTTACAAGTGAGGTTGTCCGGATAAGGTAATGAAATTTTTGACAAAGGTTGGCAACATCATGTAGCTACCCACAAAGAAAGGATTTTTCAAGATTCACTCTCCAAAAGGGTAACAGGGGGCCAATTATTATGTGATAATTTATCCATATCTTTTAATCAAATAGATATAGAGACTCTATTTTGGTTTTAAAAGATATCTCATAACAAGACCTAAAAATATTATTTTTTTTTACTTTCGACATACTCAAATTAAAAGGGGATAAAATTTATTTCAGGATGATATTATAAATAGAACTAAAATAAAAGCGAAAAAAATAATTAATTATTACTGCGTATGCAGCATTTCATAAAATCCAGTTTTAATTAATTTTATTTTTCAATTTTGACCATTATTCATTATTTCACTATACTGTGCTTCAGTATTTTCTTGTCGATGTTGAACTTACTGCTACCTTACTGCTATTATATTTACATTTGAGTGGAAATGTACGTATGTTGGGTTGCAGAAAGTTTATTTTAATGTATTAATACGTATTTCTTTAATTTATTGATTTATTTTTGTTTTGAGTGAAAAATGCTAATGATTAACGAACTGGCTTAATTAAAAAATGTATTTTAGCCGACTGTTGTTCTTTTTGTGGCAACAGAATGCGCCTAACGAAAGTCGAATAGTGCGCAAGACCACTGTCTTGATTTTGACTTTTTCCTGGTTTGATTCGGCCGAAGCAGCTGCAGACTTCTATTTCAATTTCTATTTGCAAATTTTTGGGGATTGTGATATGGAAAGTAGTTTATTATCCTGGTAATTTTGTTGAGTTTTTGGAGTAACATGTCTTTTGCTTGGTTAGCAGTTATGATTTTTTTTACCGGGATTAACCTGGAGACATTACTTAGTCCACCCAGAGCCCACACTGTAGCCGAGAGATTAAACAACAGGCAAACTTTTGTATTAACATATTGTTATCAATAATTTTATAATAATTTTATTAACATTTAATACACTTTTTTACTGTAAGGCATTGCAATATAATCTATCATCTATTTTATGATTTGATTTTTAAATTAGTAGGCTATATTGTGTGAGATTTTAGTCAACCGTTTGACTTAATTTCCTTTATCTTCTTTGTATATTTGTTCAAGCTAGATATTATTTTAATATTTTGTTACATCTAGTTTCCGCTACAGTTTAATCTTTTAATGAAATATTTTATTATGACGAACTACGATAGAGTTTTATTTGACCCACAGGCTGCTTGATTTTGTTTCTTTTTTGTTTTGTTGTGCTTGCTGTAAAGTTGAAAGCTAGTTCCCAACGACATCGTGAAAGGATTCTGGATTCAGCCTAGCTTTAGATGCAGTGGCGCCCTTAAATTCTCATCTCGGCATTTTTGCTAGTGGGTGGTGCTACTAGTTTTCAACTGTACTTTAGTGTTTTTCTTTACCTTTTTTTGTTGAATTAAATTAACTTTTGCGTCCCTTTTTTTTCTTTAGAAACCAGTGAAGCAAAGTGGATGTTGGCAAACTAAAATCGCCTCAAATAAAATCGAGAGGTGAACAGTTTTGAAGAAATACTGAGTTCAATACAAAATAATTTCCAAATGAACTACAAGGAAGCCACTTGAAATAGAATTAATAGGGAAATAAATAACATAAACAAGACTATACTAAAAGCAGAAAATAACAATGCAAAAAAAAGGATTACTTCGGAAATCTTGGGATGATGGACGACAGAAGAAAACACAAGAAAAACGAAGCAAAATATAAATAATTGAATAAAATTACATAAAAAAACTGCAGGAATGCAAGGAAACAATGGATGACAGAAAAACTGAACAACTGCAGTAGAAATATGATATATCTAACTTACACAAAAAAGTCAAGGAAATGTCTGATAGGCATCGAAAAAATCAAGAATGCATTTTAAGAAAAGCAAACAATGAAATAATAATAGGTATTGAGGGGAGACTGAAAACATGAACGAAATTGTTCACGCCATAAACCTGCAGAAGAATGGTAAGGATGTTGGCGCTGACATAATACAAAGAGTAAATTGGTAGTCTTCTTAAAAACACATATAGAAACATTACATAAATAGTACTTTAATTAAACAGGTTTCTGCCATTCAGATACCTTAAGAACCACCATAAATGAATAGTTATATTACATTTTCTATATAATTTTATATTTTTGTACAAAGATTTCTTTTAATAAAATTGTGTTCACGAAATATGTGTATTCAAATTATAACGGGCGAAGCCACCACTGGTAATATTTATTATGGTTTATATTTATACTCAACTAGCGACCCGCCCCGGCTTCGCACGGGTGCAATGCTGATACTAAATACACTACAGAAAAACTGTGACTATTTATTTTATTTTTACAACAATTATTACATTACAGAATGTCTTTATATACAACGTTCACAGCTTTCTTGTTATTTATATTTTAAAACTATCATACAATTATTTATCGTAACTTACTTATAATTACTGATACGTTGTCATGCTGAAAAGCACGTTTTTATTAAGTATGTTATTTTCCTCGCTAGAGAGCTCCGATAATAAATGCGTCCGATCGCTGCAAAATTCAAAGTGCTATAGGGAAAATCGCGGCCTCCGACGCGCTATTTATAGGCACGCTGCCGCCGCCCCGGTCGGCCAGTACCGCCGCAAGCGCTACTTCCCGCAATTTTAAATCTGTAATATCTTCGAAAATATTCATTTAAATCTTGTGCTGTAAAGGACCATATAGATCTATATTAAATCAACAATGTATTTAAGCTATTTAATTGGATAAGGATTAATGCTGTATTGGTTAAAATCGCTTCAAAATTTGCCATTATTTGTCGTAAAAAGTAAATGACAAAAAAATGTTATTGTGGGATATCCATGAGAGATAGACATATACCATCGCGGAGTTTTCTGTAGACCTTTTCAATGTGTACAAATAATTAGTACATTATTTTGATAAATCTCGTAGGGTTCAGCCTGCGTTTGCAATGTAAGCGGAAAAAAATATGATAATTAACGACATCACATTAGAAACCTCAAAAATAACAGTATTTCTCCACTATTTAATGGATGTTATTATACATACAAACCTTCCTCTTGAATCACTCTATCTATTGAAAAAAACCGCATCAAAATCCGGTGCGTAGTTTTAAAGATTTAAGCATACAAAGGGACATAGGGACAGAGAAAGCGACTTTGTTTTATACTATGTAGTGATAATAAATAAAATAAAACATCTAGTATATGTTTATTTAAGGTTATGTATAGCTCTTACAACTTAAAAGTAGTTGTATCGTTAAGCTAGATTTGTACTTAGCTACTTCAAACTATTCGAGTACAAATATTCAAGAACATGTTTCTTGTACTAATTGCGTGCATCCCAAAGTCACTAAGTCGTCTAAAATTTGCTCTCCTATATACTCTTGGCATTACAAACATCATAGACAAGACTACAGCACAGCAAACAACTCTCTATAGATATTTCCGACATGTTTATATCTAAATAATAATATATTTCCTTTGGGCACATCAAATAGTCACTTTTAACAAGTATCGCCCATAAATATTTAAAAAAAATAACGTTAACCAAACGTAAAAATTAATTTTCAACGACACTCCGCTGTCGTAATTAATAATATTCATAGATTTTTGGCAGCCGCCCATTAATCTGTTTTGCAAACAAAATTTAAAACCCCTTTTTGAAAGTAAATACGTGTGCGGACCGCAATTATTTATTTATTTATCGAATAAACAAAATATTTCAGTTTCCCGGTAAATCTGTTTCGCTGCACTCGTTCATTTGTTTACTAAATTTGCAATTATGACACAGGGTTTTATTGTATTGTGTTCATCAACGACATGAAAGGATGGTAGGAGGTACTAATAATAAAGGAGTGAGAAATAATTTTATTAAGCAAATGGCAAAAACAGCTATAAATATTTTTAATTCGCAAAGTAATTCAACACTGTGCCAATTCCAAGACATTCCCTGCCTAAAACCTATCTGATTAAAACATCCATGTTTCCGTAAATCCTTAATGTAACCACCGATGTCAAATAAAGATCCAGCTTCATCCTTGGAGCAAACGCTTTCCCGAAAGTACATAAACAGGTAAATTATATTCCAGACGAAATATAAATATTTAACAACCTTCTCCTAAAACCAAACATTTAACGTAATGGTGTAAAATCGCGAGACGACTCTCGCAAATTTAATATTAATATTTTAAGTATTTTACGAAGTTTAATCCTTTGTAATGAGTTCCGATGGCGCGCTCTTAAGCTATAGATTATATTTAAACATTTTTAGGCTTCGTTTTTACGAGTATTGTTTCTTGTTGTAGTTTAAGGGCACAGTAGAACCACAGTGGGGTCAACTCATTGTGCCTTTGAGTACCTCATATCTATGCACTGGAAAAGAGTTGAAGCTTCAAGGTTTTAAGAGAGTTTGGCGCACTCAACTTAACCTTCAAATTGCTTGTTTGTTTGTTTTTTTTTTTATGTGCTGTTACAACCGGGTTTGTCAATATTTATTTTAGGCTTTCTCCGTCGCTATTCCAGCATATTTTTGGTCCATTGACCATCTTTTAGTATGACAGTGTATTCGGACTATTGTTACTTTAACTTTGTAGCTCATTCTATAATATACCTAACTTCGATCCTTTCATGAAGGTCCTTGGTTCTTATCCTGCCCCTAGTGTGATTTCAAATGTCGATCTTTTCATCTTCCTTGAGGTATATGAATTGACTAAAACATGGTTGTCGGATTTGCATTGCCTTTATTTTTATTTATTTCTGTCAGTTTATACTTGATAACGATTAGAGATACAACCTAATCGAAACGTCGTAAAAATAAATAAAAATAAAGACAATGCAAGTACGACAACCACACTTTATTCAATCTTCATATTAATTGTAAGCGTCAATACTTTTTCCCTGTAGCCTGATAACACGCATTGGTAAAAAGATTTCTTTTTGAAGCTTATGAGGCTCTCTGTATTCCATTTGCTGCTCATTCTATAGTTATTTTTTTGTGAGTTTATAGGACTGGTTACATCAGTTTAGGTCTATAAGTCGCTAGGAAATAAATTATTTAGCACTGCTTCAGCTGCAATAAGAAGTTATATAAGCATGTTTTTGGAGTGTTTAGATTATCTAGAATCAAAATTATGCCATTTGTATATTAAAGATGAGATGTTTGTTCCCCATCAATGCTAACTCGTGTGTTGTCCTATTCGAGATTATTAAATGCATGTTCCAAAGCAGCAGTAGAAAATCTGGGTCACATAGTGTCCTTTGGTTTAGTTCCTTGCCTGAAGTTTATTTTCCTACTATTAGTATGGAGTTTTATGAATGTTACATTACATATGATCTTGGTATACTTTAATCTGTTCAATATTCTTTAGTGGCTTTATAGCTTCACCGAATTCAGTCGAAGGCTCTATGGAAAGTTAGGATAGTAAATCGTCATTTCTTTTAGAAATTTTAGACTATAAGAATGATGATTCTATATCCAGATTAAAATATATTATAACAAAAGGTTTATATATATATATATATATATATATATATATATATATCTCGATGGTGGTGGAATAGGATGAATTGTATTTCATTACAATTTATTCTAACTGTGCAACCTCTAACACAAAAGGGATATGATGGAGCAAAGTTTGCATTCACTGTTTCGCATTTTACTTCACCTACATACGGAGTTGCATATAGTTGTACGTTTGCTGAATGTGATTTCAGCACTACAACAGCATAATGTGGATATAACCACTGCTATTGCATCTCACACGGAGGAATCCGTGAAAGCTGTATAAACATATATATATATATATATATATATATATATATATATATATATATATATATATATATATATATATATATATATATATATAGTGCTCGAGGACAAGTCTGCACAGCAAATATAAAATTTTTATTCCATTAGTTCCCAAAAAATTATTTTTGTGATTTGCTTTTGCATAATTAGAAACCAAAAAATATCCTAAGCTATTAAAAAACTTTATTGTTATTTCTGAGAGTATTTTAATTTCAAAATAATTATATGATGGCACAATCTTCCTTATAATTATTGTATTTTCTTACAGTTTTCGTATTTATTTTTCCTATTGCAATTTATTTAATCTTAAAACTTTTCATTACACTTGTTGTTTCGACTAATTAAGTAGAATTACTTTCCAACGTAAGAACTTCGCCCATTTTAAAGCGAGAACTTTCAAGTTGTAAAAAAGTTCTGTGTTTTAACTATAGATGCAATTCTACGTTTAAGCTTTATTTATAATTACAACAGAACACAAACACCTGTTCCATTTTTAAAATTAATATTTAAAGTACGGGAAGAAAATAGACCAACACTTTTGGAAATATGAACTAATTTCATTATACATATATATATATATATATATATATATATATATATATATATATATATATATATATATATATACTGACCGGATCAATTTCTGCTTGAGTAAAAAATAAATAAATATAAATATTTTTATGTAATGTTACTTTTAAGGAGTTTTTGAAAATGTTCCACTAGGAGGGCAATAGATCAATTATAAATATATAACCTAATAAGGTTAATTCACGAATCACTAAATAAGGACCGGTTTCAAAAGGACGTGCCTAATTTGTAAGTTATGACAATCAGTTGGTTGACAAATTCTTTAAGTTCTTACCACAATAATAAATATTTATGTAGAAACTTTTTTTAAAATAATGTGTTTGAAAACAAAGTTTTATATACGGTAAAGCCAAAAAACACTTGTGAATAACCATATAAATATGTGCTGATGCCGTAATATGACTATGAACGGACACGGATTAAGAATATTCTGGGATTGGGCTAACCAAAATTAATATCTTACCGATACGTCCCGACGCGAAATAACTACTAATACAAATTCCGACTATAATATAGTAGGGTGTCTGGGAAAGGTACCGATGGTCCCACTGAGGAGTCCCACCGTCGGTAGTATGGACGAAACACGCGTATAAACTTTTGTGGTACTTTTAAATTTGTAGTTTTTGGGAAACTACGGGGGTATTGTAAATAGTAGTTTTGAGGGTCTTCCAAATTTCCCGATATTACAAAATTGATTTTACCAGCTCAAATAGATCTATTTACCGAGGTTTACAAGTGACTATTATTCAACTAAGAAATCACTAAATGCAGTTTGCACCACATAAGGGGAAATGATAAAAAAATTAGTAACATGTGAGTAGTACACTAATCTAATATTTTAGATCATTGCAAGCCAGTATGCAACATTAAAAGTAGGTGTTGACGTAATACAACAGAAAACAGATAAATCCTGATATTTTGGGAGTTCGGGAGTAACAGGAGCTTCAATCCTGGCAATGGGGTAGATCTGGATACTCCAATACTTCAAAATTAAGTTGTGTTTTAAGGATAAACTTGAATATGATGTATAAAAAGGCAAATATGGTGACTCAAACAACAAGAAATGACCAGTAGGAGGAGAAAAACTAAGAGTAGATAAAACAGAAAGAAAAAAGAAACAGGAAAGAATAAAGACCAAAAGTGTTGTGTGGCAGTAAGAGAAAAAAAACTGAAAATAGAGCATTTCCTTATGGTAACCAAATTCAAATTCGCTCGAAACTAAAGAGGCACAAATTAATTATGTCACCTAAACTTAGTTTAGGACCCGAAATTTTCATAACTCAAAAATAGCGAAAGTGTTGGAACAACTTCCATGATCGCAACCCTGCAAAAAAATATTCCTAATCAATCACTTTTTTCTCCCAAAAACTACATGTGGTTAAATGGCGGGAAAATTGTAAAAATATTTATTCCATGATATTTAACAAGCCTTCAAAAAAAGAAAAAGATTGAATATTATTAAATTATTCAAATAATTATCCGAATCATTACTTACAGTGAGGAATATCAAAAAATCCACATAATTTCAAAGGGCATTATTAAGGTAAAAGTTTCTTATACAAAATATCCAGGGTTTGTACTAACCAAAAAGTTTGTAGTTCTTTTGTTGTGACTTAATAATATAGAATTTTGTGTTTCTAGAATGGCAACAATCAAAATTCCTCAAAATAGTAGGCAAAGAATGGTAATATAAGTGCCTAAAAACATCGCAGAAGATCCAAAAAATCTGTCTATACTAAATATTAAGTGCTTTTCAGCCTATTCAAGAAGCTGATATAAAGGTAATAACAGAATATTTACCATATTTACACGATTTAGGAGAGAAGTAAAGAGATATTATGTTTTAATACCGTTACACTTTTCTCCCCTGATTGAACTCAAAATATCAGTTAAAATTACAATTCTCTGTTTCAATGTTATGCATAAGAATATTATAAATAAACTTATATTTTTCGAACGAAAATAATCCCTTAGAGATCATAAATACCTATTATACTATACAGTAGTTGAAAAATGTACACGTGATCCTTTCATAAGGAACAAAAACTTTATAATTTCTCGTGGTGATCTTTACTTGATGAAGATCGATATAACGTATATAATATGAAAAAAAAAACAGGATTGTTTCAGATTTTCACTTTTTGTTTTTTATTTAAAATTATATTTCCAATTGACATGACACGTTTCGTAGCACTGATACTTCGTCAGATACTTTCACAGAGTCAATTAAATTCCTTCTTGTAATATATAAATAGTTTATATCAGAATATTGAGTTTACATCAGAAATCGAATAATAACAATAAATTTTCAATTTTCCACAAACCCCCCCATACAGATACAACAATACAAATCATTAACTCTAACTCTGATAAACTTGCAGCATACCATAGCATAATTCACAAAATAATTAATGTACCTATAAATATCACAGATTTTAACATAGAATTCAACATAATTAAACAAACGCCACAAATTTAATCTACAACATTCTTAAAAATAAAATAAAGGAAAAGCTATGTCTCTAATTTATCCCACAATAAAAGGAAACAAGAAAAAGCTCAAAACAAGAAGGTATGTCATGTAGGCAATACTTCCAACAAAATTAAAAATATATTAAGAAAATAGAATATTAATATTGCTTTTAAAACGAATAATAACCTTGGTAAATATATTAAAAATAATAAAGATAAGACCTGCAAAGAGCAAGAATGCGGATTTCATAAATTAAATTTTGGCTCATGGCAAAAAGGTTGCATACCTCAAATAAGCCGTATCTTGAATATTAGAATTAAATATAATAAAAGAAATTACTTACCAAAAAAAACACAATTCAGTGTACGCAAGGCATTTTTTGTCTCCAAACCACAGCTTAGGTGGAAAACTTCAAATAATTACATACCAAAAATTAAAGCAAAAAGTTGACTTTATTAGAATCATTAGAGATTAACAAACTTAAGATAATATTTTGAATGTCCAATTAGATGTTAACAATACTCTATTGTTAAATTTATTTAAGCTTAACACATACGTTTGCTCTGCACTTAGCTACTCTTTAAGAATTGTAAAATGGAGCAGGACAGACATCCAAAACCTGCAAAGAAAAATAAGAACACTCCTAACAAAAGTATAAAACATCATCCTCGGAGTGCTATTGAACGTACAATGCTTCAAAGACATCAAGGAGGAAGAGGATTGGTGAATATTGGTAAGCAACTCAACCAATAAATAATAAACTTACGTTCATATTTCCACAGGTTAGTGGACTCTTCCACACTACATCGAGCAATATGCGAGGCAGACGGTTCAACGCTGCTACACCTGAGGGAACAAGATATTACTTCTCACTACCAAACAGACCAAGAGAAGTTACAAACCTGGCTACAGAAGCCACTTCATGGACGGCATTCAAATGAGGTCAATCAGGACAATGTCGATAACTCAGCGTCGAACTACTGGTTGATTTCAGGACAGATATTTCCAGAAATGAAGGGCTTCTTGTTAGCTATCTAAGACCAGGTTATTCCGACGAAGAACTATCGGAAGTTCATCATTAGAGATCCCTCAATAGAAAATAATGGCTGTCGAACATTAAAGACAATCCAGCACATAACTGGAGGATGCCAAGCATTTGCCACAACCGAGTATAAAGAAAGACACGACTCAGCTGCTGAGATACTCCACCAAGAGTTAACTGATAAGTTAAACCTATTACAGGCAGAAAAACTGCCTTATTATAAATATAATCCGGAGCCTTTTCTTGAAAACACACAGTTTAAGTTATATTGAGACCAAACGGTTTTGACGGATCAGACAGTTGCCTTATAATAGACCAGACATTATACTAATAGATAAAATTTAGGTGAACTACACTAATCGACATTGCTGTACCTAACAAAAACAAGTTAAAGTCAAAATACAACGAGAAGATCGTCAAATACAGGGATATCGAGGTGCAAATACGAGGACAACGGCGTCCAAACGATTCCCATGATTTTATCAACAACTAGAATGATACCAAAGAACCTCTTGCAGGAGATCAAGTGACTGGGGACCTATAAGCCGATTTAAAAAGAAGTTTTCCTTGCAACCGCGCGAACCGTCCGAAATTTCGTAGGAAATATAGCAGACAACGTCACCTAGGACCCGATAACATGAACAGAGTTCTCTCACAGAGCTTCATACTTATGGTATCTTTGTATACATGGTATAACTCAATATTCCATGGAGGAAGTGCGACGTCGTTTGGCTTGAAATCATAATACTAATTACTCTACAACCAAAAAAGCTTTTTAATCCTGGAATTTTTAAAATAGGTACCTAAAAACCCTGAATAATATTTAAAAAAATAAAACCGTAACAACATAATCGATGTTTTCTTGCACAAAAATCGATTTTGGATGACCTTCACGCGACTCGTCCTTGAGCAAATAACGGACACGATTGAATTCAGTAAACCAGTAATACACAGTGGTTTTAGAGGTGCTTCATCCACATATCGTCAACAAGTATACCGTCTAAAATGTCACGACGGATATATCAAACGGCACTTAACAATCCCACTGTTGCCAGTTCCCAAAATATAAACAGTTTTCCTCGTATTGAATAGATAAAAATGTCTTTCCGTGCCTAAGTGGAATACATCCTAAAAAGTAAAGAATATGTACGGTGGTCAATTTGAAAACATGCCAATGGCTGTCGCATCAATTCGATCGAGAAAAACCCTCCAAATAACTATTTATTTACGCAATATGCCATAACATGTTTCCATCCCGGTAATAAAACATGTTCTGTCGGATCACGTTTGGGACTAACGCGGAAAATGTGTTTTTGGAGCAGAGCGACCTATCAAAATTATAATTCGAAGCAGGGCTGAATTCAGTATTTTTTTTTACAGTAATTCGTGCTAATTTAAAATATTATTCATCAGGAAAAAACAAGTATTGATTCTAATATTCAAAAAATATTTTTAGTCGGAGAAAAAATAACTATATAAACAATAAAGAAAACTTTTTATAAACACAAATTATTTAAGACAATTTCGTACAAATATTTGCAGTGATTTTCAGCGTAAATCTTTGAAATATAGAGCTGAAACCCTTATCAAAATATCAATATAAACGCTGATCTTTATAGATAAACTTTGGCCACAAAAAGACTTTCTAAAAGCCCTTTTTTATACATCAACAAAACGACAGGTGGCTAATCTCTTCAGATAAACTATAAAAGTAAAGTCGGTGGTTTTTATGATCTCTTTTATTGCGTTGAATTTGAAAGATTAAGACTAATCGGTAACATAACAGTTTGTGACTTTTCGAGATCCTAATTATTATATAGATAACGCATAAGAAATTTATTAAGAGGTACATTACAAGACAACTTTTTCAAATGCATATACTGGAAAATTATTTATGTTTACCAATTTTCTACCGTTCCGGGATATTACAAACTGATGAGTGGTCGAAACTAGTATGGAGAGAAAACCAGACTGGAATTCATAGAGGATAAACTCTCCATCCCTTTCTAAATACATAAACAGTCAAGTTATTGATATTTATCAATTATATATATATATATATATATATATATATATATATATATATATATATATATATATATATATTCCGGGAAACCCGTGTATGTGCTGAGTCTCTCTCAGGACTGTAAGACAGCTGAGGTTTCGGTGAAAACTCACTACCCATTTTCAAAGCTCATTGTACGGCCTCTGTGGGCTAACTGACGCTTGCGACTCGAGTACTGTCGGTCCAGTGTGTACGTGGCAGGATGGCTCTGTCCAATCAGCTTGCAATACCTGCTGCGTATCATCGGCCCTGTTGCCAATATTTAGGGTCGTTTGTTTGAAGGTTGTAGACAATGTTGAAGATTGACTAAAATGTGGTTATTGGACTAGCATTTTACTTATTTTTATGACGTTGCGATTAGGTTGTATCTCGAATCATTATCAAGTATACTTGAATAAGAAAAACAACAGGCAAGATACGAAAGTGCCATTTCGATGAATCACATAGTAACACAAGAGCAACTACCACTAACAAAGTTATAGTAACAGCCATATGATGGTTTAACGGCAAAAATAAAAATAGATATGTAACAAGCATCGGGACATGAAGCATGCTGCACCAAAGCATAGGGTTCGCAAAAGGAAATATTTTGTACTGAATATAATGCCCTGATGAGTCCCAACGAGGACGAAATAACTATAAGTCATCATTATCCGGACTCTGGAGCTTCTCTATTATTATGGAGTTCTCAGCAGTTTTTAATACGAGAATAATGCTTGCTGACAATCTTTATCAGCATGGCCGAAGTTTCTTTCTTATTTTAAAAATTACACGAAAATAAGCTTCATCTTATCTTACAAAATCTTTAACTTGTAAAGTTTACTCAATATTTTCTCTTTTTCATCGTCCCATAATAAATAAGGAAATATGTTTGAACGAAAATCTAAGACCAAAATCGATTTTTTTCATTTCGCACAAATCTCAATTTATTTCTTTTTGAGAAAAACAGGAAAAATTTTGCATTTTTTATATCGTTCAACACCTTTGAAACTAGAGAGGTATTAACAACAATATGGTGTTAGTTATGTGAAATTCTTCAAATTCTGCATGAGGCAGAATTAAACTCATACAAAACGGTTTCTGTGTAGAGGGGCTAGCGTTCAGAAACAACTGACTGTAAAAACTTGGAGTACCACAGAAAATTTGACGATTTAATTATTTTTAACAAATAACAAACACCAATTTTTATGATAAGTACTGGATTCGTTATATTCGTACACGCTTGGCCCCTACAGCGCCTTAAAGATATTCCTGCAGGTAACCTTTTTTATATACAAGTTTCCTCTCTCTCTCTCTCTCTCTCTCTCTATATATATATATATATATATATATATATATATATATATATATATATATATATATATATATATATATTGTCGTAGTACTACGGATCGAAATTAAAAAATCACGACGTCTGGGATTAAACAGTACCACTTATAATTAATATCCTACCGACACGCTCCGCCTGAAAATAAGTACAAATACAACATCTAAATATATATTAGTACGTCAACACAGGGTGTCTGGGTAAAGGCGTCGACGGACCCGCTGATGAGTTCAACCGTCGACGTCATGGACGAAACACCGCTGTAACTTTTGGGTCAAATATTAAATTAGATTGTATATCGCCGGGTGCTGGGGCATATTCTTCGTGCGTATACAACCAATATATATATATATATATATATATATATATATATATATATATATATATAATATTTTTATTTTCCTTGTTTTGACAAAATTACAATTTATATAGGAATCGTTAACTTGTTAAGACCTAAAACTAATTAACGCCAGAAAGACAAGCATATTCAGTTATTACTACTGGTTAAAAAGGAATCTATACAGTATAAACATTTTTCTAACAAGTATTCTTTTAATTTTCTTTTAAAATTTTTAAGAGAAGGAGCTTTTATTATTTTTTCTGGTAACTTATTAAAAAGTTGGGGCCCAAAGTCGTTAGAAGATTTATAACCCAAATTATATTTATTATAGGGCACATGCAACTTATTTTTCTGACGCGTGTTTACTTGATATTTATCTTTTACAAGAGTGAAAGAGGACTTATTTAAGTAAACATAGATACACATTTCACAAACAAACAAACCAAGAAGAGTTAAAATTCCAAAGTTCTTAAAAATATTTTTGAATGAAAAAGTATTACATACATTGGCAATACATCGAATGATCCTTTTCTGTGATAAAAATACCTTATGAGCGAAAGAACCTGGGCGTACTAAACAGTAAGAAACTGTACTTCATCCAGAACAGTGCGTAAATTCCATATAAACCAAACTATTCAGCTTACCCGAAACATATTCACAGCGATTTTTAAAACTTAAACATTCGTCCAGATGCCCAAAAATTTCACCATTTCACACTGCTCAATAGAAATCCCCTGAATTAAAATATCTAGTTTTAAACATTTTTTTTTTTCATAACTATGGAATCTAATAAATTTAGTTTTATTACCATTAAGAAATAAAACGTTTTCATTGAACCATCTACTCGCATCCAGGATAATGTTAATACATTTTACTTCCAAATCATGGTTTAATCTTTCAGAAATTAAAAATGATATATCATCTGCATATACCGACATAGGGTTCGCAGGGATGCATTCAATTTCATTTATATATAATATAAACAGGACAGGGTCTAATATGGATTCCTGTGGGACTCCAACATTTACTCTTGTATAATATATAACAGAACTAATATTTTGTTGTGCTCCATTGTAAGTATAAAAAATTCTTACATACTGTTTCCAGTTATCCAAGAATATTTTCATCCAGTTCAATGAGAAGTTGCGAATTTCGTATTTAGATAATTTAATTAAGTTATATACATACATATATATATATATATATATATATATATATATATATATATATATATATATATATACAAATCTAATATTTGTCGTATCCGGTCCTTACACAGATTGTAATCACAAAATACAATCTGTAATTTATTTCATGTATATGTGATATATTCAGTATAAACAAATTAAAATGCATCTAGTAAAGAGTCATATATTAATTATACGGTTGGTAGTTAAATAAATTTGTCAGTTATACACAACAATAACAATATAATTAACATGTGTTATTACGGTAGGAAAATAAATGGAATTTATGGGATGAGCCGAATATAACATAAATAAATAGAATTTTGATATCTGCTTGCAAGGAAACCCGACCATGCAAAAAAGCCAATTATAAGCAAAAAATGTTACTTTGTCTATTAATTTTACAATAATACTTCCCTCAATATAAACAATGCGGAATAATATCATGTCATTCTCTACAGAAAGTCAATATGGAGTGAGAAGAGTCAAGTTGAGTCTATGGTAAACTGATATAGTATGGGAACAAACAAATTGCGTTCCAATAAGAATATAAATATCCGAACTTATATTGCGCTTCTGAATTGAGTAAATTATTACTTACATTACGTTTAAATCTAATTTTAAAAATTGTTCTTAATCATAGTGAACAAAGGTAAAGTCAATATTGTTAGTCGTGTTGCTGCAATAAAGGTTGTTTTTGAAAGCCTATATATATATATATATATATATATATATATATATATATATATATATATATATATATCTTTCCTTAAAATACAGCTATTAAAAATGTATGAAAATTAGCTCCGACACAACCTAACCTAAGAATTTTAACAAGACCTAGTCAAACACTCCTAAAACATCGGTAAATGTATATTTTATTGCAACCCCTTCTACCACATTTGCCCTCATGAATTTTTGATCCTTTTTTATTATTAATAGGAATATAATTCCTAACTTGTTCTAAGTAGGTAGGTAAGTTGGTATATAGCAGTTATAAATATTTCAAAGGCTGAATGAATAATAATTTCCAAATAAGTAACTTATTTAGAACATAATATATATTTCTAATATTTTTGTGAAATACTGAACCACAATGTTAAGTATATATTTAATATTTCTAGACAATTTGGGTGTACAAAAAACTAGTTCAAGGCCCTATTTTAAGCTATTATATAAATATTTTAATGGAAAAAAGAATATTTTGAACTGGACTATATATATATATATATATATTACGAACAGTTTCAGTACAGTCTTCAAATATATGATGATCTAATCTAAACATATTTAAGATCTCAATAATAAATAATTATGCACCTAGGTAACTTAATACCTGTGTGTGCACAAAATCAATAATATCATAGTAATTTCAAAAAACAACCATAAAAAGAAAAACATAATGAATGAATAATAATACTAATCAATAGAAATACCTACATACTAAATAAACCTACACCCCACGTAACCTATGGAGATTTTGTCAAAGGAAAGGCTTAAATTGATCAATATTATGAAAAATATATGTTCTAGAAAGCTTACCAAATTTTTTCACATTTAAGATTGTTCTTATATTAATCGGGATAACATTATAAAATTTTGGAGCCGGACAGTTAACAAATCTATGACTAATGTTCTTATTACTGTTTGGTATCCCTAGATGTCTATTCATTCTATATTTCGTTTCAAAAGAGTGACTTACGCAATTTTTAAATTTCGCCATATTATATACATAAATACAAGAAAACAATATATACAATGAAGGGATATTAAAAATTTGTTCTAAATAAAACAACCTAGTAGAATATATTTTTTTCTTCCAAAAAATTACTTTTAAAATGTAATTTTGTACTACGTTGAGTTGTTGTAAAGAGTTTTGATACAGACGACCCCAAACATATCTGATTAAGGATTCTATTAATGTTTTATAAATATTTATTAAAAGCTGTCTAGTGAAAATGCTTCTTAGTATATAAAATTTATGAATTTACTTTCTAATGTTGTTTGTTAACTTTAGAATATGCTGATTCCATTTTAGATTTTTATCAATAATTATACCCAAATATTTTATGAATGATACATCTTTTATTAAGATATTTCCAGCTTGAATATGGCTAAAGTCTGGACGCTTTGATGTTGTTATCGAAAATGCAATATAATGAGTCTTGTCAACGTTTAAAGTGAGCTTAGAGGAATCCAATTAGTTTATTATTATTTTAAGCAGACCAGTTTTTGTTGATTCTTTTACTTGATCTCAGGTTTCTCCAGGAAAAACGGTCACTGTATCGTCCGCTTATGAAATTAAAGAACCATGCTCCAGCACATGCTTGTTAGTAAGATTATATAAACTATATACCAAATTGATCCCAATACTGTTCCTTGAAGAACCCCAATTCTGATGTCTAAAGGGTCACTATAGTTATTATCAATTTTTAAAATTTGTTTTCTATTTCGTAAGTAACTCTCAAAAACACTCAACACAGAACCCATAACACCATAGACGTTTAAAACCTCCAAAACTGAGTCATGGAGCACCGTATCAAATGCCCTGGCAAGATCCAGAAAGACGGCAAGAAACTTTTTATCACTATCAAGATTCACGGTTACTGACTTAGTAAATTCATAAATTGCATCTGATGTACTCAATCCACTAGTAAATCCAAATTGATTTTTAAAGATGTTATTAATTTCCAAAAAGTTTACTAATCCATACTTTAAACATTTCTCAAATATCATCGCAAAATTATTTATTACACTAATTGGACGATAGTTGCTAATAGTCGCTTTGTCTCCAGCTGTATGTATTGATGTAACAAGTGTCAGTTTGAAATGGCTGGGTACTTTACCCAATTTAAAAATTAAATTTATTAGATAAGGCAAGGGTTTCAGCAAGAAGAGGTGGAATTGTTTAACGAACTGAGAGTTGATTCCAACTACACACACACACACACACACACACATATATATATATATATATATATATATATATATATATATATATATATATATATATATATATATATATGAATATATATATGATTCAGTATTAATCCGGAAATACATCCGTGCGTTTGTTTGGTTTCCTGTGGAAGTTTGCAGACGTTTCGCCAAAATCTCATTTGGCATCTTCTGTGCTTTGTGGTTGTAGATCAGCAGTTGATGGCCACATGGAAAAGATCACCTGGATGATTTCCTCATATACCTGAATAATATCCACCATAGAATCCAATTCACGCTAGAAATCGAGCAAGAAAAGAAATTTCCTTTTTTAGACTAGAAAACCGAACAACACCCTAGGTTTTAGCGTATATCGAAAACATCATCATCCCTCTCAAAAGCAGGCAGTAGTCAACACACTAGTATCAAGATCTCTACGCCTAACAGAACTCGACACAGAACAAGACGAAATGAGACTCATTTCAACAGCTCTAGAATGGACTGGTTTCTCACAATCAGACATAAAGAAAGCCATAAGAAGACAAGAAAAAACCACAACCATAACCGAAGACCAAGATCAAACAAGAAACAAAGCCGTAATCCTATACATAAAAGGAATAACGGACAGAATCGGAAGAATCTTAAGAAAACACGACATACAGTCCATATTTAAACCACAAAAAACAATAGCCAACATCCTCGGAAATCCCAAAGATAAGACCAACCTTGAAAATCGTGGAGTTTACAGCATTCCATGTGCAGATTGTCAACAAACATATATAGGACAAACAGGTGCATATCAGCGAGAATTCAAGAACACAAAAATAGCCTCAAAAACAAACAAACAACCACAGCTCTTTTTCAACATCACCAAACCACTGGACATACCATCGACTTTGGAAAAGCAAAAGAAATAGCACCAGTACAGAACTACAAGGTACGCATCATAAGAGAAGCCCTAGAAATGGAAATATATATATATATATATATATATATATATATATATATATATATATATATAGTAAGTTTTCGGGTATCCTCGTGTGTACGAGTCCTTCTCAGAACTGTAAGGCAGCTGCGGTATCGGTGAAATTTTATTCACCATTTTTAAAGCTCACTGTACGACATCTGTGGGCGAACTAACGCCTGTGACTGGGGTGTTGTCGATCCCGTGTGTAAGTAGGGCGCGTTCGTTGCCTCGATGGTTTTGGCCAATCAGGTTCCGAGCCCTGCTGCATGTCATCAGGTCTGTTGCCAGTGTTTGGGGTCGTGTTGCCAAGTTTTATCCATTTCTTTACTACCTACTACTGGTTGATGTTGAATAAGCAGGGTTTTCCAAGTATTAGGCAATTGTGGACTATCATCTCTGCTATTTAAGTTGTTGGACCTCTTTGCAATTTCGATGGCTTCCCTTATAACTCACTCTATTAGCGATGAAAACAATGAACTCCATTTTCAGCATCACAGACTTTTGTCCATATCAAAAAAATCTTTGTTGAAGTTAAAAATTCAAAGATCGCTATGCATTTTTCAAAATTACGATCCATTTAATAGTTTTCCAGAAAAAAAATTCTAAAAATGACGATAAGGTCGTAATCTCTCCTTGTTAGTACATTTGCTGTATAATGTCTGTACTTATTAAAAGTTACGGGTTACTGTGGGCATAAGTGGGTGTGCTGTCTACGCTGAGGGATTTATGGGCTTCCAAATGTGTTTATAGCAATATTCGGTTTCAAATGTCAAATAATCATCATTGAGCTTTAGATTAAGATGTTTGGTTCATAGAATCCACGAATTTTGTATTTAACTGATCTATTTTGTTGGCGGGTGTAATGCTGACTTCATAATAATAATATAAAATGGAAAATTATATCGGCTACGATATTTTTCCGGAAATTCTTCAATTATTAATAACTGCTTTACATAATTACAAGCGAAAAATCAAGTCTCGTAATTTTATTCCTTTATAAAACGTATTTTTTAACAAACGGTTGTAACGATAAGCCCAACAGGTTAACAGGGATATCGTGTCCAACTTTGTCACGGTCACTTGCTTTCGTGAGCGACCGGGTCGGTTTTTTCGTTCGTTTCTTTGTTATTTTCAAGACTAATCGAATGTTACGCCGGCATGATATTTAATACGGCTTTGCGGCAAATAAATTACCTAGTTTGCAAAATCCTGATAATTTTCGATAAAAATAAATCTTGATACATTAATTTAAACAAAAATTAATTAATTACAAAGAATGTTGGCCTGATTAATACTGATATGTCACGAAGAAAACCCAAAAGTTTGTTATTTTAATTGTTTTATATTACATAATATAAAAAACGGATTTTTCACACGATTCCAGAATAACATTAACCGTCAATCATTCCGTTTTAACAAAGGAAATTGGAGGAGGTAAAAGTTACTAAAGTAACTATAACACGCAAAAAATAAATGTCATTAATTTACATGAACATAAATGTGGATTCGGCGCACAAGAAAATTTCGTAGTAAATTTGTTTTTAATAATACATGAGGTTGGTAACACGGGAAGCAGATAGCCAGAGCTGGCTTTTCGTCTGCGGTGGTGCCACGAACTTCACAAGTAAAATTCATATTAATGTTTAAAATTTCTAGTAATTCTTACTCAAAATGCATAAAACAAGCAAAAGCAAAAACAAATTCTTATCAAAATGAAAAATATTCAGTCAATATCAAGAATACGCTCTCACCAATATAATAAAAATTTAGGGAATTAATTTTTGGTATAAGCATTGACTAAATAAACACAAGACTGTTACTGCAATGCTATAATTTTGACGCTCACAAAATGAACACAGCTCATTCATCATTACAACTTACCAAATTTCTTCTTCCAATATTGAGACCATTACAAAGAAATACATCGTCCTGGGTTAAGAACTCGCAACATTTCGTAGAAATTATACGTGAAATAGAAGTACAACCAGAAGACTATTTTATTAGCTTTGACGTGGAAAGCCTATACACCAACGCTCCAGTTAAGGACTCACTAAAAATCATAAGAAAGAAACTTGAAGAAAACCAGACCTTAGCAGAAAGAACATCTTTACCACCGCACACCATTATGGACTTGTTGGAAAGTTGTTTGACTAATTCCTATTTTCAACAAATTTTACATCCAGGATTATGGACTACCGATGGGATCTTCACTCTCACCAGTGGTCGCAAATATTTTCATGGAATGGTTCGAGACGTTTTTCAACTGAATCCACAACTAAGAAATCAAAGTTATGGCTCAGATACGTAGACGATACTTTTATTATTTGGAGTGGAAACGACGAAGTACTTCGAAACTTCCTTTTTCATCTCAACAATATTAGCCCAACTATTAAACTCACCATGGAGAAAGAAGTAGAAAATAAATTACCATTCTTAGATGCCTTGGTTGAAACAAATGGCAGACAAATTCGAACTTCGGTTTACAGAAAAGCCACGCACACAGGACAATACCTTAATTATTCATCTAATCACTCCAACAACACCAAACAAGGAATTATAAGAAATCTCGTAGATAGACCCTTAACTCTCTGCAAATCCAATGAGAACTTGATGAAAGAGATAGATTACATTAAAAATGATCTGACAGCCAACGGATACCCAGTATATCTAGTGACGACAACGAATGGAGAACGAAAACCAGTATTGAACATCCCCTATATTAAAGGCATTTCAGAAAAAGTTAGAAGGATATAAAAACGATATAGAATCAACGTTGTTTTCAATTCAAATAACTCTCTGAGAAGTCGGCTCATTAGGGTCAAATCAACAACTCAAAGAGACATGAAGAACTGTGTATATCAGATACCATGTGAATGTGGCAATTCCTACGTTGGCAAAACAAAGAGACCTCTTCACGTAAGGATCAAAGAACACCAAAAATGCACATCTCGGGGAGAAACAGAAAAATTTGGTACCGCCAACTATGGCTGGACTCATGGATACCACATAAAAGGTCTGAAGCTAAAATACTACACCGAGAACAACTTTGGAGAAAACGGAAATTCAAAAAAGCCGCGGTTATACATCAGAATCCGAGTTGTTTTAGTAAACCATCTTTAGATATAAGAGAAGTGTGGAAACCACTTCTTAATTAATTGCAAACTAAAACTAAATGCAACATAAAAATGGGATTTTGCCATAGCAGACATGACTGCACCCATCTCAGTCACACTCTACTGCATTTACTTTTAGTATAAATAGTCATGTAGCTAAAAGATTTATTTAGTTTCACTTGAAAACGGCTAGAGATAACTACTAGCCGAAACGTCGTGATATTCAACAAAAATAAAGACAGTGGAAGTCCAAAAGACATCTACTATTTCGCAAGAAACATCATTGTCTATAACCTTGAAACAAACATCATTACAATGTTGCGAATGATTGAATATTAGTAATAAAATGTTGTAACAAGAACAAAATAATTTAAATTGTTGAATTTCCGTTCAAAACGTGGCAATCTTGCATATCCCTTCTTGCCAACTAAAGAGGATAAACTCCTCTTTGACACCTTCATGAAATACACAGTTGCCACTTCCTAGCGAGCTTTTACTGAGATGATAACGTTGCCAATTCTTAAATATCACTATTTCTCGAATGTGTAGGGAAATTAATTCAGTTCCTACCGAGATTGATATTTTTCATTTGCCAGTTAATGTATTTAAATTAAAAATTTTACAATTCTTGAAAAACTAGTTAGTTAATATTGTGAACTGTCAATACTTGTCTTTTGAAGCACTTTAGTGCAAACTTAGATTTTTAAGTTTTTTAATTCTGATTCTGTTTTAAATAGTGTTTATATTTTTTATTTTTGAAATGGATTGTATTTATTTGATCCGTTAATATACTATACTCTACTAATAATTACAATTGTTTGTAGTTCTTAGAAGAATGCATTACATATGATACTAACTGGATTTCTGTTATTAAACTTCCATCAATTTTTATTTTTTAATTGTTTATAATAAGTTTATATAAAGTTTACGAAGGGTAGGGTTACCAAACGATAGGAATTTTCCTGACATGCCTGAAATTTTAGAGAAACAGGAAAAAACTGCAATTGTCAGTACTTTTTTGAAATTAATAGAGGAAAATATAAGTAATAAAAAAATATTTATTAATCATTCTAGTAAGAAAAAATAAATTAATTAAACGTTAACAAAATGAGTGAAATATTAATTTAGTATATTAATAAATTTAGACTCGTACTTTTTATTGCTTGATGTTTCTTTTGGCAATTGCTGGACTTTCATAACCATTTCATGACATTCTTCACATGATATGTTCTTTAAGTTAAATTGTGTCTAGAGTAGAATCTTAACAGAATATATTGTTGTAAACCGACTAATACTACAAATTATTAATTATTAAATTACTATATATATAAATATTTTTAAGTTACTCTTATGGATTAATAGATAATTATAGTCTAATGTTTAATACTCTCTGAAGAAGAAGTTATATCTTAAGTAAATTTATATTCTAATAGGCTCAAACAAAAGCATGCCTTAACCTCCGAAACTCTAAAACTTTATTTTTTACAGAGGCCATTAACTTTGTTTATATTGTCATCATCCCATAAATACACACTTTTTCATTTCAGTAATCGTGGAAATAAATAGTTATGTTATATTTGTTAGTACGCCTATGACTGTAAAATAATAATTTAGATAAAGAAATAGAATTTAACTAGGACATGAACATGGAGGCGAGGGGAACTAAAATTAAAAAACTATAATAGTACCAGTAATAAATCAAAAGCAGAACCAGCAAAGTTATAATATTGGTGGCAGCGAAAAGTAAAGCTTATAACAATATAGACAGCCTATTTCTCTCCTTAGTCTACTACGCTCCCATTAATGAGAACACACGCTCGATATTCGCATTTGGTTCTTCGTTTGCAAATATTTTTAAAATCTCACTGCCTTAATATACCACATACAACATTCAGATAAAATGTTCGGATATTTACTGAAAAGTCGGGGATATTGTCAGGAAAGCTCATTATTTGATCTGATAAATATAGCTAAGGGCATGTCTGTGGATTAGCGTCTCGATATCAGAGATTGTCATTGAATAGAAATTGTATTATATAACGGCCTTTATTTCATAAGCTTTAATTTATATAACGAACAACTGTATTATTGCAATTGTTATAAAATTAATAAAAAAATGAACAAGAATTGTTTTTTTTTTTTGAAAACCAAGCAGTAATGATCTTCAGCAACAAGCAATTTTAATAAATAAGAACAATTGAACATAGTTCATAAATATCCATTATCTCAATACTCCGCCATATTTCAAGCAGTCCGCTGAAAAGTTAAACATTATTTTGCGTAATGACTTTGGAGAAGGCGGATTTAGGCGGGTAATCTTCGGTCTTTGTCTTTTTTTAGATTGAACGAATCACAATGCTTGAAATATGACATATGTCTTATTATGCTACGCTTATGCCCAGATTTTTGTTATCGAGTGGACCTACTTTTAAATCCGAATTGATAATATATAGTACTGTTTCATATTCGTAAAAACTCGTTAATATAAATATAAAATGATCGTCTGACTCATGGCAATATTTTCTTTGTAAATTTAAATGAATTAGAAACGGTATTTTGAGATTTACTAGCTAACACAGCTTGTCTTGCTTTTTTACTACTATTTACTATAAGAAAATTTATTGAATGAGTTGGATTTAATACTTGGAAATTTTTCATCTTGCGCTCTCGCCAAAAATAGCAAAAGTAGTGACCAAGGCACAATGGAAATTTTAGTAAACTTTTTGGCAAAAATCTTTTTAAAGTTCAGTTTTAATGTTTGCAGGATATGGTATGACTGAACCAACTTTTGGTCGAAAGGGCATGAAAACGAGATGTCACTGCAGTTTTGTTCACCGCGAACTACAAGGAAAGCAAAAATATCAAAACCGTTTTAGAAATATTTTTGAATATTGTTGGAAATCATTTAAACATTTTTATTAATATATTTTTGTTTATAAAGTTGATGAGAATTATATGAAGTCTAGAAAACAACAACCATATCCATTTCATTAAACTAATGCATTTTTAAAATTCAACTTTTTAACGGGCAAACAAAGAAATATATCGAAAATTTACGACCTTTGGAGTTGACGGTTTGGCCGTTCCAAGATTCGGTCGGCTTCGGTTTTCGGCCGTTGTTTTCAGCAGAACTTTCAACAATTAATCAGGTCCGTGAAATATGGAAGCCGAGCTAGTAATGCATTGCTTTGCAAATTTCGTTTCATTAGCTGACTCGAGGAAATTATGGTTATAACGCGCGATTTAAGGGCGGATGTCTAGTTAAAAATAGGACCATTGGGTTTTTTTTAAAGGGTCTAGCCGATTAAGAGAGTTCAAACTGCCCCGTCGGTGATTAAAAAAAACACCCGGTTGTTCTACATCAAAAAATCCCCTCATTAAAAAAATTTTAGCAACTTTTATCGTCACATAACCTCAAAAAAAAAAAAATAAAACGTCTTTTATCGTTTTTTGACGATATTTTTGGTTCTAATCATCGTAGAGACTTCTTTTTTTTTCATTTTGTAGGTTTTT
The DNA here is from genome assembly GCA_034092305.1 of Diaprepes abbreviatus. Taxonomy (NCBI): domain Eukaryota; kingdom Metazoa; phylum Arthropoda; class Insecta; order Coleoptera; family Curculionidae; genus Diaprepes; species Diaprepes abbreviatus. The sequence continues at coordinate 1,224,200 of JASJET010000230.1, read as the reverse complement.
TTATATCCTACAACAAGATATTTTTTACAAAAATTTTCGGCGCAAAATTCAAATTTTTATGGGTGTTCGAAAATTTTTAAAATCAATAAAATAAAAACTAGGACAATGGCAGGGCCGAAAAAACAATATGTTGTTTTTTAGATGCCATACTATGTCCATGAATTTTTTAGATTTTAGAAGTGGTGAAACGTATTTTGAATTTTGAAGCATGGAATTTTCTTATAAATCTCAGTTGTCTTAAAACTATGTATATATTATATATATATATATATATATATATATATATATATATATATATATATATATATATATATATATATATATATATATATATATAAATATATATATATATATATATATATATATATATATATATAAATATATATATATATATATATATATATATATATATATATATATATAATAAATAAATAAAGTTCTTGTCCGTGTAATATAAAAATAGAAAAAATAAAATCTTTGGCATAGCGGACGTGAAATGTGTCAATCTGTAATATTCTCGTGTTAAAAAGTGCGGAGCATTCCAAAGTATGGAAAGACTTCGGGTCCGACAGATGGCGACAGCGCTGTTTCGTCCTAATGTGGGACTCGTCAGGCCACCGCAGTCGGTACAAACCATCATCTCGCCTCTGTATCCTATAAAACTGAATTTAAAATTAAAAACAGCAAATAGGACGACAAAGGCGACATCTCGATGGTTCACTCGATGACATAAGAACCACACAGATTGACAAAACTTGTAAAAACCGCCATGTGGTGGCGCGACGGTGAATAAAAATAGAAAACTGTAAAATCGAGTACACAAAACGCGCTGCCCAAAGGATAGGGGTCGCATTATTCGGTACAAAGCAACTAGGCTTGCTGCTAGATTGGCAACGAAAGCCACGTGTCGCACCAAACGATCCTCCTATGAGAGCACCGTTTAGTGTGTTTTAAAGCCAAATAAGTAGAAAATAAATAAATAAAGTTCTTGTCCGTGTAATATAAAACAGAAAAAATAAAATCTTTGGCATAGCGGACGTGAAATGTGTCAATCTGTACTATTCTCGTGTTAAAAAGTGCGGAGCATTCCAAAGTATGGAAAGACTCTATCGGATCCGGAGTCTTTCCATACTTTGGAATGCTCCGCACTTTTTAACACGAGAATAGTACAGATTGACACATTTCACGTCCGCTATGCCAAAGATTTTATTTTTTCTGTTTATATATATATATATATATATATATATATATATATATATATATATATATATATATATATATATATATATATATATATATATATATAGTTTTAAGACAACTGAGGATTTATAAGAAAATTCCATGCTTGAAAACTCGATAAAAATAAGAAAAAATGCTAATAAATGACGTTTTTTTGCGATTTTGACACTTAAAAATCTGAAAAAATTCAGGGACATAGTTTGGCGTCTAAAAAACAACATATTTTTTTTCGTCCCTGCTATTTTTCTTGTTTTTATTTTACTGAATATAAAAATTTTCGAACATCCATAAAAACTTGAATTTCGCGCCAAAAATTTTTGTAAAACAATATCTTGTTGTTGGCAATTAAAAAACCTACAAAATGAAAAAAAAAGGAAGTTTCTACGATGATTAGAACCGAAGATATCGTCAAAAAACGAAAAAAGCCCTTTAATTTTTTTGAGGTTATGTGACGATTAAAGTGGCTAAATTTTTTTTTGTCTGAGTACTTTTTGATGTAGAACAACCGGGTGTTTTCTATTTTTGTATTATCAAGGGGGCAGTTTCGACCCTCTTAATAGAATGGACCCTTTAAATCATAGACATTCCCTTTAAAAATCTTTTATCCTAATTATACAGGGTGTCCCGCAACTAATGGGCCGTGAAGCAACTGTGTATATCCATCAAAATAGATCAAATAAGTAATTTCTAAGCGAAAATTTATTTTGAATATACGGAATCAATGAATGATATTCAAAATTGATATGTTAAAAGCCGAAAATTTGCGATCTGATGCAGTTTAATGCAAGGGTTAAAATAAACATTTGAAGGTCAAAAGTCTTTTTCAGTTTCTTTGGAGTAGAATTTCATCAGGGTAGCTGAATATTGGGAAAATAATCTCTGTGAATGTTGTGAAGATTACGAAGGACTCTCATTCATGACCTTTGACTTGACCTTAGGTCATTTTTCAAAGTCATGTAAAGGTAAAGTTGTTCTTCTTGTACAGGGTGTCTCAAAAGAAAGTTCACATTTAAAAAATCGATTTAAAAAAAAGTCAGGACTTTATTGAAAAAATGTTTATTACATATTAAAATACATTGTTTGGGAATTTATGTTTTAAAAATGATATCGTCCAAATGTAATCCGTTGCGCTCACGGCATTCATTTAATCGAGCACTAAAATTGCCCATGACGGCTCGGCAGGTATTCTCCGTGATGTCTGCCATTTCGTTGCGGATATTTTCTTTTAATTGTGCCTGGGAAGTCGGTTTGTTGGCGTAAACTTTTGATTTGACATAACCCCATAGGAAAAATTCCATAGGTGATAAATCAGGACTACGTGGAGGCCAACTTATGTCACCTTTCTTTGAGATCAATTTGCCAGGAAAAATTTCACGCACTCGTGGCAGAGACATGTTGGACGTGTGTGCGTTCTCTTTCATCTTCAAAAAAGTACGGGCCGATAATTCCTCGCGCCGACATCGCAGCCCATACAGTCACTTTCGGCGAATGTAGAGGTTTCTGATGTTTGTGTTTTGGATTGTTTGCACTCCAATAGCGGCAATTTTGCTTGTTTACATGACCATTAAGATGAAAATGGGCTTCATCCGAAAAGAAAATGTTGGTAAACGTTGAAAAGCGTTCAGTCATCTGGTTTACGAAGTCAAGCCTCTGACCAGCATCCTGAGGCTTCAATTCTTGCACCAACTGAATTTTATATGGGTTCAGCTTTAAATCTTTGTGTAAAATGTGGAATAATGCTGACCTATGCACATTTAAAGCAACAGCTCGCTTACGAATGCAAACGTTTGGGTCGTCACGAACAGACTGAGTAACACTCTCTACGTTTTCGACCGTTCTCGTAGACCTCGGAAGCCCGGATTTTGGTTTATCTAGTGTTGAACCGGTCTCTTCAAACTTCTGGACCCATTTTCCAATAAGCCGAGCGCTTGGCGCATCATTTAAGTGACGAATATGTCGAAAATTGCAAAATTTTCTACGCGCTACGGTCGCCGAATTACCGTTTTTGTAAAACTCACGTACGCACAAAGCACGGTCCGCTCCCGAGAAACGCTCCATAGCGACTAAATTCCCAAGAGCCAGGCTACCGATTGACATACCCCCCGGGCTGCTCCGAATAGTTGCATTCACGCAATAAGCAAAACAAATGTGTACTTTCTTTTGAGACACCCTGTATAATCAATGTCAGTTTCAACACAGATCCCAAGAAAAACTCTATTTTGCGGTGGGTATACCTCTGAGGCAAGTGATTATTTGTTTTGTTTATGCATGACGCAGATCTGAAGGTCTTAGTCCCAAGAGATATAGATTAGATAAATTTCTGCATTATAACTGTGAAGTAGTTTTAATATAACCTGTTCTAATCCACGTAAAGGTACTACTTCTTTCAGCCCTTAAAAAATAAGAAATAATAAACTTTATAACTATGAAAAGAAAAATCCATATAGTTTACGTGTTGAAAATTAAAGTATAACAGAGAAAGTATTAGCAGCATTAGGGTACCTTTTCATGATAACGTTTCTGAATTTTTAACAGATTTTATTGAATGCTGCAACTGTAAATACCCCTTAAGATTTTAGTTCCAATAAAACATATTCAGAAATTATATATCAGAAATAAGATCATTTTGCCATTTTATTTATGCAAATAAACTTTCATGTTTCCCTGTTATAGTATCATCATTTTTATAAAACAATAAATCTCCTTAATGCTTTCGGTTGTAGGAACATTAAAAATTAATGTGAAACGATCGGTGTAATATTCTGTGTCAACAGTCTTTTTATGTTTATGACCAACAAGGAATCGAAACGACATTGATAGATGAAGTTACGAAAAAAATCCATCTATTTTTTTTTATTTTTTGGTGCTTTGAAGGATTATTTGCTGTAATGTCGTTTCTGTGTTGTATTTAATAACAAAGAAATTTTTAATATGTAAATGGAAAATATAATATTTGTAATGTTTGTTGTGTTACTTTAAAAGACCCTGCAGGTTGGGTTTGAGTTACCGGTCGATTTGTCTTAATTTTTGGTATGTTGTACTTGATATCCTCCTAATCAAAAGTGTTCATATGATATCAAGAACGCAAAGTTTCCTAAAATGTACAGTAGTGTATATATGAGAGAAGGAAAGAGGAGGAGGAGTAAGAAGAGTAAATCATCAACACTTTTCTTCCTCCTCCTCTTTTCTTCTCTCATTATACTTTTCAAATCTCTCAATATATTTTTTAAAAAACCTCGTATCATCAACACTTTTCACCCTCCTCCTCTTGTTGTCGAGTTATCTCGTATACATTCGAGTTACTTCGTATACATTCGAGTTACTTCGTATACATGTTAACATGACCTTGTATCCCTTCTTTAAATTTTGATTATAAAAGCAACACTTTACCAGCTTAAAACATATTAAAATGAAATATGTCTTCTGCTTCTAACGAAAGTGAATTAAATTTATTAATTCAAAAATTTTATAAAAAATGTAAAAGTTCTGCTTTTGAGTTCGAACAATATGCAGTTGATAGTGGTCCATCTTAGTTTCAATATTATTTGGATATATCCAAAAACCATATAGAGGCTGTGAAATTGTGCGAACGTTATTTTCAAAACAAAGATATCGTACAGTTTATACGTGAATTAGTGAAGTTAAGTTGGTTTCATGATGAAGTTCGTCATTTAAACCAATATATTAGAGATCCCGTTGTATTAAAAGAACTAATCAAACCGCATGGTGAAGATGATGCCTAAAATTGAAAATTTTGTGAGGGACCTTTATGAAGAGTTCATTATGAACGAAGCATGTTCCAGATATTTATCTCTTTTAGTTGAAGAAGAAAATGAGGGTTAAGATTTATTGTTATATATAAAATATGTTGATCATGCAAATTGTTGTAAAAAAGCAGCAGGGTTTTTTTTGATTTTGCGTCACTAAAAACACTGTGATATAACTCTGAGTAATACAGAACACAACTTCTTTGGGATCAGTGTACTTATGTTTTACTAAACAAAATTTCGCACTAGCACTTTCTTCTTCATTATCTTCTTCAATATCGGATTCGCCAGATTCAGCTTCGATTTGTTCGAAATTATTTATATCGTAGTTCAAACAATTTCTGAAGTTCTTCTGAAATTTTTTTTCGTTAAGATATGTATTGTAATCCAATACTCCAATTAATTCATTTAGATCTGGATCTTCTTCAATATTATTATCCATAAATTTTTGAATGAATTTTTTTAATATTTACTTTGCAATATTTACTATTAAATATAAAATTATTTACTTATTATTCGTTGGTATTTAATATATCATCTTTTGTTGTTCCACGTATCTACTTTATAAATTTACTAAAGTGAAAAGTCATTGGTAGTAGGACTTTATATCGACTTCATGGTCAAATAAGGTTATCCACCTCAAGGTCAAACATAAGGTTAGATCTCCTACTATGATCGGATTCGATGGAAGGTTAGCCATGTTGTTAACTTTAAGATTAAACTTAAGGTGATGTATACGAGGCTTTTTGAAAAGTATAATGAGAGACCAAAAGAGGAGGAGGATGAAAAATGTTGATGATTTACTCTTCTTACTCCTCCTCCTCTTTCCTTCTCTCATATATACACTACTATGGACTATTTCCGTGACCTTGAAGATTGAAACGATGGCTATTGAAAATTTAAATTATCTATTTGGAATGGACTTGGATCGATTGGAATAGTCAAAATGGGTGTCTGGAAGGAAAATCAGTACGACTCCACCCCCGAGACACCACCAAAATAAGGGTTGAAAGACTAAAATATTTATATCTCAGGTTGTTACGAGAATATCCGCCTAGTTTTTTCATAAATCATTTTATACAGTTAAAAATACCCCCAAAATGAGGGTTGAAAAAATATATACACAGGGTAATCAGTTTTAATGTTTGGAGTCGAATTTCGAACTAAGGGTGCATGGTAGCGAGATATGACTTGTACAGAAGTTGTAGAGCTCAGAGGGGGTTTTTGTTTTTATCTTCCACGTTCATTTCCTTGTTTATTATTTGTTTCTTTGGTATTTTTTTAGTTTTTTTTACTCTCTTTTGCTATTTTTTTTAATTTTATTTCTCTTTGATATTGCGTATAGATGGTCTAGCAGAGATGATAGGTACACTTCCCAGCACATGTTTTTGCCATACCTAGATGAAAATTTGAAAACACAAAAAGTTTTATAACTTCAAAAAAAATGGTCGCAGCGTAAAAATTCCAAAGACATCTTAAAATTTATGTAACAAGCTTCAAAAAAAACGTTACACTTATTTTTAAAACTCATAAACATATTTTTTAAACAGTATCATAAATAAGTAAAAAAATTGAAAAAATTTTAATGACCTTTATACTGTTATAATTTTAAGTTCCAATATTGCAGAATAAAAAACTGAACCAGTTTGAAAGAGTATTGCTTCACTTTTAAAATGAGCGGTGAAACGTCAAATTTGGTCCATTTTGACCAAAGTTAGATCAATTTTTGTAAGAAAGAATGTTCTTTTTTTTGAAAGGAGTATGTTTAAAAAACTAAACAAGATAGAAAAAAAGTGTAAACAGAAAAAAAAAACGCGTTTTTGTGTAAAGAACAAAGGTATATAATTTTTAAAAAATCAGAGAAAACAATTTTTTTCTTTTTTTTTATGACAAAAAATTTCAGAATTGTAAAATTAATGAAAAACATGGCATGCTATTTTGTTGAAGTTAAAGAAAAACAAATTGCAGAAAAGTCGAATATAAGTAGACATACTGTTGAATATCTGAAGAAAACAACTCTTAAAGGAGACAGATATATTGTTCACACTGCTTTACATAATAGACGTTTCAGTGTTTCTAATATAACTGTGCAAAATAATAAAAAATTGAAAATTATAACTAATATACTATAATTTGAAAGTATAAGTACGTCGGAGACTTCATGAAAATAGAATTTTTGGACAACTTGCTATTAAAAAACCGTTACAAAAAACTCATAAATATAAAAAAAATTAAAATGGGTAAGACAACAAAAAAATTGAAGCATTGCTTAGTAGAAAAAGGTGCTTTTAGCGACGAATCGAAGTCTGCAGTTTTTGGATCGAAAAGAAGAGTGGATGTGCTTAGAAAAGCAAATGAAAAGTTTTTGAAAGATTGTTTGGTTCTTAGTGTCACACATGAAGGGGGCTCAGTAATGCCTTGGAGTTGCTTAGCCGGATGAGTTGATAATCCTGTAAAAGTAGAACGAATCTTGAACAAGGAAGGCTATAAAAACTTCTACACAAGAACGTATTGCCGTCTGGTACGCGTCTAGTAGATACTCCTTTTACTTTCCAACATAATAACGACCCCAAACACACTGTAAATATTTGCAAAAGTTACTTGGAAAGTCTTGAAAAAAACAAGAAATTTAAAGTCATGGAGTGGCCACTACAGAGCCCAGATTTAAACCCGATAGAATTATTATAGAATGAATTAAACGGCTGTTCAAAAGCAACGCCCGACATCGGTTTCTTTCTTATGGGAAATCTTACAAGACGAGTGGAGAAAAATCAAGGCAGATGCACTCAACAAATTAACCTTGCGAATGCCAAGAATCTGCCAGATTGTAATTAAAAGCATGGCTATCACTTTGATGAGAAAAATGTTGAGACGTAACTATTATACTATTTAAAAAAATTGATATTTACATTTTTCGTTATAATTGTTAAAATTCTTTGTTTGTATTATTTATTGATTTAAATTTTGAATTCTATGCATATTGATATTTAAGAACTGACTACTAATTAGTTAGTAATGACTGATATTTATTTTTGTTTTCATTAAAAGGCTTAGTACCTAGTAAATGTAAATATGAATTAAAATTGTCGCTTTGTTAAATAAAAGTGTTTTTCTTTAACTTCAATTAAATATCGTGTAATTTTTTTCATTAATTTTACAATTTTGAAATAAAAAATAGGAAAAAAAAATTTCCCCGATTTTTTTAAACTATGTTCTTTGCATAAAAACACGTCTTTTTTCAATTTACACTTTTTTCTATTTTGTTTATTTTTTTAAATATACATATTTTCTTACAAAAATTTGTTTAACTTTGATCGAAATGGACCAAATTGGACGATTTTAAAGGTGAAGCAGTACTCTTTCAAAGTGTCTTGGTTTTTGTATTCTGCAATATTTGCATTTGCACAATACAAATATCATCAAATTTTTTTAAATTTTTTAACTTTTTTATGATATTGTTTAATACTTATGTTTAAGAGTTTTGGAGATAAATGTTACGGTTTTTTGAAACGTTATAACTAAATTTTAAGGTACCGTTTAAATTTTTACACAGCGACCAATTCTTTTGAAGTTATAAAACTTTTTCTGTTTTCAGATTTTCATCCAGGTATGGCAAAAACATGTGCATGGGAGTGTAAGTTCACAATTTCCGAAAAAAGTATGGACTTATCAAGTGCATTGATTGATGGAAGTGAATACGTTTAAACATGAGGATTTTTTATATCAGAAATTGCTCAAATTTTATTAGAAGTTTGAAGACCAGAAATGAACTTATCATAAACTTGTGCCCAGGAAAATTCAGCATTGGAAACTTGAGAGTCAACTGCCAGCACATTGACAGATTTTGCACCAGGATTTTGGGAACTAGGAATGGTAACATCACGAATTTTGGTAAAATCATCATCAGAAACTGGCGTATGAATAACATGTATATCAAGAATTTGTGCGTCAGAAGCTTATGCTTCGGTAGCCTGTACTTCTGAATTGATGGCCTCTTGATCTGGATGGTTACTTTTAAGTTGGTTGTGGTGCTTCCCTTTTGCCATTTGTTGCCTTTCCTATTTGCTTTTGGACCTTCTCTGCCAAAAGTTTTGAATTTCTTTGCACATTTGTGATGCTAGTTTCATTGACGTTAAACATCCTATTTAGTTCAAAGTGATATTTGTTGTCTATATATATATATATATATATATATATATATATATATATATATATATATATATATATATATAGTTCGAAGAGAGATTTGCTCTGTATGGATTCTTCTTCTTCAAGTGCCTTCTCCATTGCGGAGGTTGGCAATCATAATAGCTATTTTAATTTTTGAGGCTGTTGCTTCTTTTGAACTGCATCCAAACCATTCCTTTAAGTTTTTTAGCCATGAAATTCGTCGTCGTCCTACGCCTCTTCTGCCACTTATTTTGCCTTGGACTATGAGCCGTAAGATGCTGTACTTTTCTCCCCGCATAATGTGTCCGAAATATTGTAGTTTTCTCTGGTTTACTGTTATCTCGACTTCCTTTCCTTTCCCCATTCTTCTCAACACCTCGGCGTTCGTAGCTCGATCCACCCACGAAATCCTCTGAATTCTTCTGTAGGTCCACATTTCAAAAGAGTTAAGTCTTCTCATTGCCTCTCGATTCAGTGTCCATGCTTCCATTCCATAATATAGAACACTGTATACGTAACATTTAGTCAGTCGTATTTTCAGGGCTAACGTTAGATCTTTGCTGCAGATAACCTTTTTCATTCTAATAAAGTTGACACGTGCTTTCTCGATTCTGGTTTTTATTTCGACGATATAGTTATTATTTTCTGTTATTAGGGTTCCCAAGTAAGTGTACTTCTTAACTCTTTCTATGTGCTGGCCTCCCACCATTAGGGTTTCATTATTATTGGTGTTGTTTTTACTAATTATCATGAACTTGGTCTTTTTCGTGTTAAGAGAGAGTCCATATTCTCCACTAACTCTTAATATTTTATTCATTATTATAATTTGGATGGATTCTAAATTATCGTAAAATATCTTAACTTCACTTTCATTAAAAGCATTAATAAATAAATAAGATTCACAAAACATTTTTTTTCCCTATTTTTATCTCTTCTTAAACAAATTTCTAATTACTTAAGGTTAGTAATGAAACCAAAATAGCCCATATGTATGATTATAATGGATATTATTTATAACTATGGTCTCTTGGCTGTTGGTGCAACAGTTGTACATACAATTTCCTTTGTGGCCTGGTTTAAACAATGGACTCCGGTTTGGAAATGATTAATGGAAGCTTTCATTAAAACTGAACAGGCCCGCTGCGCTGCCGCATGCTAAATAGTTTTCCTACAGTTAGATCGTTAAATGCTTATTTAAACATTTAACCGATTATCAGAAAAATAAAGCGTGTTTAAAAAGTTTTCTAATTCTCTTTTTATTCAAAAATATATCTGTTCATTGTCGTATCACTACATAGTATAAAACAAAGTCGCTTTCTCTGTCCCTATGTCCCTTTGTATGCTTAAATCTTTAAAACTACGCACCGCATTTTGATGCGTTTTTTTTCAATAGATAGAGTGATTCAAGAGGAAGGTTTATATGTATAATAACATCCATTAAATAGTGGAGAAATACTGTTATTTTTGAGGTTTCTAATGTGATGTCGTTAATTATCATATTTTTTTCCTCTTACATTGCAAACGCAGGCTGAACCCTACGAGATTTATCAAAATAATGTACTAATTATTTGTACACATTGAAAAGGTCTACAGAAAACTCCGCGATGGTATATGTCTATCTCTCATGGATATCCCACAATAACATTTTTTTGTCATTTACTTTTTACGACAAATAATGGCAAATTTTGAAGCGATTTTAACCAATACAGCATTAATCCTTATCCAATTAAATAGCTTAAATACATTGTTGATTTAATATAGATCTATATGGTCCTTTACAGCACAAGATTTAAATGAATATTTTCGAAGATATTACAGATTTAAAATTGCGGGAAGTAGCGCTTGCGGCGGTACTGGCCGACCGGGGCGGCGGCAGCGTGCCTATAAATAGCGCGTCGGAGGCCGATGTAATAATTGTTGTAAAAATAAAATAAATAGTCACAGTTTTTCTGTAGTGTATTTAGTATCAGCATTGCACCCGTGTGAAGCCGGGGCGGGTCGCTAGTGCTTCATAAATCAAAGACGGCTTATAAATACGTACAGTATAGACAGGAAATATGGGACACCACAAAATATTTTTTATATTCATCCATTAGGCTAGAATAATAACTTTTCATTAATTATTTTCTACTAGTCCTCATTTCCACTGGTATATTGCAACTAGTTCAAAGCTCAAACTCTACCCAGTTATATACACCTATAGAACATACTAGAATAAAAGTCTATCATCTCACTGGAAAATGACTAATAAAAGCTTCTCGATAGAATTTTTATCTTCTTGAACAGGGTCGTATTAAGGTGGTCCTCGTTACACCGCCTCCCTTCCAATTGTGATCATCCCGATCAGGTTCGATATCTCCGTGGTACGGCTTCAATCTGTGGAGATGTATCACTTTCATTTTGACTTTAGGACTCCCTTGAATTACATAAACAACGTCACTGATTATCTTCAGAATAGTACACGGTTCTTCCCATGCCGTCATCAGCTTGGGTGATTTGCCTTTCTCACTCTGTATATTCCATAACCAAACTCCATCAGTTTAATGGGACCTTGCCGAGTTTGCCTTGATGTCATATCTTGTTTTTATTCTGTCTATAGCCGGATCCATACGTTCTCTAACGTCTCTCGTAAGGCATCTACCCAGTCTTCAATCTCAATAGTTTTATCAGTCAGCAATCTAAGTTTTCTTCTAAATAAGACCTTGGCGGATTTAATTTTGTCTCAGTCTCTCTGATGTGTGTCCATAATCTTCCAGAGGTACTCTTCAATGGTCCTACTAAATCGTTAAACCTTGTCATCTGACTGAAAATGTAAAGCTGTTGTTCAAGTTTTATGGATGCTAAATAGTTCGCAGAACTTTTAAAAAAGTTTAGATTCAAAATTTCTTCCTTGGTCAGAATGTAACTTGAAAGGAGTTTCAAATCGGTTGAACACATTGTTGACTAAGCCTTCCGCTCCTGTTAAGATTTCCTCTTTTGGGACGGCAAATACCTTAGGCTCTTTACTGAAGTAGTCAATAGCAACAAAAATGTATTTGTTGCCTTTATTTGTTTCTGGAAATGGTCCAGCTATGTAAACAGCCATCAATTCTAAAAGTATTCCAACATTCTTAAACTTTGTATAGAGTTTTGTAAACTTCGAAATGAGCACCAGACTATCCATTATGAATTTCTTCTAAAACGACAAGAACATTTTTTACGTACTATCAACTAAGTTTTTGATTTCATTGCCATCGGCACTTTCCCAGGATCTCTTTATTAATCGGCAATTAATTAATAGTGAAATGTTTAAAAAAGCACTACTATGTTTTATATCACTAAATTTATTTAGAAAACAGTGACTCCAGTTTTAACTCACAGAGTCATTTTCAAATTGAATTACAGAAGTAGACTGCCTTTGTAATTCAGTTTGAAAATGACTCTGTGAGTTGAAACTGCAGTCACTGTTTTCTAAATAAATTTAGGGGTATAAAACATAGTAGTGCCTTTTTAAACATTTCCCGAAGATGATTGACTACCACATAGTAACGGCTACCAGCATCAACTAATTAATAGTGAGTCTCACTAAGCCGAAAGTGCCTTGAATGTTTTTTTTTTCTGAGATATCTTCCTAACTTGGACCCCTTTCATTATTTTCTTTAAATTGAAGAAATGGCGCCAGATCATCATCTTCAAGTTCACCTTTTCTCATCTAAGCTATATTCCACTCTGGATTAACGTCAAAAATAACTATCTAAACAGAAAATCCTTCTTTTTGTTCTATTTTTCTACAGTGCTTACATTCTTCCTTACATGGTCTTTTTAACAAAGAATCTGCGTTGTTATGCAGTCTTCCTGGTCTATGTTTGATTTTAAAATTGTATTGTTATAGCTTTTCAAGCCATCTTGCTACTTGTCCTTCAGACTGCTTCATGTTTAGGGGCTATTTAAGAGCTGTGTGGTCTGTTCCTATTAAAAATTCCTATCCATACAAATATTTATGAAAATGTTGGACAGCTTTGGTCATGACAAACAGTTCTTTAATCGTGGCACAATAATTTATTTTGGGTTTTGAATGCACTCGACTGAAATATTCAATAACTCGTTCTTGACAGTCTTATGTCTGAGACAATATAGCTCCGACACCTATGTACCTGGTATTAGTATCCAATATAAATTTTTTGTTAAGGTTTTAGATATGCTTCATCGCTTTTTGTTTCTTTCCAGTTACGATTAACCCTCTTAAATATTCGATCCAGAAAACATCGATGTTGAAATTTCTGGATATAAACTCTTTTTGCCAGTAGAGAGTTATTAGATTTCGTTTAGTTATAGTCATTTAATTAGTTGATCACAAAAAGCCAATTAATTTAGTCTAATATGTAATTAGTTTTATGGATTAGGAAATAACGCTATTTTAAAATAAAAAGGAAAACTATTTTGTTGGAACAAAATTGCTTTACGTGCCATCGGACCCTTATAAAGAACCATAAAAGCGCAGACATCGAAAAAACTGTAAGATTATTTTTAACCATAGAACTTTTACGACACTATTAAGTAGAATATTACTTAAAATATGTATCCGAAGTGACATTCGCCGGCTTCATTTGAAAGAAAATTGCTTTGATGGGAACTTGAGATTGAAATGGCAATTTGAGAGCCCTGAACATTTTTAAAATGGAAAATTCAAGTAAAGTTGGCGAGAAGTTGGGTTGAAGTGCACGAGTTATTTGCAAAAAAAAAGTTAGGAAGTTTTACAAGTACGAATCGGATTTTTTAATGAGTCTAGTTAAAAATGACATTGAATAAGTTGACAATTTTGCAAGTTATAGTTTTTTAAATGCATCTGGTATTAATGAAACAATTATCCAGCCTGTTTTTTTAAATCAAGACATAGACTTATTGTTATCGATTTTTTTTGGAAAGTAAATTTAAATGAAATAACTCATTTAAACGATAGATAGAAGAGGTTACTTTACAAATTTCTTCTACCTTCTATAATAGGTCCCTGACCTGTTCCTTCTTCGATTTTCCTCATTCTGGACTTAAATTATCGCTCCACCTTTTCCGCGGTCGACCTCTACTGCGTGTACCACTAGGCGATTTATCTCGTGCGATCCTTACCAGTCTATCCTCTGTCATTCGGCTTATGTGTTTGTTCCATTGTGTCTTACGTTGTAGGACCCACTCATTAATGCAGTCTGTGTTGCATGATTGCCTGATGTTATCGCTTCTTTCTCTGTCTAGTAGCGGTTTTCCTGTTATTCGTCGAAGTATTCTCATCTCTGTAGTCTCCAATAGTTGTTTCGTTTTTGTCGTCTCTGGCCGTGTTTCTGAGGTGTATGTCATAATAGGTCTAATTGTGGTTTTGTAGATCCGAACCTTTGTTTCTTGTTGTAAGTGTTTGTTTCGCCAGATCACGTCGTTGAGACAACCCGCCACTTTATTTGCTTTGGCCACCTGCCCTCTTACTTCATCTTCGATGTTGCCATAACTAGTTATGTCGATTCCTAGATATTTGAAACTCATTTCTTGTTGTATTATTTGACCGTCTAGTTCTAGTTTGCATGGGAGGGGTTCTTTTGAGGTTGTCATACATTTAGTTTTTTCGGCTGAGATAATCATATTATATTTTCTTCCCGTAAGATTAAAGGTATTTAACAATCTCTGGAGGTCGTCTTCATTTTCGGCACATATCACAGCGTCATCAGCGTAACAGAGAATTTTTATTTCTGTATCACCCATTTTATATCCTCTACCAAGTCGCACCTCCTTTATTATTTCGTCCATTATCATGTTAAACAACAAAGGACTAAGCGAGTCTCCCTGTCTAATACCGCTGTTGACTGGTATGGGTGTTGATAATTTACCGTTAGTGCGAATCTGAACTTTATTGTTTGCGTATATGTTTTCGATGGTCTGTATTATATTGATAGGAATATTTCTCTTATATAACAGGTGGATTACGTCATCTAGCTTTATGCGATCGAATGCCTTTGTTAGATCTATAAAGCATAAAAATGTTGGTTTATTGTATTTTAGAGATTTGTCGACTATCTGTCGTAGAATAAATACTGCATCCACGCAGGACCTTCCTGATCTAAATCCCTGCTGTTCGTCTTCCAGTGTTGTAACCGAATTTACAAATTTAAATATAATAAATATTCAGATTTTATGAAAAGAGAACCGTAAAAAAGAAATAATGCTAATTATTATAGCAATTAAGAATATTTACACCATGTGCATATATTGGAAATAGTTCGAGCGACAAGGGGGAGGTTGCCTAGTCACTTCTCGACATCGTCAATATTTTCGTGTATTGTTATATTTTTTGGCCTGGAGAATTGATTTTTCGAGGGTAAGAGTCCCAATTTTTTTGTTATTACCAATTGAGTTGTTTAAATGTGTATAACCAAATACCTTATGGATGTTTTGCTCAGCTAAATTGGTTGTATTCTTTATTAGAAAGATTGTGAATTTTTATCGAACATAATTCGGTTTCTAGAAGTCCAAAGAGGCTTATAAAAGCTTAAATTGAAAGAAATTGTTGTGACTTTTGAATAAACTTTGCTAAATATTTTTGTGATTATTAATAACAAAGTTATGTTGCATGAACGACCGCTTATAGGTGGAATATCTTACCTATAGATCCCGTCAAGGAATGACTTTAAATACAACATACAAAAAAATAGATCAGTACGTAAACAAGGGTGTCTGGAAAAGGCATCGGTGTCAGGACGAAGCACACCTTAAAAGTTTTCAGTGGTCGAATATCAGCTTGTACTTATGTTCGTAATATGGCCGGCATATTTGCAGCAGCTTTACGAAATCTGATACAGGACAACTCAATAAATTTGCATAGTACAAAAAAAGCACTTTAAAAATGTTTTAATGGAACTTATATATTAGTCAAATAAGCATTTTTAGACGAATTTAGAGGAAAAAACGGCTTTGGTCAATATGCGCCAAAGTTAACAATTTTTTGAAAAAATTAATTCCTAAATTGTTAATAACAATTAAGAAACTAAACTAGCGCCATTTGGAAGTTTGAGAGTTTAGGTTTAGGTGTGAGTTGTCATGATAACACAAAAACTTCCCCGCTAAGATGATCGTAGCACGTTTGAAGGTCATAGTTTTCTCCTTATTCAGATATTTTAAATATGAAGTTTTAATTGCCGTTAAAATAATTTACTTTCAAAACGTTTTACTATGTTTAACTATGAAAATCTCAAAAACATATTAATTTTTCATCATATATTGTTATAACATGTATATATTACCGTAGCAAACAACACTTAAGTATACAGAATTTTCTTACAGACAATGTAACGAATATTAACGTTTTATAACAATAATTTAATTATTCAATTTTCCTGACTATGGAACCATGTTTGGCAATAAAAATAGCACAAAAATGATTGATTTTTAATGAAAAAATTGTGTGTAAAAAATGTTTAAATAAATTAAATGTTTAATTTATAAACAAATAAATAAATATTATACATATTTGTAATGTACGCAGAAAGGAACCACAAATTTAAAGAGAGAATCATCAAAATCCGTCAACAACTTTTAGAGATATAGCTAATGGTAGCAGTTTGAAGTTGCCGTTTCATTTTTTAAACCCGCGGATTTGTTAGCAACTCAACCGAGTCGTCTTTTAAAGAATTAAAATTTTTTAAACTTCACTGAAGTTTTTGTTTTTGTGTTATTATTTTCCGGACAACTCACACCTAAACCCAAACTTGTTAACTTTGGCGCATTTTGACCTAAGCAGTTTTTTTCTAAATTCGTCTAAAAATGCCAGCTTCCCAAATATGAAAACAGAATTTTTTTATCGGCAAAAGCAAAAAAGTTATTAAATTTGTCTATAAGGTAAAAATGATGGTGGTTTTCTAATGAAGTTTAAATAAATATCAAATTAATTTTCCATGTAATACTTCTCATAGAAGAAGAGTTTCTCTTTCATGAGATGTGCTTAGAATTGGTGTACCTTCATCGATGGAGCTAGAATGTTATTGCAAAATTCGCTCGTCTGTGATAAACAAATTAAATTTTGCACAAACTATTTGATAAATCGATCTGAAATTTTTACCACATATTAAGCACTAAAAGACCCAACCTTTTACGTAACAACAAAGTCGTAGATTGCATTTAGCAATAGTTATTGTTAATTAAATATTATAACAATTTTGACCTTGTTTTGCATTTTTCTCAGCAACAGTTAGCTTTTGCCGATAAGCAAAAAAGTGCGAAAAAAATGCATTTTTCGACCTTTAATTGTTTACAAAAAGTTTATGACACAAAATCTCGCACAGAGAACATATACGTATTATTTCTATAGGCCTATATTACCCGAAAATCCGGGTCTTTGTCTGGATGAATGAATGTCCCAAACTAGATCTTTTTTCGCTTATTTGACTGGAGTACTAGGAATAATATTTAAAGTAGGTAAACCAAAAGCAAAAGAAATTTGGATAATCCCAGAAATAGTTCAGCTTATTTATGAATTTACGTAGATCTCACAAAAATAACAACACAGTTATGAAGACAAATTCGAACAGAGAAAAGAAGAGACAGCAAGAATAATCCTTATAAGAATGAGAGTGGTATTATATGGGAAGAATATAATTCTAAAGTTAAAAATAAGATTGTTAAGATGATATTTATACTCCGTCTTGTATTACGGAATGGAGACATGGAATTTAAAAAGATCGATTTACGTAAGTTGGTGGCATTTGAGTGGATGTTTAGAAAAATACTTAAAATATCATGTGTAGATAGAATAACAAATATAGAGGTAATAAGGAGAATGCAGAAAGAAAAGGGAATTATAATCACCATTAAGAAGAGAAAGCTACAACATCTGGGACATATAATAAGAGGAGAAAAGTACAAGATACTTCAAGTAATAACTCAGGGAAGGATTTAGAGGACAAGAAGCTTTAGAAATAGACCTCGTTTTTGAGAGATTAGTATCATTGTACTATGAATTAATTGTTTAGATTTGCCGCTTCAAAAATACTAATAGAGATAGTTTCCTGTTTTTTTGAAAAAATTGACCATGTCGCAATCGTGTCTTTTTTAACACTTTTGACTAAGATAATTATGATTAAATTGCATTTTTAGGTAATGGATCTTATGGGACACCCCTTGTAAAGTTAAAATTTGCAAATGTTTATCGTTAATATTAAATTCTAATGGAAATATTAATAATTCACTGTGAACACTTAAATGGACAACAATTTTCCATTACTTACGTATTCATATAAAAAATCATTCAATATTAGTGAGAATAAACGTCAACAAGTTTTTGGTGGGATCCTATTCCTAAACCACCGAAATGATAATTTTTCGAAGTTCAGTTTGTTCTAGTAAAAAAGAAATCTAAATTTGTGAAAATAAGATAAATAAAAAAAACGATTTTATTTCACATTACATTATCATATTATAGGGTAAAGTCGGATAATCCCGGTCAGGAGGTAATTCTGGTCACTTCAATTTCTCGCATGCTATTACGTTTCTGCACGTGCACACATACAAAGCGTGTGACGTGACTAAATCCCGAGTCGTGAATGCACGTCAATACTTTTCGCGCCAAATCGTGTAAATTTTCATCTTAAGACTATAAGAGGTGTTTGTTTTATCATGTTTCTTGCATTGTTGCTTACAATTGGTACAGTGGAGTCACGATCAGCTAAATAAAACTCTTAAATTAGTGGATGAAGTGGTGTACCATTTTCAACTCTCCAAGGATAATTGAAGAACAAGAACAGTGATATCCCATAGCTGGGGATAAATTCAGTGTTCACTGGATTTGCTGCTACAGGAATATATACCCTCTAAACCCGGATGTGTTTACAGACAAAGATTTTGTGGCTGCTGAAACCGACAGATCCATCAACTCACTGAAATCTCCATCTCTTCTTGTAGAAGTAATCGAATCAACCCTGATACATAATGCAACGACGACTTCCGAAGTCCCGCAATCAACTAACATCCCTTTTCCCTCTACTTTAAGCGTTCAAAAAACTACCCCCTCCTAAGGATTTTCTGCCGATGTCCAAAAAGTTAGTAGACAAGAAAATAAACAAATGGCAAGAGAGAAGAAAAAGGTTCAAACAAGACCAAAAGGCAAAAAAAAGTAAAATCTGATGTGAAAAAGCTAAGAAGAGAGTTATTCAAGACAAAGATCTAAATAGGTACAGTAGTATGTCGAATTCGGAAATAGGAATAAGACAATTGCGCAACAATGAAGATCTTTGCTACAGATATGTGCTATGGGACTTCTGGCTCACTTTGAGTGCTTGGTATGGACACATGAATTGAAAATTTAATGTATAATTTTATTTTTTAAGGTCTAAAGGAAAAAACTTCTATTTTTTCCGGAAAATATAATTTTCAGAATCAATGTATTCCGTTTTAAAGGAACGTTAAAATATTTTTTGCATTTTCTCACGTAAGATCTCATAAAATTGGTATGTTTTACACAGGCGCGGATCCAAGGGGGGGGGGGCGATCGCCCCCCCCCCAAGAGCTTTGAGTTTAGGAAAATGGACCCGATGTTTCCTCTTATACTACAGTTTATTTAAGAACTAGAGAGAGTAGTAAATCATTTTTTATCCTTTTTCTCTTCGCAAACTACCTGTGTTCTTTAGTCCGGTGTCTTTAGCAAAATCAGTTAGACACATATATTTTTCATAGGGATGGGTTAGAAATTTTATAATCAAAAATACCGATCTATAATAATGGACTAAAACGTAGCCTTATTCTCTCAAAAAATTCGAAGTTATAATTTAAATAAAGGGTTTTCCAATAAGAGGTGTCATTTTGAAAAGCCCGCTATTTCGGTAGATGTCACTTTTGAAGCTGTAAGTTTTTGACGTTTGACAAGTAGAAACTACGCCATAAATAAAGATGGAACGATACACGCTTCAACAACGCATTGAAATTATTAAAATTCACTATAAAAATGGTGAAAATTTGGCAGAGACGGTTCGTAAAACTCGAACATTTTTGGGTCGTCATGAAGCACCTTGTCGGAGCGCAATAAAGAAATTGGTGAAAAAATTCGAGCTGTTGGGACAAGTTAGTTATGTGAAGAAGAAAACCCGTGCACGTCGCTCAAGAACAGCCGAGAATATTGCTGCTGTAGCCGAAAGTGTTGAAGAAAACCCAGGTTTGTCCATTCCTCGTCGTTCTTTGGAATTAGGGATTCCACAAACGTCATTACACCGTATTTTGCATAAAGATTTGGGTCTTAAGGCTTATAAAGTTCAGTTAACGCAAGAACTCAAGCCGGCCGATCATCAACAACGTCGTGCCTTTGCTGATTGGGTTCTTGAAATGCATGAAAATGATCCGGAATTCCATCGAAAAATCATCTTCAGTGATGAGACCCATTTCCACCTCGGTGGCTTCGTCAACAAACAAAATTGTCGCATCTGGGGCTCGGAAAACCCAAGAGTTATTGTTGAAAAGCCTCTCTATCCTGAACGTGTGACTGTTTGGTGCTGTTTATGGTCCGGCGGGGTCATTGGACCTTACTTTTTCGAAAATGAGGCTGGAGCAACAGTTACGGTGAATGGATTGCGCTATCGAGAGATGATTAATGATTTTTTATGGCCGGAATTGGATGGTATTTATCTGGACCACGTTTACTTTCAACAAGACGGCGCTACGTGCCACACAAGCAACGAAACCATTGATCTTTTACGGGAAAAGTTTCCGGGCCGTGTTATCTCTCGAAGAGGTGATCACAATTGGCCACCGAGATCTTGTGATGTGACACCTTGCGATTTCTTCCTTTGGGGCCACGTGAAAGACAAGGTCTACGCCAACAGCCCAGCGTCGATTCAAGACCTCAAAGATGGAATTCGTGAGGCTATCGAGGACATAGGGCAGCCACTTTGCGATTTGGTTATGGAAAATTTCATGAAAAGGATATGGTCCTGTAGGCATGGTCGTGGTGGTCATTTGGCTGATGTTATTTTCCATCATTAACGGCATACCTTCCTCTTTATAATGTAATAAATATCCGATCATTTATCTTAAAAAATGGCATTTTTCTTTGAATATCAAAATAACACCTCTTATTGGAAAACCCTTTACTTACAAAATATCCATTGTCAAAAATACAAAAAGGTAAATATAAATAAAAAAAATTCGTCCATATAATATTAAAATATTTTTGGGGCTATCGGTCATTTTATTATTAATTAAAAACATTTTTAGGGTATTTGACGTTTCGGTTTATTTATTTCTTAAACCATCTGCAGTATTACAATTAAACACTAAAAAGGGATTCAAATGTAATTACTTTTTTAAGTTGTAATTAAATATAGACATACTTATTTTTATTTCAATTGTACTGATATCTTAATTTAATTTACTTTATTATATGGAAATACGATAGCCCCAAAAAAATAAGATAAACATGTTAATTCTACACGCTTAAGAAAAAGACACAAATAAAATAATAAAATAATAATAAACTTACGGCTAATTGGAATTAAATATATATAAAATTAAAGAGTTGGACATACTAAAATAAAAATATATAAAAAAAAACATATAAACAACATTAAACAATAAAATACAACAAAAATTTAAATAATAAATTGAGTTTACACTGATTAACATTACGTATGTAATTCCTAATCAAAGTCAGTGAAACTATATTCGCTCAAATTAATTATAATTGGTTCTTCTATCTCACCGATCATGAGATCGAGTTCTCACATTTCGTTTTATTCTTTTATTATATGGATTTTTTCCAATTTTTCGCAGTAACTTTATTCAAAAAAATCTTTCAAAAGCTTAGTTAAATTACTAATTTTGTTAATTTTGTTATTTCTTGCAACTTTGCCTTTTAATTGAGAGAAATATTTACTTCTCCAACGGACAGTTTTCGGACTATCTATAGGAACAGATTTTCTATCTGGTTTTTCCCAGCAAAAATTAAGTTCTCTGAACAATTTCCAGAGATCAGTTCTTTTAATTTCAGGTAAATCACGTTCTTCACTGATTTTAGTTAGAATTTTGTAGACGGTTGGGATCTGTTTCTCATAATAAAATGTATATACAACCTCTTTAATTGCAGTTTTCATTTCTTCTTCCAACGAGGTTTTTCATCTGCTTGTGATCAGGAGTACTAACAATTCCAGTCGTTTTTTCTCCTTCAGTATTCGGTACATAGTAGATTTTCCAACTTCTGTCATGTTGGAACACATCTCAATAGAGCTTTTAACATTATTATCTAGATATATAATATATAAAAACAAACGCAAACAAGATACATCACTAAGAACAAACTGTAAGGTGTACTTTGCTCACTGACAGAAATTAAATTAAACTATCAGAATTTTTATGTTGCAGTAATATAATGAAATATAATTAGATTTACGGCAGTTCTCAGTTACCAGCGGCACTGGAGCAGGTACGTTGGAGGTTTCGGTAACAGTCTTATTACTCTCTCTAGTTCTTGAATAGAGTATAGGGATGTGTGTACTTGCGATCGCCCCCCCTCCTCCCAAGAGCTTTGAGTTCAGGAAAATAGAACCCATTCTGCCTTTTATATTAGGAATGAGTATGCTGCTTGCACTCTCCCCCCCCTCCCCGTTGACAACTTGCCTTTCTTGGCATACTGTACTTTTGTGATATCACCGCCCCCCGCCCCCCCAAAGAGAGGGGCTGGATCCGCCCCTCGTTTTACACCTTAAAGCAAATTTTTCGCAGAATCAAATAGTGGAAATCAGGAGAGTCCGTTTCATATGGGTAATTTACTATTAAGTAATTCATTCATTATAATATTCACTTCTAATTAATTTTTCAGGGTTATAAAAAAGAAGTAGTGAATCCGAAGATAAAATACATTTTTTTTGAAGTTTAAAATTTTCAGAAATATCAGAGATAAAAAAAATTGGTAAAAGATAATAAATGTATAAAACCCTGACAAAAAATTTCTATTAATAGAACTCCAATGTCTAGAGCAAGTTGAAACTTTTAATTCTGCACTCCAAGAAATGTTTTAATTAAAATTCTCAATACGTTCATCTTAAATTTATATCTCCCACCCACAATACTAAAATTTGTGGAAAGTTTCTACTAATGCCGCCTAAACTTTTTCCCGGAATAGAACAGAACCCGGACATAAATTCACTAATGGAAAAGAATAAGACACATTTAACACTTCTCCGAGAACATGGAAAAATAAATGGCGTATAAATTTTCAGCGTTATTAAGAGATAAAAATTTATAATAGAGCAATAAGCCCTCTTCGGATTATTTTTCTTGCTAGCGGCGAAATAAATTGCCTGCTGTTTTTTTAAGAAGTAAAAACTTTTTTAATATGTCCTGCGCTTTTTTTGAAAAAGCAGACAACTTAAATTGTTTCCGTTTTAATGCAAATGCTATACCGAAAATATTTTGGGTTTAACGAAACAAGAAAACAAATGTATATGTCCATAGATACACTATCTCTATTCCAATTCAATTAAAATAAATAAGTAAAAATAGATTATATATATATATATATATATATATATATATATATATATATATATATATATATATATATATATATATATATATAATGTATGGTAACTTCTTTGGATTAGGTTTCAAAAATCACTACTACTATTCTGTGCTTGACGTTTCGCCCAACGTAGTGGGCTTTTTCAAAAGTATAATCTAGAATAAAAACAAAATACAACTAACATGGTCACAGACGCACACTCACAAGACTTAGAATTAACACTCAACGGTACAATATTAATTAAAAATATCAATTTATAAAATAATGTGAAATCAAAAATTACAAATTATTACCAGACTAGCGACCCGCCCCGGCTTCGCACGGGTGCAATGCTGATACTAAATACACTACAGAAAAACTGTGACTATTTATTTTATTTTTACAACAATTATTACATCGGCCTCCGACGCGCTATTTATAGGCACGCTGCCGCCGCCCCGGTCGGCCAGTACCGCCGCAAGCGCTACTTCCCGCAATTTTAAATCTGTAATATCTTCGAAAATATTCATTTAAATCTTGTGCTGTAAAGGACCATATAGATCTATATTAAATCAACAATGTATTTAAGCTATTTAATTGGATAAGGATTAATGCTGTATTGGTTACAATCGCTTCAAAATTTGCCATTATTTGTCGTAAAAAGTAAATGACAAAAAAATGTTATTGTGGGATATCCATGAGAGATAGACATATACAATCGCGGAGTTTTCTGTAGACCTTTTCAATGTGTACAAATAATTAGTACATTATTTTGATAAATCTCGTAGGGTTCAGCCTGCGTTTGCAATGTAAGCGGAAAAAAATATGAAAATTAACGACATCACATTAGAAACCTCAAAAATAACAGTATTTCTCCACTATTTAATGGATGTTATTATACATATAAACCTTCCTCTTGAATCACTCTATCTATTGAAAAAAACCGCATCAAAATCCGGTGCGTAGTTTTAAAGATTTAAGCATACAAAGGGACATAGGGACAGAGAAAGCGACTTTGTTTTATACTATGTAGTGATACGCACCTCAATTTACCTTGGCCATGTTTCTTAGTGAAGTGTTTGACGATTCCTTCAGTTACTATCAATTTAATATTTTTTTTTTATTTGGAAACCTTTTTACTCAGTCTTTTCTGATTTATAAATACATTTTATCAATATTGACTATACAGTGTGTTGCAAACAATAAGGGCTACAATAGGTAGTTTAGTTTAATAGGTTAAAATATATTTGGCTTAAGTTTTTGATATCTTGTTTGTCATTGATTGCTTGTTTTTCTTTTTTTATATGTAGCATTTCCTTTATTTGAAGTTTATGGTAGTTTCTTTCCTGGGTTAGAATCTTTGTGTTTGAAAAATCAAATTCATGTTTAAAATTAGTCTCGTGTTTGTGTAATGCTGTCGTTGTGTTTTTTGTGTATTTATATCCGTTCAATCTGCTGTCTAGATATTGTGTTGTCATTCCAATATATTTCTGTGGGCAATTTAGACATGGTACGGAATAGATAATGTTAGATTTCTTTTTATGGGTCACCTTACTTTTTAGCTTTGTAAATAGTGGTGACAAATGATTGTATGTTTTGTGGAAAACTATAATATCGTGCTGTTTGAGGATGTGTGTAACTTTTTCTGACAATGAATTTATATATGGTATTGCAACATATATTTTTGGGTTATTATTATTATTATTTTGTGTAAGAACGTTTTTATTATACAGTTTGTAAGTTCGTTATTTTATTATTCTGTTTGTGAGTTTTTCGGGGATATTATTATCACTTAGTATTTTTCTGACTTTCTTTAAAGTGTCTTGACGATATTTTGGAGAAGTTAGAGTTAAAGCTCTATCAGCTAAACCTATTATTACGCTGATCTTTTGGGATTTCGGATGATGTGATTGATAGTTAAGGTAGCGTCCCGACCATGTATCTTTTGTGTACCACATCGTCTCAATCTTTTTATTTTCATAATTTCGAACTAGTGTGAGGTCAAGGAAATTTATTTTTACATTTTGTTCGACTTCTGATGTAAATTGCATCTTTTGGTGGAAATTGTTGAATGCATTTAGTATGGCGTCTATTTCATTTTCAGGGATAGCTGCTAGACAGTCGTCAACGTACCTCTTGAAAAATTGAATCGGTATATTTAGTTTTTCTATGACGTTTTCTTCCAGATATTCCATGACCAACTGTACTACCGTTGATGATATTGGTGAGCCCATTGCGCAACCATCAAGCTGCTGATAGTATATATCGTGATATTGAAAGTAATTATTAGTTAGTGTCAAATTTATGGCTTCAGTGAAGGTTTCTAGGTTTAAAGTGGTAAAGCTTTTTAAGTTATCCCACTTTATTTTTATTATATCTGTTAATAGGTTTTTGGGAATATTTGTATATAACGAGACGACATCTAGTGAGATTAATTTATAGTTGTTTGGAATACTTGTTTCATTAATAAATTTTTTAAAAGTAAAAGAGTCTTTTATATAATAATTATTTTTTTCAGTTATATTCGATAAGCAGCTGCACAGATATTGGTCTTAGAGGAACACCAGGTTTATGCAGTTTGGGTAAACCATATATTTTTGGTGAAACCCCGTTGGGTATTGTTAAATTTTTTTGCTTCTGTATCTGTTATGAGTTTTTTAGACGAAAGTTTCTTGATTAATTGGTTATTTTTATTTTGAAATATGTTGGTTGGGTCGTGTCGTAACTTTTTGTATGCTCTTGAATCTTTTAATAAATCGTCCATTTTCTTATTATTTTAGCAAATTAAATATATATATATATATATATATATATATATATATATATATATATATATATATATTAAAAAGCTTTAATGGATTATATGCACCATGTGAGCGCCTGAAAGTAGACTTTCTCTTCTCTTCATAGTTATAGCATTCAAAACCAATAAAAACATTACAAGCTTGACGTCAATTGTTGGGCGAAGTATTTAAAAATATATTTATTTAATCAAAAGTTATTCTTAATAAAGAACGAAAGCTTCCATGGCTTTGGTTAAGTTGAAAATCATAGTTCTTAGGTTTAGATCGTGTCAAAATGGAATTATTATCCGACGTTTCGCCTACACGAGGCATCTTCAGGGATCATTACCCCACGACGTTAGAACACTGAATGACTATCGAAGAACAACAAACAGCCCGGTATTTACATCCGACTGGTGCTCAGCGAACCATAATCCAGAGTTCTCCATTAGCGAACTTCTATGGAAAGGACATTAAAAAAGACGCCAAAACCTTTAGCGATCTCCGCAACAGCAAGATGAAGATGATATGCTAGTTAACCTTTCTACTGAGACGAAATGTAATACAAAATCGTTACAGATAAAACACCACATAACCTCCAGAATTGCCAAGAATATCTACAAGCATACAAGAACGGCTCTTGTCAGAGAAAGCGTCAAGGCAAGTCGTCATGGATGCCCCTAATCTCTATAAATTACATCTAAGATTATCATACCTAATGGAACATCCCTCTACAGGAAAAACCGAATCATTTGTTAGAAAATCTGGACATTTTGTCCAAAGATTAAAAACAATCCAGAACCCGGAATCATATGGGTCAGTTTCCATAATATCTCTATTCTACCATACTAGAATTAATTAAAGCATGTCTGATTACCACTTATTTTACTTTTCAAGGAACTTTCTACGAGAAGACTTCGGGGGAGCGGCCATGGGATCTCCACAATCACCTGTGGTAGCTAACATCTTCATGGAAGCATTCGAAGTGTCTTCTGCTCCTCTAAAACCTAAATTTTTGGTGCAGATATAAATATATATATATATATATATATATATATATATATATATATATATATATATATTTTTATATATATATATATATATATATATATATATATATATATATATATATATATATATATATATATATATGATATGTTCGTAGTTTGGCCGCATGGCGCAGATAACCTCAATAATTTCATGGATCAGCTAAATCAACAACACCCTAGCATAAAATTCACTATGCAAACTGAATCAAATGGTGTCCTTATCTTTCTTGATGTACTAGTACAAAGGAAAAAGAGTAATAAATTAGGACATTCTGTGTAAAGAAAACCAACACTTACAAATCGATATCTCAATAGAACGTCACACAATCATCTTTCTCAAAAACAATCTGTCATAAACTCTTTGGTACATTAAGCACTTTCAATATGTAATGAACAATCATTGAAATCAGAAACAGAAAACCCGTCTAATGCCCTGAGAGATATATTAATAAATATAAAGACCCAACACCACAACAAAATGTCATAAATGTACCTCCTATGGACAGTGTTGTCTTACCTTACACACATGGAACCACCGACAAGATTGCCAGATTGCTCCGAAAATAAAACATTCTGACTATTTTCAACACATGTAAGAAAGTTGGACAATTTTCTTCTTTATAACAAATTACCTCACCATTTTTCGAGATTGCACCCTCGATATTCGTAATCACGAGGTCAAAATGCATATAAAAAACTAGGCTGAAGCCACATCTCTTCATCGGCTCCAAAAACCCACTGAGCTCCCACACTATTAGGTTTTTTGTCGATTGAATCAAAAATATTAAATTAAATTTAGCAATCATTATATTCTATAAGCACTCTGTATTATAAGTTAAATCTTCTCAGTAATTTAAAGAATTTTTAGAAGATTATATTTTGAAAAGAAAAATTACTGCTTAGGGAAAGTTGGGGGTGGTTAAATGAATGTTGAACCCAAACCACTCATGTACAACTAAGCAGCAGGGTATGGAGTACATAGTCGATTGTAAGTTGGTGTTTCGTTGGTCTTAATAGTTTATAAGTCCCAAAAAGGATTTCAATTTAAGCTGGGTTGTTCATGAAAATATATATATAGTTCAAAACAATCTGGGGCAAATTTATAAAAAAAAAGTTCTTAAGTAAAAACAGGGCCCCAAAAAATTTTTTTCAAGATGTAGGGTGATAAGAAATGCATATAAAAAATACCGTTTAATAATTTACAGCAGTTTTTTTTAGCTTCCAGCAACTCAAATCCTGCTTTACTCTATGATTTTCCTGCAAAAGGAACAAAAAACAAATGAAAAATCGAAAATCCAAAACGCAGTTAAACACAGGGTTTTGACATTAAAAATGATGATAATAAACAAAAAAGCTTTGTAAATGAAAAACTGTTAATTTATTGTTAAAGTAAAGGGTGTTTTTTATAGAGGTATAAAACTTTAAGTTGGCAACACTTTTTTAACTGGCGGTCATTTTGTCAGCTGTCAAGTGATTTATGTTTAGTTTGGTTTGGCATTTCAACGTGAATAGACTGACGCCTGAACACCGCTTCCAAATTGTGCAAATTTATTTTGAAAATCATGGTTCTGTTCGAAATACGTATCGCGCATTACGTCCATTTTACGGTCAACATAATCGCCCATCAGAGCAATTAATTCGATTAACTATGGAACGTTTTCGAACCACGTTTACTCTAAAAGATAATTAGCATCCACAGAGACGTCGTACAGTGCGTACAGAAGAAGTCATTGCTGCTGTAGAGCGTAGCGTAGAGGAAGACCCGAATCAGGCTATCCGCCATCGTGCACAGGAATTGGATATGTGTCCATTCACTTTATGGAAGATTTTGCGTAAAGATTTTGGTTTGCGTGCTTACAAAATCCAACTTGTGCAAGAATTGAAGCCACACGATCACCTAGCAAGGCGTAGATTCGGTGAATGGGCCCAAACAAGATTGTTGTTGATTCCGATTTTCATAAGCGAATTTTGTTTAGCGATGAAGCTCACTTTTCTTTGAATGGATACGTCAATAAACAAAACTGCCGTATTTGGAGTGATGATAATCATCAAGTGTATGTTGAAACACCATTACATCCAGAAAAACTGACTGTTTGGTGTGCATTATGGGCTGGTAGAATCATTGGTCGGTACTTCTTTAAAAACGATGGTGGTCAGAACGTTACAGTCAATGGTCACCACTATAGAGCCATGATTACTGACTTTTTCGTTCATCAATTGAACAACCACGATGTGCAGGAGCTGTGGTTTCAACAAGACGGCGCAACATGTCACACAGCTCGTGCCACAATTGATTTATTAAAGGAAACGTTTGGTAACCGCATAGTTTCACGTTTCGGACCCGTGAATTGGCTTCCAAGATCGTGCGACTTAACGCCGCTAGACTATTTTCTGTGGGGATATGTGAAGTCGCTAGTCTACGCCGATAAGCCCGAAACGATTGATCACTTGGAGGACAACATTCGCCGCGTTATTGCCGATATACGGCCACAAATGTTGGAAAAAGTCATCGAAAATTGGACCTCCAGATTAGACTACGTCCGAGCCAGCCGTGGCGGTCATATGCCAGAAGTCATATTTAAATTATAATGCCAGAAGGTTATCTTTCGAATAAAGTAAATTTCATATCAATTTAAAAAAATCATCTTTGTTTTATTCCATTTAAAAGGTCTGTACCTCTATAAAAAAACACATCATTCGAGTGTGAGCCTTGTTTATTTTGACTCTATTGTAACCTGGACCGGAAATTTTCCATCTCCGTCCGACAAGTGTCTGGTAAAATGTTTTGCATTTCATTGCATATTTTTTCTCCTAATTCCTCAAATCCGGGCTGCGAGGTGACCAAGGAATGTTACCTCTTTTGGATATGACTTTCTAGCAAAAAACTGCTGCTAAAGAGTCATTGGAGGTGTGACATGTTGCCCCATCTTGTTGAAACCATAATCCTTGGTTAAAAACTGAGAAGTCCTGTAATGTTGGAGAAAAAAATTTTGGTAGCATTGCAACGTACAGCTCTGTATTAACAATCACGTGGACGGCTTCTTTGATGTTCATAAAAGTAAGGACCAATGATTTCCCTCGCTGCTAAAGCCGCCCATACAGCAGGATTTCTGTTGTTTTAATTGCGGGTTAGTGTCGCTGTAGTATCTGCAATTTTAACGGTTAACATGAGCATTAAGATGGAAGTGTGCCTTTCTCCAGCATTTCGTCAGCAAACTGTAGTCTCTGAACATGGTCATTAGGTTTTAATGCCTGTACAATTTGAATTTAATACAGATGTAAATGTAAATCATCGTGTAGAATATGATTTAAAGATGTTCTTGGCACATTTAAAACACCAGACCGCTTTCGGGTAGATAGGACAGGTTGTTCTCAAACAAACTCTCTTACACGCTCTATGTCTCGAACTTCTGTACCCATTTTTTGATCCTTTGAACTGTTGGAGCTTGATTTACATTCGGTATATTGTAATAAGTACAAAATTTCCGTTTAGCTCGGTCGCAGAATCCTATTGGTCATGCTTGCGTTTGGTTACCCCACCCTCGCCAAAGCAGCGAGGTTTTTAAATATTAACGAGCTTTTGGTAAACCCTGTATTAATCAAGTAAATTGTGAATATCAATTTTTATAACTCCTGCTGAGCTAGAGCTAGTCATTAGTAAACTATCCTATTTCCAAACATTTCTATTTCTTTCTAGTTTTTAAGACAAATTTGACGCTTAAACAAGTTACAAATCACCCAAAAAAAGTTATTGTAGTACTTAGTTCAAAACCAGGTAATCTCTCATAATAGGAATCAGATCTAATGAAACTAGACAACACTAAATTGCAGACCAAATATACCCAAAATCATTGCCAGTAACTGCAACAGTAGTAACGTAATGGGCATTACAATTCCCTTTCTAGTCCGGTCTAAATACAGTGGAATCCAGTTTGAAAATGATTAATGAATCTTTATTTAAAGCAGACTGGAATGCCGGTAAATACTTTACATGCCGTTAAACTGATCCGGAAGTTTCAAGGTTTAACTTTGTATTATTTGTAGAAATAAAAAAGTACTAAAAATTTGCGTCTATTTATGAGAATTTAACTAGCTTCACTTTAAACAGGGTGTGTTTCAAAAACCATGCATGAACGTTCGTATGAAGATGTGCCATTCCAAAATAAAGTTTGTAAAGGGTGTTTTTTATAGAGGTATAGAACTTTAAGTTGGCAACACTTTTTTAACTGGCGGCCATTTTGTCAGCTGTCAAGTGATTTATGTTTAGTTTGGTTCGGCATTTCAACATGAATAGACTGACGCCTGAACAACGCTTCCAAATTGTGCAAATTTATTTTGAAAATCATGGTTCTGTTCGAAATACGTATCGCGCACTACGTCCATTTTACGTCCATCAGAGCAATTAATTCGATTAACTATGGAACGTTTTCGCACCACGTTTACTCTAAATGATAATACGCATCCACAGAGACGTCGTACAGTGCGTACAGAAGAAGTCATTGCTGCTGTAGAGCGTAGCGTAGAGGAAGACCACAATCAGTCTATCCGCCATCGTGCACAGGAATTGGATATGAGTCCATTCACTTTATGGAAGATTTTGCGGAAAGATCTTGGTTTGCGTGCTTACAAAATCCAACTCGTGCAAGAATTGAAGCCATGCGATCATCTAGCAAGGTGTAGATTCGGTGAATGGGCCCAAAACAAGATTGCCGTTGATCCCGATTTTCATAAGTGAATTTTGTTTAGCGATGAAGCTCACTTTTGTTTGAATGGATACGTCAATAAACAAAACTGCCGTATTTGGAGTGATGATAATCCTCAAGTGTATATTGAGACACCGTTACATCCAGAAAAACTGACTGTTTGGTGTGCTTTATGGGCTGGTGGAATCATTAGTCCGTACTTCTTTAAAAACGATGCTGGTCAGAATGTTACAGTCAATGGTGACTGCTATAGAGCCATGATTACTGACTTTTTCGTTCATCAATTGAACAACCATGATGTGCAGGAGCTGTGGTTTCAACAAGACGGCGCAACATGTCACACAGCTCGTGCCACAATTGATTTATTGAAGGAAATGTTAGGTAACCGCATAGTTTCACGTTTCGGACTCGTGAATTGGTCTCCAAGATCGTGCGACTTAACGCCGCTAGACTATTTTCTGTGGGGATATGTGAAGTCGCTA
This sequence comes from Diaprepes abbreviatus, assembly GCA_034092305.1. Lineage (NCBI taxonomy): Eukaryota > Metazoa > Arthropoda > Insecta > Coleoptera > Curculionidae > Diaprepes > Diaprepes abbreviatus. The sequence goes on along the minus strand of JASJET010000230.1, from coordinate 1,191,513 downwards.
GTCTACGTCTAAGCCCGAAACGATTGATCACATGGAGGACAACATTCGCCGCGTTATTGCCGATATACGGCCACAAATGTTGGAAAAAGTCATCGAAAATTGGACCTCCAGATTAGACTACGTCCGAGCCAGCCGTGGCGGTCATATGCCAGAAGTCATATTTAAATTATAATTCCAGAAGGTTATCTTTCGAATAAAGTAAATTTCATGTCAATTTAAAAAAATTCATCTTTGTTTTTTCCATTTCAAAGTTCTATACCTCTATAAAAAACACCCATTTACATGGGTTCGGAACAGTCTTGTTATTAAAATACAGAGAGAGTGAAGGAGAAGATGCTGCAGAAATATGCATACGAGAGGCACTAAATAAACTTTAAAATGGAAAAGCAGCAGAGTGTGATGAAATAGATGGAAATAAAAGAAAAAACTACAAGTAAATTAAACTGTAACTGTGAAAAGCTATCCCTAATAAATGGAAAACTATCATTATAGTACTAATACATTAAACACAAGACATAAGTTTGGAGATAAATAAGAAGTGGGGTGGAACTTATTGTTTCTCGTCAGTACAGGGTAGGCATCTGTATATCAATAGTGAATTCACTATTTCTCTGTTCAGATTGCATGAAATTCAAGAAGATGGCGCTACTTGTATTAGATTTTTTATTTAATTCAGTATAAGTTACTTAAAGGATTCATTCTTCTTGAAGATAAGTGTTGTCGCAGATGGCGGCACACTTAGAATCTGGCTTATGGGTTCCGACGCAAAAAGGTTGAAATACGAGTGTGTAGATGTAGAAAGTGTACCAAAGGTGTCTGGGGAAAGATTCGACGGACCCACTGAAGAGTTCACCGTCGGTAGCTAGAACGAAAAACCTCTTTTAGGGTCTAAAATTGGATTGTGAGGAACCGAGCGCTTCAACACGGGGGGGCGGTCTCGTTTACCACATGGCGACCGTGATAGGACCTAAGGCAGCAAGGGTTGCCTGGATTGCTGGTTTATAGCAATGGGCCTGTAAAAGATCCTAAAAGCGTCCGCATCTGCAGTTTCATCAGGAAACAATTTCTATACATGCGGGATCTAACGATCTCATCTGCATACCAAGTATTTGCCTTGGCGGTGTGATGTCGCAGATGGTGGCACACTTAGAATCTGGCTTATGGGTTCCGACGCAAAAAGGTTGAAATACGAGTGTGTAGATGTAGAAAGTGTACCAAAGGTGTCTGCGGAAAGCTCCTACGGACCCACTGATGAGTCCACCGTCGGTAGCTAAGACGAAACACCTCTTTTAGGGTCTAAAATTAGATTGTGATGAACCAATCGCTTCGACACGGAGGGCGGTCTCGTTTACAAGAGTGTACTTGGCACGTACCTAGGTACACTCTAAAGCAGCGCGCCCACTGGTTCGGTTCGGTTCAGACCGCTCGGCTCCGCACAATCGGCCCGTTTTGGTTTACACGTAAATAAATGAGAGCCCGCTCACTGGTTCCGCTGCTGAAGCGTTGAAGCGTTCTGGCCGGAACTCTCATTTTTTTACGTGTAAACCAAAACTGGCCGATTGTGCGGAGCCGAGCGGTCCGAACCGAACCGAACCAGTGGGCGCGCTGCTTAATAAATAACGATTACAGAGCTTCGGGTATGATCTGCTAACAACGTGAATTCAACAATTGTTAATTTGTTGAATCGACATTTTAAAATTTTTTCATTTTAAAATTGATGCTGTATGTTCAGTAAACTGTAATATGTTGGTAATAATAATTAACATATTTTTTTATTATATATTTCTTTTGATGTAAGTAGTAGTCAATCAATTGAATTTTTTTTCTGCTAAACTTAATCAGTTTTGTAATAAAAATCGCCAATTGTGGAGAATGTAAGATAAATTTTTCTAAATATTCCAAATTTAAGGCTCATGTGAAAAGGAAACACTTGGGTAGGTATTTTATCCGTTTGTTTGAAAGTTGTAGACAACGTTAAACATTAACTAAAATGTTGCAAAGTAGTAGATATCTTTTTCGACTAGTAGTTATCTCTAGCCGTTTTCAAGTGAAACTAAATAAATCCCTTAGCTACATGACTATTTATACTAAAAGTAAATGCAGTAGAGTGTGACTGAGATGGGTGCAGTCATGCCTGTTATGGCAAAATCCTATTTTTTATGCTGCATTTCGTTTTAGTTTACAATTATTAAGAAGTGGTTTCCACACTTCTCTTATATCTAAAGATGGTTTACTAAAACAACTCGGGTTCTGATGTATAACCGCGGCTTCTTTGAATTTCCGTTTTCTCCAATGTTGTTCTCGATGTAGTATTTTAGCTTCAGACCATTTTATGTGGTGTCCATGAGTCCAGGCATGGTTGACGGCACCAAATTTTTCTGTTTCTCCTCGGGATGTGCATGTTTGGTGTTCTTTGATCCTTACGTCAAGAGGTCTCTTTGTTTCGCCAACGTAGGAATTGCCACATTTACATGGTATCTGATATACACAGTTCTTCATGTCCCTTTGAGTTGTTGGTTTGACTCTAGTAAAACAATTTCTTAGAGAGTTATTTGAATTAAAAACAACGTTGATTTTATATCGTTTTCCTATCCTTCTAACTTTTTCTGAAATGCCTTTAACATAGGGGATATTCAAAACTGGTTTTCGTTCTTCATTCCTTGTCGATATTGTCCTATTTCTGCGCTGTTCTAGAAATTTATCCACTAGATATACCGGGTATTCGTTGGCTGTCAGATCATTTTAATGCAATCTATCTCTTTCATCAAGTTCTCGTTGGAGTTACAGGGAGTTAAGGCCCTATCTACGAGATTTCTTATAATTCCTAGACAAACTTTTGAAGAAAGTAAGAGAATAGAAGAAGTAGAATGAAATAAAAGAAATAGTAGTATCATTGAAACCATCATTGAAAACCGTCAGAAGCAAAAAAGTATAATGCAAATCTCTTATGTCTGCACTTGGTGTAAAATCCTGATTAAAAAATTATAGATTAACCTGACTACTCATCTTATTGAATTGCTTTCTCGAAAGATTGAAAAATAGTTTAAATATAAATGATTGAACGTAAAAATATATTTCCTATATGTATTCTATTTCAGACTGAAAAATATCGCCAGTCTGACATCGAAGTCGGCAGGTTTTCATTATCTTACCGACATGTTCCGGAAGTTATATTTTATATGTAGAGGACTTATGTGAATAAATTCATTTACCTTTTATAATATGTTTTTATTTAACTTAGTTTTGGAAGTTTTCAGACATACTCAGACAAAACATTTTTGACTATTTCATCTGATTAGTAAATCTATTTTAAAACTGTTCTCACTTTTTGAAATTTTAGTATATAATAATGGTTTATTAACGACAATAAATCATACAAATTCCATTTTATATAATACGTCAAATAAGAATAAAAAATCTGAAACGAAACAATCACAAAATATCACAAGTCACAACAGTAATAAAAGAATAACAATTAACTAAAACAATAATACTGTCACTACAGTCCATTATGTATAAAATTCAATTACTTAAAAATTATTTAATACAACCCTTAAATGAGTTCAGAGAGAGTATAAATGGGTCAACATTCCTAGGCAGTGAATTCATTTCCCTACTCATTCTGGACATTGGGGTGTTAAACGCATAGTTTGTCCTATGGTATGGTTCATTAAAAAGACTATGGACCCGAAGCACCCTCTGAGGTACAGAAAATCCAACAGCCCCTAACAATTCAGGAGCATCAACCATAGAGTTTATGATCTTATAAAATAATATTAGGTCAAGATAGATGCGTCTAGTATATAATGATAACAAGCTCATATAATCCCGTATTACACTGAATGGCACATCTTGCTTAAAAGCGACAAATTTCAAGAAACAGACCTGTACCTTCTCGATTTTATTTTTGTATATTTCATAGTTTGGTGCCCAGACTGGAGATGCATACTCCAAGACAGATCGAACCATTGAGCAGTATACAGATTTAAAACACTGCACACTGCTGAAATCAGCTAGTGTGCGTTTAATAAAACCAACAAGCCTCAAACCACGGCTCGAAATACTATTAACGTGCAGGTCAAAAGAAAGACCTTCATCAAATATCACCCCAAGATCTTTTATATGATCTGAGCGAGTCAGCATTGTATTGTGCAATGTGTAATTATAAACTATATTATCTTTTTTCTTTGAGAAAATAATGGCAGAACATTTTGTTAAATTAAGTTGCATGAAATTGCGGTCACATCACTTAGTAAAACTATCCAGGTCATTCTGCAAGGCCACACAGTCCCCTATCTCTCCAACAACATTAAATATCTTTAAGTCGTCAGCATATAAAAGACATCTTCTTGAGATTATAGAATGCTCTATGTCATTTACCAAACAATTAAAAAGAAGGGGTGCCAAATGTGCACCCTGTGGGACTCCAGAAGTGGCAGGTATATCAGCAGATTCAACGCCATCAATCTTCACCCTTTGTGTTCGATTGGAAAGATAACTTTCAAACCACTTAAGAAAAACTCCATGGATACCCATACTACTTAGCTTCATCAAGAGAAGCTGATGATCCACCTTGTCAAAGGCCTTGGAGACGTCCGTGTAAATAGCATCCACTTGACAACGCCTCTCCAAAGCCTCCAACAAAACCTGCTCATAAGCCAAAAGATTAGTGATTGCAGAGCGACCACGGACAAAGCCATGTTGGGCAGTAGAAGAAATACTTATAAATAGGGGATATATTTTTTGATGGACTATCTGTTCAAACAATTTGCTAAATATAGAGAATTTTGAGATACCTCTATAATTCTCAACATTCGTCCTATCACCACACTTGTAGATAGGGGTAATATAAGTAACCTTCCAAACATCAGGAAACACACCAGTGGACAGAGATACATTAAATATTTCAGGTAATATTGTGGCAACCTTTGATAAAATGAGGTGAAATACCATCCGGCCCCACTCTCAACCAACTTTTTAGATGTGAGATTGCATTAAATACATCCAAAGGTGTCACATGCAGAGAACCAAGATCAGTTGCCCCGGCACAGTTATGAGATGGGAGGCCGCCGGAGTTACTAGAATACACAGATGAAAAAAATAACCTGAAAAGCTCCACTATGTCTGATTGATTATTAGCCCAAGAATCACCATAGGACATTGAGCTGGGGAAACAACCTCTTCCATTTTTTGCATTCACATAACCCCATTTATGATGTGACTGTTTTAACAGTTCTTTTAAAAATATATTATAAAATCTTCGACCCTTTTTATACACAGGCAACTTCAATAATACCATCAATACCGATTTCTCCTCAATAAAATTAAAATCTTGATAACAACACATGAAACTGTAATAATTATTTTATTATTATGACAAATTTTTCATTTTGCCAATACAATTTTATTGATATTTAAACTCGCTGAGATATTCTGTTTTAAATGTCTCCAAAAAGAAATAAAACGGAAACAGTCAACTGAAGTTACATTGAGGAGCTAATCTTCAGGCAAAATGGAGGTGTAAATGACGTAAAATTTACATTTTATTTTGGGATTCACGTCTGTGTAAGCTCGTTATTACTTAATCGCTGACAAAATGAATTCTGGAAACGTTTATAGCGTCTGTTGTATCGTTTTTAGTAGAGCGGATTAAATAGCCACTTGTTTTATTAGGAAATACGTTATTTTAATCTAAATTGCAAGAATGCGAGCTTTACATATCACTTCAAAATTCTCTCTTAGGATCGCTTAAAACAATTACATTAAATAATTAATAAAAATATTGTATTAGTCAGAGAATTTGTCAATATGACGCGAGTTCAAGCCATTCATTTCACATCATTTTATCTGATTGCTGATACAAAATACGAAATACATTGCTCGCATAATACTCCGTGGAAATGAGATCAAAAAAGAGGTGTTTTCTTTTAACAAAAATGTAACATTGGTTTTCTTGCTGCATTGTGTTCATCCTGTAAAAGTTGTATCGAAAAATGTTTCAAACAAAAGTTGTAGAGAATTAAAAAAACCTATCGATTCATAAAGTATAAGTTATAGGTGGCGCCACTAGTTATCGAGATATATTTTTTTTTCGACAAAATTTACGGTTTTCATTAAAAAAAAATACATTTATTAACAAATTACTGATTCAAAATTTAACACAAATATAGGAATTATCATTCTAAAAAAGTATGTCAAACCCAGAATTTGTGAGTTTTTTATTTTCCGATATCAAAGATGAAAATTCAATCTCAATTTTCTGCTTTCCTAAATAAGATACGATGCTCAATTTTAACAGAAATTGTTTGTATTGTTTTATATTTTTTATATAAAAATATTCAAATATATATTAATAGTTTATTAACAAAACTATGCTCTTTAATTTTATAAGTTTGTATTAGGACTAATTAATATCATTGGTGGCTAATTATTTTTGTATTTTTGGCGCGCTAGAAGTAGATATATAATAATATAAAGGGAAAAAATAGTACAATATGCAATATATAATTGAATATTTTTATGGTTTTCTCTATAATTTTTTGTAAAAATTTTGTTAATAAACAAATTAATAATTAATATGACTAAACAAATTGTTACTATCATATAAATTAATAAAACAATATCAATATTATAAAGATTATTTGTGATGCATAAGTTTCCTTGAAGCGCCAATGAATAATGCGCTACAACTATGAATATTTTACAGATACCTTAAACACTTTTAAAACGTCTCTTAAAATCCCTGAGTGCTGGGTGGCCTTAAAAACGTATAGTGAATTTTAAAATAACAAGAAAATTTCTTCTTTTAGCGTCAGTGGATGTACACTCTTAAAATAAATTGTTAGCGTTATAATTGTTGAACTATGAATTTTTTACAGATACCTAAAACACTTTAAAAGCTTCTCTTAAAATCCCTGAGTTCTGGATGCCCTTAAAAATGAATAGTGAATTTTGAAATAACAAGAAAATTTCTTTTTTAACGTCAGTGGATGTACACCCATAAAATAAATTGTTAGCGTAATAATTGTTGAACTATGATTTTTTTACAGATACTTAAAACACTTTAAAAGCTTCTCTTAAAATCCCTGAGTGCTGGGTGTCTTTAAAAATGCATAGTGAATTTTAAAATAACAAGAAAATTTCTTTTTTAACGTCAGTGGAAATTCACCCTTAAAATAAATTGTTAGCGTTATAATTGTTGAACTATGAATTTTTTACAGATACCTAAAATAGTTTTTAAGCTTCTTTTAAAATCCCTGAGTGCTGGGTTGCCTTGAAAATGCATAGTGAATTTTTAAATTAACAAGAATTTTTTTTTTAACGTCAGTGGATGTACACCCTTAAAATAAATTGTTAGCGTTATAATTGTTGAACTATAAATTTTTACAGATAAATAAAACACTTTTAAAGTTTCTCTTAAAATCTCTGAGTGCTGGGTTGCCTTAAAAATGCATAGTGAATTTTAAAATAACAAGAAAATTTATTTTTTTACGTCAGTGGTTGTACACCCTTAAAATAAATTGTTAGCGTTATAATTGTTGATCTATAAATTTTTACAGATACCTAAGAGACCTTTAAAGCTTCTCTTAAAATCCCTGAGTGCTGGGTGCCTTTAAAAATGCATAGTGAATCTTAAAATAACAAGAAAATTTCTTTTCTATAACGTCAGTGGAAATTCACCTTTAAGATAAATTGTTAGCGCTATAATTGTTGAACTATAATTTTTTTACAGATACCTAAAATAGTTTTAAAGCTTCTCTTAAAATACCTGAGTGCTGGGTTGCCTTGAACATGCATAGTGAATTTTTAAATTAACAAGAAAATTTATTTTTTAACGTCAGTGGATGTACACCCTTAAAATAAATTGTTAGCGTTATAATTGTTGAACTATAAATTTTTTACAGATACCTAAAATAGTCTTAAAGCTTTTTTTAAAATCCCTGAGTGCTGGGTTGCCTTGAAAATGCAGAGTGAATTTTTAAATTAACAAGAAAATTTCTTTTTTAACGTCAGTGGATGTACACCCTTAAAATAAATTGTTAGCGTTATAATTGTTGAACCATGAATTTTTTACAGATATCTAAAATAGTTTTAAAGCTTTTTTTAAAATCCCTGAGTGCTGGATTGCCTTGAGAATGCAGAGTGATTTTTTAAATTAACAAGAAAATTTCTTTTTTTAACGTCAGTGGATGTACACCCTTAAAATAAATTGTTAGCGTTATAATTGTTGAACTATAAATTTTTTACAGATACCTAAAATAGTTTTAAAGCTTTTTTTAAAATCCCTGAGTACTGGGTTGCCTCGAAAATGCAGAGTGAATTTTTAAATTAACAAGAAAATTTCTTTTTTAACGTCAGTGGATGCATACACTTAAAATAAATTGTTAGCGTTATAATTGTTGAACTATAAATTTTTTACAGATACCTAAAATAGTTTTAAAGCTTCTCTTAAAATATCTGAATGTTGGGTTGCCTTGAACATGCATAGTGAATTTTTAAATTAACAAGAAAATTTCTTTTTTTAACGTCAGTGGATGTACACCCTTAAAATAAATTGTTAGCGTTACAATTGTTGAACTATAAATTTTTTACAGATACCTAAAATAGTTTTAAAGCTTCTCTTAAAATACCTGAGTACTGGGTTGCCTTGAACATGCATAGTGAATTTTTAAATTAACAAGAAAATTTCTTTTTTAACGTCAGTGGATGTACAGCCTTAAAATAAATTGTTAGCGTTATAATTGTTGAACTATAAATTTTTTACAGATACCTAAAATAGTTTTAAAGCTTCTCTTAAAATACCTGAGTGCTGGGTTGCTTTGAACATGCATAGTGAATTTTTAAATTAACAAGAAAATTTCTTTTTTAACGTCAGTGGATATACACTCATAAAATAAATTGTTAGCGTTATAATTGTTGAACTATAAATATTTTGCAGATACCCAAAATAGTTTTGAAGCTTCTCTTAAAATACCTGAGTGCTGGGTTGCCTTGAACATGCATAGTGAATTTTTAAATGAACAAGAAAATTTATTTTTTAACGTCAGTGGATGTACACCCTTAAAATAAATTGTTAGCGTTATAATTGTTGAACTATAAATTTTTTACAGATACCCAAAATAGTTTTTAAGCTTCTCTTAAAATACCTGAGTGCTGAGTTGCCTTGAAAATGCAGAGTGAATTTTTAAATTAACAAGAAAATTTCTTTTTTAACGTCAGTGGATGTACACCCTTAAAATAAATTGTTAGCGTTATAATTGTTGAACCATGAATTTTTTACAGATATCTAAAATAGTTTTAAAGCTTTTTTTAAAATCCCTGAGTGCTGGGTTGCCTTGAAAAAGCAGAGTGAATTTTTAAATTAACAAGAAAATTTTTTTTAACGTCAGTGGATGTACATCCTTAAAATAAATTGTTAGCGTTATAATTGTTGAACTATAAATTTTTTACAGATACCTAAAATAGTTTTAAAGCTTCTCTTAAAATATCTGAATGCTGGGTTGCCTTGAACATGCATAGTGAATTTTTAAATTAACAAGAAAATTTCTTTTTTTAACGTCAGTGGATGTACACCCTTAAAATAAATTGTTAGCGTTATAATTGTTGAACTATAAATTTTTTACAGATACCTAAAATAGTTTTTAAGCTTCTCTTAAAATATCTGAGTGCTGGGTTGCCTTGAAAATGCAGAGTGAATTTTTAAATTAACAAGAAAATTTCTTTTTTAACGTCAGTGGATGTACACCCTTAAAATAAATTGTTAGCGTTATAATTGTTGAACCATGAATTTTTTACAGATATCTAAAATAGTTTTAAAGCTTTTTTTAAAATCCCTGAGTGCTGGGTTGCCTTGAAAAAGCAGAGTGAATTTTTAAATTAACAAGAAAATTTTTTTTAACGTCAGTGGATGTACATCCTTAAAATAAATTGTTAGCGTTATAATTGTTGAACTATAAATGTTTTTTACAGATACCTAAAACACTTTTAAAGCTTCTCTTAAAATCCCTGAGTGCTGGGTTGCCTTGAAAATGCATAGTGAATTTTAAAATAACAAGAAAATTTATTTTTTTACGTCAGTGGTTGTACACCCTTAAAATAAATTGTTAGTGTTATAATTGTTGATCTATAAATTTTTTGCAGATACCTAAGAGACTTTTAAAGCTTCTCTTAAAATCCCTGAGTGCTGGGTTGCCTTGAAAATGCATTGTGAATTTTAAAATAACAAGAAAATTTATTTTTTTACGTCAGTGGTTGTACACCCTTAAAATAAATTGTTAGCGTTATAATTGTTGAACTATAAATTTTTTGCAGATACCTAAAATAGTTTTAAAGCTTCTCTTAAAATACCTGAGTGCTGGGTTGCATTGAACATGCATAGTGAATTTTTAAATTAACAAGAAAATTTCTTTTTTAACGTCAGTGGAACTACACCCTTAAAATAAATTGTTAGCGTTATAATTGTTGAACCATGAATTTTTTACAGATATCTAAAATAGTTTTAAAGCTTTTTTTAAAATCCCTGAGTGCTGGGTTGCCTTGAAAATGCAGAGTGAATTTTTAAATTAACAAGAAAATTTCTTATTTAACGTCAGTGGATGTACACCCTTAAAATAAATTGTTAGCGTTATAATTGTTGAACTATAATTTTTTTACAGATACCTAAAATAGTTTTAAAGCTTCTCTTAAAATACCTGAGTGCTGGGTTGCCTTGAACATGCATAGTGAATTTTTAAATTAACAAGAAAATTTATTTTTTAACGTCAGTGGATGTACACCCTTAAAATAAATTGTTAGCGTTATAATTGTTGAACTATAAATTTTTTACAGATACCTAAAATAGTCTTAAAGCTTTTTTTAAAATCCCTGAGTGCTGGGTTGCCTTGAAAATGCAGAGTGAATTTTTAAATTAACAAGAAAATTTCTTTTTTAACGTCAGTGGATGTACACCCTTAAAATAAATTGTTAGCGTTATAATTGTTGAACCATGAATTTTTTACAGATATCTAAAATAGTTTTAAAGCTTTTTTTAAAATCCCTGAGTGCTGGATTGCCTTGAGAATGCAGAGTGATTTTTTAAATTAACAAGAAAATTTCTTTTTTTAACGTCAGTGGATGTACACCCTTAAAATAAATTGTTAGCGTTATAATTGTTGAACTATAAATTTTTTACAGATACCTAAAATAGTTTTAAAGCTTTTTTTAAAATCCCTGAGTACTGGGTTGCCTCGAAAATGCAGAGTGAATTTTTAAATTAACAAGAAAATTTCTTTTTTAACGTCAGTGGATGCATACACTTAAAATAAATTGTTAGCGTTATAATTGTTGAACTATAAATTTTTTACAGATACCTAAAATAGTTTTAAAGCTTCTCTTAAAATATCTGAATGTTGGGTTGCCTTGAACATGCATAGTGAATTTTTAAATTAACAAGAAAATTTCTTTTTTTAACGTCAGTGGATGTACACCCTTAAAATAAATTGTTAGCGTTACAATTGTTGAACTATAAATTTTTTACAGATACCTAAAATAGTTTTAAAGCTTCTCTTAAAATACCTGAGTACTGGGTTGCCTTGAACATGCATAGTGAATTTTTAAATTAACAAGAAAATTTCTTTTTTAACGTCAGTGGATGTACAGCCTTAAAATAAATTGTTAGCGTTATAATTGTTGAACTATAAATTTTTTACAGATACCTAAAATAGTTTTAAAGCTTCTCTTAAAATACCTGAGTGCTGGGTTGCTTTGAACATGCATAGTGAATTTTTAAATTAACAAGAAAATTTCTTTTTTAACGTCAGTGGATATACACTCATAAAATAAATTGTTAGCGTTATAATTGTTGAACTATAAATATTTTGCAGATACCCAAAATAGTTTTGAAGCTTCTCTTAAAATACCTGAGTGCTGGGTTGCCTTGAACATGCATAGTGAATTTTTAAATGAACAAGAAAATTTATTTTTTAACGTCAGTGGATGTACACCCTTAAAATAAATTGTTAGCGTTATAATTGTTGAACTATAAATTTTTTACAGATACCCAAAATAGTTTTTAAGCTTCTCTTAAAATACCTGAGTGCTGAGTTGCCTTGAAAATGCAGAGTGAATTTTTAAATTAACAAGAAAATTTCTTTTTTAACGTCAGTGGATGTACACCCTTAAAATAAATTGTTAGCGTTATAATTGTTGAACCATGAATTTTTTACAGATATCTAAAATAGTTTTAAAGCTTTTTTTAAAATCCCTGAGTGCTGGGTTGCCTTGAAAAAGCAGAGTGAATTTTTAAATTAACAAGAAAATTTTTTTTAACGTCAGTGGATGTACACCCTTAAAATAAATTGTTAGCGTTATAATTGTTGAACCATGAATTTTTTACAGATATCTAAAATAGTTTTAAAGCTTTTTTTAAAATCCCTGAGTGCTGGGTTGCCTTGAAAAAGCAGAGTGAATTTTTAAATTAACAAGAAAATTTTTTTTAACGTCAGTGGATGTACATCCTTAAAATAAATTGTTAGCGTTATAATTGTTGAACTATAAATGTTTTTTACAGATACCTAAAACACTTTTAAAGCTTCTCTTAAAATCCCTGAGTGCTGGGTTGCCTTGAAAATGCATAGTGAATTTTAAAATAACAAGAAAATTTATTTTTTTACGTCAGTGGTTGTACACCCTTAAAATAAATTGTTAGTGTTATAATTGTTGATCTATAAATTTTTTGCAGATACCTAAGACACTTTTAAAGCTTCTCTTAAAATCCCTGAGTGCTGGGTTGCCTTGAAAATGCATTGTGAATTTTAAAATAACAAGAAAATTTATTTTTTTACGTCAGTGGTTGTACACCCTTAAAATAAATTGTTAGCGTTATAATTGTTGAACTATAAATTTTTTGCAGATACCTAAAATAGTTTTAAAGCTTCTCTTAAAATACCTGAGTGCTGGGTTGCATTGAACATGCATAGTGAATTTTTAAATTAACAAGAAAATTTCTTTTTTAACGTCAGTGGAACTACACCCTTAAAATAAATTGTTAGCGTTATAATTGTTGAACCATGAATTTTTTACAGATATCTAAAATAGTTTTAAAGCTTTTTTTAAAATCTCTGAGTGCTGGGTTGCCTTGAAAATGCAGAGTGAATTTTTAAATTAACAAGAAAATTTCTTGTTTAACGTCAGTGGATGTACACCCTTAAAATAAATTGTTAGCGTTATAATTGTTGAACTATAAATTTTTTACAGATACCTACAATAGTTTTAAAGCTTTTCTTAAAATACCTGAGTGCTGGATTGCCTTGAACATGCATAGTGAATTTTTAAATTAACAAGAAAATTTCTTTTTTAACGTCAGTGGATCTACACCCTTAAAATAAATTGTTAGCGTTATAATTGTTGAACTATAAATTTTTTGCAGATACCTAAAATAGTTTTAAAGCTTCTCTTAAAATACCTGAGTGCTGGGTTGCATTGAACATGCATAGTGAATTTTTAAATTAACAAGAAAATTTCTTTTTTAACGTCAGTGGAACTACACCCTTAAAATAAATTGTTAGCGTTATAATTGTTGAACCATGAATTTTTTACAGATATCTAAAATAGTTTTAAAGCTTTTTTTAAAATCCCTGAGTGCTGGGTTGCCTTGAAAATGCAGAGTGAATTTTTAAATTAACAAGAAAATTTCTTATTTAACGTCAGTGGATGTACACCCTTAAAATAAATTGTTAGCGTTATAATTGTTGAACTATAAATTTTTTACAGATACCTACAATAGTTTTAAAGCTTTTCTTAAAATACCTGAGTGCTGGGTTGCCTTGAACATGCATAGTGAATTTTTAAATTAACAAGAAAATTTCTTTTTTAACGTCAGTGGATCTACACCCTTAAAATAAATTGTTAGCGTTATAATTGTTGAACTATAATTTTTTTACAGATACCTAAAATAATTGTAAAGCTTCTCTTAAAATAGCTGAGTGCTGGGTTGCCTTGAACATGCATAGTGAATTTTTAAATTAACAAGAAAATTTCTTTTTTAACGTCAGTGGATGTACACCCTTAAAATAAATTGTTAGCGTTATAATTGTTGAACCATGAATTTTTAACAGATATCTAAAATAGTTTTAAAGCTTTTTTTAAAATCCCTGAGTGCTGGGTTGCCTTGAAAATGCAGAGTGAATTTTTAAATTAACAAGAAAATTTCTTTTTTAACGTTAGTGGATGTACACCCTTAAAATAAATTGTTAGCGTTATAATTGTTGAACCATGAATTTTTTACAGATATCTAAAATAGTTTTAAAGCTTTTTTTAAAATCCCTGAGTGCTGGGTTGCCTTGAACATGCATAGTGAATTTTTAAATTAACAAGAAAATTTCTTTTTTAACGTCAGTGGATGTACACCCTTAAAATAAATTGTTAGCGTTATAATTGTTGAACTATAAATTTTTTACGGATACCTAAAATAGTTTTAAAGCTTCTCTTGAAATACCTGAGTGCTGGGTTGCCTTGAACATGCATAGTGAATTTTTAAATTAACAAGAAAATTTCCTTTTTAACGTCAGTGGATGTACACCATTAAAATAAATTGTTAGCGTTATAATTGTTGAACTATAAATTTTTTACAGATACCTAAAATAGTTTTAAAGCTTCTCTTAAAATACTTGAGTGCTGGGTTGCCTTGAACATGCATAGTGAATTTTTAAATTAACAAGAAAATTTTCTTTTTAACGTCAGTGGAAATTCACCCTTAAAATAAATTGTTAGCGTTATAATTGTTGAACTATGAATTTTTTACAGATACCTAAAATAGTTTTAAAGCTTCTATTAAAATCTCTGAGTGCTGGGTTGCCTTGAAAATGCATAGTGAATTTTAAAATAACAAGAAAATTTATTTTTTTACGTCAGTGGTTGTACACTCTTAAAATAAATTGTTAGCGTTATAATTGTTGATCTATAAATTTTTTACAGAAACCTAAGACACTTTTAAAGCTTCTCTTAAAATCTCTGAGTGCTGGGTGCCTTTAAAAATGCATAGTGAATTTTAAATTAACAAGAAAATTTCTTTTTTAACGTCAGTGGATGTACACCCTTAATATAAATTGTTAGCGTTATAATTGTTGAACTATAAATGTTTTTTACAGATACCTAAAACACTTTTAAAGCTTCTCTTAAAATCCCTGAGTGCTGGGTTGCCTTGAAAATGCATAGTGAATTTTAAAATAACAAGAAAATTTATTTTTTTACGTCAGTGGTTGTACACCCTTAAAATAAATTGTTAGTGTTATAATTGTTGATCTATAAATTTTTTGCAGATACCTAAGACACTTTTAAAGCTTCTCTTAAAATCTCTGAGTGCTGGGTGCCTTTAAAAATGCATAGTGAATTTTAAATTAACAAGAAAATTTCTTTTTTAACGTCAGTGGATGTACACCCTTAATATAAATTGTTAGCGTTATAATTGTTGAACTATAAATGTTTTTTACGGATACCTAAAACACTTTTAAAGCTTCTCTTAAAATCCCTGAGTGCTGGGTTGCCTTGAAAATGCATAGTGAATTTTAAAATAACAAGAAAATTTATTTTTTTACGTCAGTGGTTGTACACCCTTAAAATAAATTGTTAGCGTTATAATTGTTGATCTATAAATTTTTTGCAGATACCTAAGACACTTTTAAAGCTTCTCTTAAAATCCCTGAGTGCTGGGTTGCCTTGAAAATGCATAGTGAATTTTAAAATAACAAGAAAATTAATTTTTTTACGTCAGTGGTTGTACACCCTTAAAATAAATTGTTAGCGTTATAATTGTTGAACCATGAATTTTTAACAGATATCTAAAATTGTTTTAAAGCTTTTTTTAAAATCCCTGAGTGCTGGGTTGCCTTGAAAATGCAGAGTGAATTTTTAAATTAACAAGAAAATTTCTTTTTTAACGTTAGTGGATGTACACCCTTAAAATAAATTGTTAGCGTTATAATTGTTGAACCATGAATTTTTTACAGATATCTAAAATAGTTTTAAAGCTTTTTTTAAAATCCCTGAGTGCTGGGTTGCCTTGAACATGCATAGTGAATTTTTAAATTAACAAGAAAATTTCTTTTTTAACGTCAGTGGATGTACACCCTTAAAATAAATTGTTAGCGTTATAATTGTTGAACTATAAATTTTTTACGGATACCTAAAATAGTTTTAAAGCTTCTCTTGAAATACCTGAGTGCTGGGTTGCCTTGAACATGCATAGTGAATTTTTAAATTAACAAGAAAATTTCCTTTTTAACGTCAGTGGATGTACACCATTAAAATAAATTGTTAGCGTTATAATTGTTGAACTATAAATTTTTTACAGATACCTAAAATAGTTTTAAAGCTTCTCTTAAAATACTTGAGTGCTGGGTTGCCTTGAACATGCATAGTGAATTTTTAAATTAACAAGAAAATTTTCTTTTTAACGTCAGTGGAAATTCACCCTTAAAATAAATTGTTAGCGTTATAATTGTTGAACTATGAATTTTTTACAGATACCTAAAATAGTTTTAAAGCTTCTATTAAAATCTCTGAGTGCTGGGTTGCCTTGAAAATGCATAGTGAATTTTAAAATAACAAGAAAATTTATTTTTTTACGTCAGTGGTTGTACACTCTTAAAATAAATTGTTAGCGTTATAATTGTTGATCTATAAATTTTTTACAGAAACCTAAGACACTTTTAAAGCTTCTCTTAAAATCTCTGAGTGCTGGGTGCCTTTAAAAATGCATAGTGAATTTTAAATTAACAAGAAAATTTCTTTTTTAACGTCAGTGGATGTACACCCTTAATATAAATTGTTAGCGTTATAATTGTTGAACTATAAATGTTTTTTACAGATACCTAAAACACTTTTAAAGCTTCTCTTAAAATCCCTGAGTGCTGGGTTGCCTTGAAAATGCATAGTGAATTTTAAAATAACAAGAAAATTTATTTTTTTACGTCAGTGGTTGTACACCCTTAAAATAAATTGTTAGTGTTATAATTGTTGATCTATAAATTTTTTGCAGATACCTAAGACACTTTTAAAGCTTCTCTTAAAATCCCTGAGTGCTGGGTTGCCTTGAAAATGCATAGTGAATTTTAAAATAACAAGAAAATTTATTTTTTTACGTCAGTGGTTGTACACCCTTAAAATAAATTGTTAGCGTTATAATTGTTGATCTATAAATTTTTTGCAGATACCTAAGACACTTTTAAAGCTTCTCTTAAAATCCCTGAGTGCTGGGTTGCCTTGAAAATGCATAGTGAATTTTAAAATAACAAGAAAATTAATTTTTTTACGTCAGTGGTTGTACACCCTTAAAATAAATTGTTAGCGTTATAATTGTTGATCTATAAATTTTTTACAGAAACCTAAGACACTTTTAAAGCTTCTCTTAAAATTTCTGAGTGCTGGGTGCCTTTAAAAATGCATAGTGAATTTTAAATTAACAAGAAAATTTCTTTTTTAACGTCAGTGGTTGTACACCCTTAATATAAATTGTTAGCGTTATAATTGTTGAACTATAAATTTTTTACAGATACCTAAAACACTTTTAAAGCTTCTCTTAAAATCCCTGATTGCTGGGTTGTCTTGAAAATGCATAGTGAATTTTAAAATAACAAGAAAATTTATTTTTTTACGTCAGTGGTTGTACACCCTTAAAATAAATTGTTAGCGTTATAATTGTTGATCTATAAATTTTTTACAGATACCTAAGACACCTTTAAAGCTTCTCTTAAAATCCCTGAGTGCTGGGTGCCTTTAAAAAAGCATAGTGAATTTTGAAATAACAAGAAAATTTCTCGGAAAATAAAAAAACTCACAGATTATGTGTTTGACATACTTTTTTAGAATGATAATACTTATATTTATGTTAAATTTTAAATCAGTAATTTGTTAATAAATGTTTTTTTTTTAAGCCAAAACCGTAAATTTTGTCGAAAAAAAAATATATCTCAATAACTAGTGGCGCCACCTATAACTTATATTTTATAGATCGATAGGTTTTTTAGTTCTCTACAACTTTTGTTTGAAACATTTTTCAATATAACTTTTACTCTTCGAGATAAACTCAAAAAACCGAAAATCGTGACCATTTTTGGTCCGCCATTTTTCTTGCACAGGTCTTTCAGAGTTACCATCGAGATATGTTTTATAGGATGCCGAAATGAACACATTTCAGCAAAAAAAAAAACAATATTGGATTTTTGTTACTGACGAAAGTCTATTTTCCATGAAGTATAAAATCTAAAAACTTTATTGTAAAAACAACATCATGGAGAGTAATAAGAAATCTAGCAAAACTTCCTCGACTAAATCTCAAATACATTTAAAAGTCCGATCACGAACAACTTTGCCTTTATAGCTCCTCACCGTATTGTTAACGTATAGTTTTCTAGGTTTACTTTTTGGAACCTTTATCGTTCCTTTATTACCCTTATGTATGTCTTGTCTAGGATATTTTCATATACCAAGCTTTAGAACAAGCTTTGTTCAACGTGGTGAAAAAGAAGCAAGTTTAACCTGGAATACAAGAAACATAACTAAAATTGCTAATGCTGCGGGTTTTATTGGTGGTAAAATAAAAAGGGAGGAAATGTTTTAATATCCCTAGAGTAAGGACAAAAGAAGCCACCAGCGTCCTTATAGATCAACGTTTTGTAAGCGCTGGTTGGCGAAGCTTTATAAGGGGGGGGGGGGGGATCTTGCAAAAAAAAATTGTAATGGCGGAATTTTCAAGTAAATATCCTAATACTTTATTTATAGTTAGTCCTCTAACTTCTTTCGGGTTGAATATGAAAAAAGGAGTTAAAAATTTCGTAAGAGGGTTCAACATGTGCTCCGTGAACTCTGATACACTAGCGGATACGACAAACAGAGGACTGCTGTACCCGCCACAAGGTTTTGAGGTGTCTCCACAGGTAAAATTCCAACAGCGTTAGGTCGGGAGATCGAGGAGGCTAGGCAATAGGTCCACATGTACCTATCCAACGCTTTGGATAGACATTATTCAGGTGCCCCACTATTTAATTTTCTCAGTCAGATACATTTTAACCACTGTTCTGAATGTTATTATCACACTTGTCCAACTGGGTGTGTAGGTCGCCTTTCTTGATATCTAAAAATTATGGACATCACATATATATATATATATATATATATATATATATATATATATATATATATATATATATATATATATATATATATATATATATCCAAGCTCCATGTTTCTTCCTTTTACTTTTTTTTTTAAATTTAATGAATGAAACCAGCAATGTTTTCTTTACCATAGATTAATCTCCACTGTCTACCTTTAAATTTATTTATAAAAGAGCAAATGAAAAACTTTTAGGCTGTGATCCCGTTAATAAAAATAGCGATTTTTACGCTATAATCGATTAATAACCACTCCTTCTTTTACTTTTCTAAAATAACAATTGAAAATATTGAGGTTATGTTACTTTTTATGAACCAATTTAATCATATTTACCGTACAAATGATGGACCTGTATTTTTTTATATAAAAAAAATTAATTTTAGCTTTTATAGTAAGTGGTCACGTGATAAATTTTTGATTAAATTTTTTTCTGATTGGTCTTCTGACATGAACTGGCAACAAAAATATGTAAAATCGAGTACACGAAACGCGCTGCCCAAAGGATAGGGGTCGCATTTTTCGGTACTGTCAACCAAGCCGTCCGCTTCGCCAATATTTGATTCTATTTTATTTTAAATTACACGGATAAAAACTTATCTATTTATTTATTTACTTGTTTGGCTTTGAAATAAGCTGAACGTTGCTCTCATGGTGGGATCGTTTGATGCGACACGTGGCTTTGGCTGCTGAAATGAGCAGTCGGCTTGGTTGCCAGTACCGAAAAATGCGACCCCTATCCTTTGGGCAGCGCGTTTCGTGTACTCGATTTTACATATTTCTGTTTTAATTCACCGTCGCGCCACCATATGGCGGTTGTTTACAAACTTTGTTAATCTGCGTGGTTCTTGTGTTATCGAGTAGACCATCGCGATGTCGCCTTTGTCGTCCTGTTTGCTGTTTTTTGATTTTAAACTCAGCTTTATAGGATGCAAAGGCGAGATGATGGTTTGTACCGAATGCGGTGGCCTGATGAGTCCCATATTAGGACGAAACAGCGCTGTCGCTAGGGCGGACCCGGAGTTTTTCCATATTTTGGAGTGCTCCGCACTTTTTAACACGAGAATCATGTAGATTGACAAATTTTCACGTCCGCTTCGCCAATATTTGATTCTATTTTATTTTAAATTACACGGACAAAAACTTATCTATTTATTTATATATATATATATATATATATATATATATATATATATATATATATATATATATATATATATGTGTGTTTTTTCTTATTTTTCTTTTCTTGGATTTTTCTATTTGTATATTTTTTAAAGTTTTTTCCAAAAAATAAAACAAAATAATATAAACAAAATAAATAACCTAACAAAAAAACAACACAATAACACCACAAAAGACACGTCAGGGTGGATTGAAAACTTGACAAACATACACATTCCGGATTCAGTTGCAGACATTCTTAGCCTTGGTCCAAAATTTGCCACTCCTATTGAAACAACAAATGAAATTCCAATTCCTGAAATTATAACCAATATCGAAACTTCAATTATAAATAAAACCAATGAAACAAAAGACGAATTAAGAACCACTTGTTGCAATATAATCACCAACTACAAAAATAAATTCAATAACACTAATAAAAACCCAAATCATAAACAACTTCTAAAGAAAAAGAAACATACAAAATCCTTTTTAAAACAAAATAAAAATATAAAGATCTTAAAACCAGACAAATCAAACAAAACCGTTTTAATGTATACTAACGAATACGATCAAAAAATGACTAACCTTTTACAAGACAATACTACATATAAAGAATTAAAGAAAGATCCTACAACCAGCTATCAAAAAAACAACAACGAACTCATCACACGCTGGGAAAATAAAATGTTTATCTCTCCAAATACTGCCAAACAATTAAAAATTCAAAACGCACAACCACCAAGAATTTATGGACTACCAAAATTACATAAACAAAATATTCCTCTCAGACCTATAGTTTCATGTATACAATCACCTTACGAAAAATTGTCAAAGTTCCTAAAAGCCATACTGCAAAATGTGGTCAACAAAAATCAATACTACATAAAAGATTCCACGGATTTTAAAAATAAAATTAAAAACACAACCTTACCCGAAAACTACATACTGATATCTTTAGACGTAATTTCCTTATACACCAATATTCCAATATGCCTAGCAAAAAAAAATAATAACAAAAAAATGGGAGGAAATAAAACAATTTACAGACATACCCCTCAATGAATTTCAAAACGCAGTAGAACAAACGCTTACATCAACGTACTTTATCTACAATGATAAATTTTATAAACAAACAGAGGGATGCGCCATGGGTGCCTCAATATCTAGTGTTATAGCCCAGCTAGTGTTGGAGGACCTCGAAGAAACGGTTATATCCAATTTAGACATCAATATACCATTTTTCTATAGATATGTAGACGATTGTATAACAGCAATCCCAAAAAATCGTAGCGAAGATATTCTCAATAAATTTAATGCCTACCACCAAAAATTACAATTTACCATAGAAAAAGAAGAAAAAAATAAAATCAATTTCTTAGACCTCACAATTTACCACCAAAATAATGTCATTAAAACTCAGTGGTATACAAAAGAAACATGGTCTTCTAGATATTTGCATTATAATTCTCAACATCCTCTATCCCAAAAAAAATCGGTAGTAATAGGAATTGCAGACCGAGCCATAAAATTATCCGACCCAGAATATCGAAACGAAGCAATTCAAAAAGCAAAGGAAGCCTTATTACTAAACAGTTATCCCCCTAAAATTATAAACAATACCTTCAAAAAAAGAATACACAAATTCTACAATAACAACAACCAAAACCCTCAACACCAAAAAACAAAACAACAAAACCAATATGTTTCCATACCATATATACCACAACTCTCAGAAAAACTTCAAAATGTCCTCAAAAACCATAATATAATTGTTAGTCACAAAGGACACAATCTATTAAAAAAAAACTTTAGTAACTTAAAATGCAAAATACCTAAAGACAAAAAAACACACGTAGTATATGAAATCCCATGTAAAAATTGTGACGGAGTTTACATCGGCCAAACCAGTCAACATCTAAAAAACAGGATTAATGGACACAAATACGACAAACATAATAAGACCGCATTGACAAACCACAGTACAGAAAAACAACACACTTTTGATTTTGAAAATGTAAAAATTCTCAAAACAGAAAACAATAAAAAAAAGCGTGAATTTTATGAAATGATCGCAATTCAAACAAATAAGAAATCTATAAATACAAAAGCTGATACAAAAAACCTAAATAAAATATATTACAATATCCTAAAATAACCCCCCAAATAAATTAAATATACACAAAATGATCTCAAAAATAAATCACTCCAAAAATAAGAAAAAAATAATAGTCAGGCAAGGACCCTTAAGGCGAAAAAAAATCCAAACCCTTGACCACCGGAACCCATAAAATAAAATTCAGTTTAAATAAAGATGCGACACAAAAAGGAAGGTTTTTGTAGTATCTCGTCAAAAAGTGAACCATGTGTTAACAATATGTAGTCTAAGTTGTGATCCTCGGCAAAAACTTATATAAGGTATGTTTTAAATTTAACTTATTAATTTTATGTTACAATATAGCAAAAAAAATCTTTTTCTATTATAGTTATAAAAAATCATTCTGAAGAAGGTCAAGTGTTGACCGAAACGTCAATAGATATGCATAACAAATAAAACATATGCAGTTTTATTAATAAAACGGATTTTACACCCAAGAAAATCAAAAACTATATATATATATATATATATATATATATATATATATATATATATATATATATATATATATATATATATATATATATATATATATATATATATATAGTCGAATTTTGAAAATCCTTTTTTTAGAAGTGTGTTAATGACTTTCAGTTCTGTTTATTTTCTGTTTTATGTTAATCTTTAGATTAAACGCATTGTCGATCTCCTTTTCATTATTATCTTGACCAATATAATAATTCCTCTAGGGCTTTTGTACATCAAATACATCATGCTTAGCCTCTTCTATTTACCGAAAAAATTACTTCGAAAACCATTTTCATAATTAAATTATTCAACGAATTTATCGAATAAAACCTCTACCGTTAACCGAAGCATCGCCGCGTTTTAGGGCGAAACAAAACCAGGAGAATAATTCCCATAATAAGGTTGGAAACCTTCTTAAGGGTCCCTGACCTGCGTTGATAACCTGACGACACGGGACACTCGCTCATCCTGAAGGATAAAGATAGGATGCCGTGTTTTTGTTGGGGAACTTTAAACGGAGCTCTACGGAGAGTATTGAGATTTTTGTCCTGAATCCTTTAAAGGCGGAGGATTTAAAAATGGGTTTGCACAAGACTTTATTTAGCTTATTTTAAAGAGAATCGAAAGCGTTTCCTTATTTTGGTGAAACAGAATTTTTAAAAGCAAAGAGCTTCAATTTAAATAAACATTAAAAATGTTGTTTGGAAAATTCTCTTACAATTAGTCAAATTTAAAACCGTCCATCAATCTTTTATTAATAAAAATATACAAAGCTGTTTTCTGGGATTGCAAATCTAACCCTGGTTTTGTTCTTGGTTCATTAAAGCTCTTTTGAAATGGTTATTTAGAGGAAACTCTACAGAAAATGTACTTGCATCTACTCCATGAAAATTAGATAAAAAAAAACTGTTTTGTTAACAAAAATGTAACATTGTTTTTGTTTTTGCTGGAATGTGTTCATTTCGGCATCTCATAAAACATATTTCGATGGTAACTCGGAAAGACCTGTGCAAAAAAAATGGCGGACCAAAAATGGTCACGATTTTCGGTTTTTTCAGTTTATTTCGAAAAGTAACAGCTGTATCGAAAAATGTTTGAAAAAAAAATTGTAGAGAATTAAAAAACTTATCGATTCATATAACACAAAATTATAGGTGGCGCCACCAGTTATCGAGGTATATTTTTTTTGACACAATTTACGGTTTTCGTTTTTTTTAAAGACATTTATTTTGAAAAAATTTTGTTAATAAACAAATTAATAATTAATATGACTAAACAAATTGTTACTATCATATAAATTAAAAAAACAACATCAATATTATAAATATTACTTGTGATGCATAAGTTTTCATGGTCTGCAACAGCTACTTTCGATTAGATTTAATTTAAGCCCTTAATATTCATTTGCCACGCCATTATGAATTTTAAAAAAAAAACGTTTTTTCCATCCAAAATTTTTTTTTTTGAGATCGGAAATGATACATCTATATCCAATGCATGCATTAAAAAAAATTATCTCCATCCAGTTGAAAGTTATCGCAATTTTTTTGGTGCAAATGTTGGTTTTTGCTAAGTTTCTCGGCCCACGATTGAAAAAATAAAATTTAATAGATCTTCAAAATATAAAACAATACAAACAATTTCCATTAAAATTGAGAATTGTATCCTAATTAGGAAAGCGGAAAATTGAGGTTGAACTTTCAACTTTGACATCGAATTTCTCGGAAAATAAAAAAACTCACAGATTTCGGGTTTGACATACTTTTTTAGAATGATAATACCTATATTTATGTTAAATTTTGAATCGGTAATTTGTTAAAAAATGTTTTTTTTTTAAAAAACAAACAAAAACCGTAAATTTTGTCGAAAAAAAATATATATCGATAACTAGTACGCTATCTATAACTTGTATTATATGAGTCGATGGATTTTTTAATTCTCTGCAACTTTTGTTTGTAACATTTTTCGATACAACTTTTACTTTTCGAGATAAACTCAAAAAACCGAAAATCGTGACCATTTTTGGTCCGCCATTTTTTTGCTACCATCGAGATATGTTTTATAGGATGCCGAAATGAACACATTCCAGCAAAAAAAAAACAATGTTATATTTTTGTTACTGATGAAAGTCTATTTTTCATGGAGTAATGATATTTTGAAAATTATTACAGAATGGTTAAAAATTATATTTAAAAAATCATCCAAAGTCAATTTTTTCAAATAGAAAGCACCTATTTTTATAATTTTATCATATTAAGCATTAAAAATAAAGGTAACTTTGTATAAGGTTGTCTATTCCAAAAAATAATTTTTAGTTCCTATTTTTCTGACAGATCTAGATTTAGGTAAGCTACTCTATTTGATATGCCCAAATAGTTATTGATATTCTTAGCTATATTTTTCCGCACCATGAAACCAGTTTCTCCCTGAGTTATATTATTATTTCCCTGTAAATGCATTGCTTTTACATCTGGTAACATCAATAAATGCTTTCCTTTTCTGCTTGTTTCAAACAAACCTATTATATCCCACTTTATATTTGTAACTTCTTCGTTTAGTTTATAGAGTTCTTTTAACATAAATCTTATATTGTATGTACAAATCTGTAGTTTACCTATTTTTGATTTTCTTTAGAGTTTCGTCAAATATTTGTTTCCCTCAGAATCCTTGTGAGTGATTGATGTGTTAGTGTGGGATTCCTTTCCACCTGAGGTGATTTGTTTAAACTTCAATTTTTTTTTGGGAGGGGGGGCAATAAAACGTCACACTACAGGACTTGCTTTAGGTTAAAATAAAAATGAAGTGATGAAAAACCTTCAATTTCAAAATTCATAATAAATTTTAGCTAAAATCACTCATTTTATGGAGGTAAAAATACCCTAGTTAATTAATCTATGTAATTTTCCCAAATATATAAAAAGTTAGAAAATATTTTTCGTAAAAAAAACAATTTAATGCATTAATAAAGGCAATATATTTAATTTTAAAGTTCCGCATCATTAAAACGCGAAAAAATCACCAATTTAAATTGTGCACCCGACGAAAAATAATTTCATAACCCCAATCTAAAACGGAAAACTCCCGAAATACTGGAAACTTTTCATTTTTCACCGACGACGATCTACCGTTGTGAAATCGCCAAATTTAAGAAATGATGGACCCAAGTTCGGAAACTTTATTTTTTTATATTAAGAGTTTCCACGCCGTGATGAATTCTAAACGAATTACTTTAAACCGCAGAAGTTTCTTCGAGAAACTTTTGAAAACAAAGTTTTTCGGGGGCACCATTTGCCAAATTTATTTCTATTCTACGAGGAATAATGTTTGTATGTGTTTCGGGAGAGGAAACGTTCCTTTAAATGGGCTGTTTTTCGGCATGTAATGTCGTTAAAGAAAATGTACTTAGTGCAGAAGTTTGTCCGTGCGTTCGCAGTCAGATTTAAATTTTCTTCATTTCGAAATATTATGAGAGAATCAATTTTTTCGACATATGTTTCTGTTTACAGTAGATTACCTAAATAATTAAAATTTCAGTAAGATATAAACAAATCTTTACATCTTATCAAATTTTGCTTTTCTTTATTCAACTTTTCAGTTACCCATTTTGATTTATACATCTTTTGCGAGGCATTTTCCTTCGCACAAGCTAACAATGTTCTCAACATATGAAAGAGTACATCGATATCTGTAGTTTCATGGAAATCCGATGTTACATTGTTGAATGTGGTTAAATCGCTATTTTTACCAGCTGTATTCGATGATCAGATATATTTGGTTTTAAAATCCTACACTCAACTGGATATTGTATATTTGTTGTCATATAATCAGTAGCAGTTGTGGAAGTGCTTGCTTCTGAAATACGACTTGGCTGGTTACTGTAATCAACAGTTTCAACAGAATCAAGAATATCCCTTGATTGTTTGTATCTTTTTTTTTCGTTTTTCGAACTGTTTCCACAGAAAAATCTGAAGATTTGACAGTGTTCTAACGTATATGGAAGACAGCCGGCTAAAATATTTTCAAGATGGCGGCACTTCCTGTTGTACCGGAAGTAGATGTCAACTTGCTTGTTTTAAATGGAACACCCTATATATTCTTGCAGTTTTGATATCTATGTAAAATTCTAGACATGATATATATGCATAATGTTCAATACTTAAGTCTCAGTGTTTTAGACATATTTGAATTTTTATGTCAAAAATGACGTTTGCGGACCAAAACTTAACTACAAATTTTTCCTATAAGAAAGTCTTTATTATTTAATTTGGGTTAGTTTTTTTATAGACGAAGATCGACTTTATTTGTCTTTTTATTATATTTTGATAATGATTAGTACAGATTGGTCAAAAAAGAAGAATAAAAATAATAATATCAAAGCGTCAAAAATCAATTTTTTCTAATAGAAAATACCTACTTTTATAATTTTATCATATTAAACATTAAAAATAAGGGTAACTTTGTCTAAGGTTGTCTATTCTAAAAATTTGTAGTTTTCAAAATATTATGAAAATGCTATACCGCTTTTAAGTTTTGTTATTAGTTGGCCATGACGGGGAGGCGTGGCGAAAATAAAACAATCGAACCCTACAGAATTGTTACTATTTCTTGCCATTTGACATTCATTAATAATAATTATGCCGGGGCGATTAAATTACACGCACGAAAATTATTTAAACTTGTTTATTATTTATGGAGAATCTGACAGTTATTTCAAGAACATGCGATACATTCGCGATCCAATATCCGCAGAAACAAAAACCAACACCACCAGGAATTGGTTTCATAGTGCAGAAAAATATGGCTAAGAATGTCAGTAACTATTTGAGCATATCAAATAGGGTAGCTTACCTAAATCTAGGTCTTTCAGGAAAATAAGAACTAAAAATTATTGAAATATATTTCAATTTTTGTCCCTACGGGAAATCAATTTTACTTATAAACAGAAAAAGACGTAATTTGTTATAAAATTTTCATAAATATATTTACTAAAACATACGTCTTCAAATCACGAAAATAACAGCATCAGCAAAGTGGAAAATAAGGGAGGTGTTTGTAAATAAATTTCCAACAAAATATAATTTATAATTTTTTGTATCAAATTCGGAATTGATAATCCCGAAAATCTATAGCCACGTAGAAATACTTTTGATATCAAATTAGAAATGCATGATATGGAAAACCTAGATATGGCAAATTTCAAATAGATTGGACAAGTAATTCTTACCAATTCCTTGTTTTTGGCTTTTTAGTGCTATAGTGCAATGAAACGACAAAGGTTTAATATCAAACTAAAAAACTGCAAAAAAATACCTGGATTAGACAAAAGACTTAAGTGATAGACACCGCCAAATATATTACATCCTTGAAAAGGAGTTCTGTGTATATACAATAAGACAACTAGACATCCGAATAAAAAAATACTCCTCTGCAGACACAAAGCGAAATAAGGGAATACCTTAGCTGAGATGGCAAGACGATATGAAGCGATCGGCAGGAATGGTGTGGAAAAGGACGACGAAAAACAGGCAGAATTGGAAGAGAATGGGGAGAGACCTTGGTCCAACAATGGGCTACTGAGGGCTAATAAGAAAAAAAAAAGGAGAATATTGTTATATACATAATGATTTAGTGATCTTCATTTGAAGCTGATCTCCAGGCGTCTCTTGCTTGGAGGGGGGCGTCTTTCAGGTGAATGTCTACTGTTTGGTTTCAACTTTGCTATTCTCTTTGTAAGTTTTCTAGTATACATCCAGATGTTTGCTGACTTCAGTAATCATCTCATAATTTGTTTCATCTTTACAATGTCGCTGCAAGTTTAATAAATATTGCCCTCATTGTCACATGTTTAATAAATAAATAAATAAATAAATATCCATTTATTTCCAACAGACTAACGACCCCCTTACAGGAAATTCAAACATAGATAAACAAGTAAACAGGATAAAGTAAATAAACTAACTAAAACTACAGTTAATCTATAACTAAAAACCCATTTAAAATCATTCATTCGAATATCGGATTTACAAGCTGTAGGCATACAATATTCCCATAAATTATCCATGTACATTGCAAAGTAGCAAGCTTCAAAGGATACCCAGACACCTCGTGTAGATGTTTCAGAATATTTGGTAGACCGTCAAAATGCATGTCGCATCATGTAGACATACTTTTGAAATTGTTGCACATCTTGTAAATGGAACATTGGAATAAAGAAACCTGGTTTATAAAAAAATTATACAGAATGGGAGTTACGACGTACAGCCAATGGCAGTTCCTTAAACCTTGTGAGAATGTGATCATGATTGAAACCCCATTGAGGATAAGTATTGTTCTCTCTAAATATTAAATATTTTAGAAATTTGCTTTGGACGGCCTCTATGGCAAGGCCGAGATAATTGTATATGAGGGCCACACAATTGATTCATAATCTAGCCTCGATCTTACATAACTATAACACAGCAGTTTGAAAGTTGCTGTGCTAGAGAAAGGTTTGCAGTTTTGGAGAATGAAACCCAATGTTCGAGATGCGCTAGCCACTATCTGATCAATGTGGGGAATAAAGGAGAAAATCGCATCGAAGACGACACCCAGGTCCGTCACAGTATAGCATCTATTACCAATAGAACTATTTATATGGTAATTAAACTGAACACACCATTAACTGATCATAACAATACTCCCCTAAAGGGACAAACAGTCTGCAACAGAATCAATGCGTTGAAATATTTTTAAATCATCAGCATAGGTCAGTCTGTGGCAGTCCAACTGAGAAACAAGTTCGAGTTCTGGGGAACACCTGGCGTTGGAGTAAACCCAGCAAATTTATATTCTACTATTTGCACAAACTGACTACAATTAAATAAGTAGGATTTTAAGAGGGAAACAAGGTCGTAAGAGAAGCTGAATAGGATAGAAGCTTTCTGTAAAAGTATGTGATGGTCGATTTGGTCAAAAGCTTTACGGAAATCAGTGTAAATAACATCGACTTGACTTCTGTTGTTAAAGGCGTCGGAGGAAGAAGAGCAAAGATTAGTCATAGATGATATTTTAGAGAAGAAGCCGGGTTGGTCAGTCGATAATAGATTTTGAATTTTAGAAAATAAATATTTCTGCAAGATAATCTCGAAGACCTTGGCAAAATTACATAAGATTGTAATGATGCGATAGTTGTGAACTAGAGATGGAGCACCCTCCGGAAAAACCCCGCTCTTCACAATCAATTGGAAGATATGACAAAAGAGAGCGCTCAGAACAAAGAAACAATCCCTCACTACAAAACTAGGAACACCATCTGGGCCAGATATCGTCTTATCTTTAGGTGACTTGCAGGCCCAAGAAACATCCGTGAAAGTGATTATGGGAATGTTAATGGTTTCAGAAGGTTCTCCAGCAGTAGAAAACTCAGAGAGCTCCGAGTCTTTGTAGACACTCTTGAAGTACTTCGCAAACACTAAAACAATATTATGAGGCTCATGAAATGAATGGTACTTGTAGTTCATTATTAATCTCTTCTTCTTCTTCTAGGTAGAACCAAGTTCTGTTATCTATACAATGCCTCATCGATCCTCGTTTGAGGTCGAAATCCAGCTGTCTTTCCATCTTTTGGGGGGGCCGTCCAGGCGGCCGTTTGGTGTTTGGTTTCTCTCTCATCACGATTTTTGCTAGTCTGTCATCGTCCATTCGTTCCACGTGATCTCTCCACTGCCTACGACGGTTTCGAACCCACTTCACAACATCCCCACTCCGCTGTCCTCGCGTATTTTTGCGTTTCTTATTCTATCTCTTAAACTTGTTTCCGTGATCATTCTCAGCGTTTTCATTTCTGTGGTTCTCATAATTTGTTTTGTGTTTGTTGTTTCATTTCTTGTTTCTGCGCCGTAGGTCACTATCGGTCTTACACAGACCTTGTAAATTCTTCCTTTGCTCTCAACCGTCATATGTTTATTGTTTCAGATTATGTCTCTTAATAGGCTGATATCATGGCCGCTTTGTTGGCCTGTGTGCGTACTTCTTCCGTTACTGCCCTGTTACTTGTTATATGTGCTCCCAGGTATTTAAACTTCCCAACCTGTTCGATATGTTTGTAATCAACCATTAGTTTGCATCTTACCGGTTCTTTTGCTATTACCATTGCTTTGGTTTTCTCCACAGATATCTTCATATTATACTGTTTGGCTGTTCGATTGAGATGGAAAAGCATTCTTTGTAAGGTGTCCTCGCTATCTGCTGTCAAGGCAACATCGTCTGCAAAGCATATAATCTGAACGGTGTTGTGTCCCATTGGGTACCCAATATTTGTGCTTTTTACCTCATCAATGATTTCGTTCATGATTACATTGAAAAGTGTTGGACTTAGGCTATCACCCTGTCTTATTCCTATGGATAGAGGGATTTCCTCTGTGCGAGTGTTATTTGTTTTAATTATTATGGTGTTTTTGGAATTCAGTTCGTATATTGTGCGTATGATTGCTTTGTCTACTTGTTTTCTTCGCATTCATTATTAATAACCAGAGAAATTAAATTCATTTTTTGAACAACAGTCTGAGAATAAATATGATATCGATTGGTAGACTTGTTATTGCGAAAGCCCTGTTGCTCTTCAGAAATACCTATTTTGTATACTATTCGATATAATACTATTAATATTATAAATAATATAGCTGAGATATTCAATAGACTAATTTTCCTACAGTTTTGTCTTTTTTCTTTGATCTTCGTTTATGAGTTGAAATAGTAATATTTTCCCCTCATTTGATATTTGAAATTTTTGTTGAAATAGGGCAGCAAACTAGGTAAATAGGTGTTTAGCATCTCATTAGGAATTTTATCAATCTTTGTATTTTCTGTATTTTAATTTTGTAATCTTTTCTAAATATTTTTTAATAGGAAAATGCCAATATTTGATATATGTAATTAATTCAATTAATTTGTTTACAAAACATTTAATTAGAGAATTTAATCCAGAATTTTTTGTATTAGACTAATTAAAAACAAATGAATCGATTAAAGTTTAACAAACTGATTATTTAAAAATAGAGAGAGCATTTTGAATTATTTATCGGACACGTTTAGTAGAATTTGAACAATGTTACATTATTTATATTACATTTGTTTTAATTAATAATAATTAACTAAAAAAAGATGGCCTCGAAAATTATATGTTAAGATATAATGTTAATTTTAGCTTATTATTTTGGGAAACAAAAGGACAGAAAATCTAATAACATGAACCTAAAATCCAACTAATTTTTTTCCCTTTTGGACTACAAACAAATAATGTAATGGGAGTTGCTTTATTCATTAAAATAATGTTGTGTGGGCCTAAAAATATGTATAATTTATATTTAGTTTGGTATAAAATGAATATAAATAGCTAGCGATGGGTTAGAATGTTAGGTAATGTCATTTAATTATAAATATAAAGGGTGTTTTTTTTTAGAGGTATAGAACTTTAAGTTGGCAACACTTTTTTAACTGGCGGCCATTTTGTCAGCTGTCAAGTGATTTATGTTTAGTTTAGTTTGGCATTTCAACATGAATAGACTGACGCCTGAACAACGCTTCCAAATTGTGCAAATTTATTTTGAAAATCATGGTTCAGTTCGAAATACGTATCGCGCACTATGTCCATTTTACGGTCAACATAATCGTCCATCAGAGCAATTAATTCGATTAACTATGGAACGTTTTCGCACCACGTTTACTCTAAATGATAATACGCATCCACAGAGACGTCGTACAGTGCGTACAGAAGAAGTCATTGCTGCTGTAGAGCGTAGCGTAGAAGAAGACTCGAATTAGTCTATCCGCCATCGTGCACAGGAATTGGATATGTGTCCATTCACTTTATGGAAGATTTTGCGGAAAGATCTTGGTTTGCGTGCTTACAAAATCCAACTCGTGCAAGAATTGAAGCCACACGATCACCTAGCAAGACGTAGATTCGGTGAATGGGCCCAAAACAAGATTGCCATTGATCCCGATTTTCATAAGCGAATTTTGTTTAGCGATGAAGCTCACTGCCGTATTTGGAGTGATGATAAGCCTCAAGTGTATGTTGAGACACCGTTACATTCAGAAAAACTGACTGTTTGGTGTGCTTTATGGGCTGGTGGAATCATTGGTCCGTACTCATTTAAAAACGATGCTGGTCAGAACGTTACAGTCAATGGTGACCGCTATAGAGCCATGATTATTGACTTTTTCGTTAATCAATTGAACAACCATGATGTGCAGGAGCTGTGGTTTCAACAAGACGGCGCAACATGTCACACAGCTCGTGCCACAATTGATTTATTGAAGGAAACGTTTGGTAACCGCATAGTATCACGGTTCGGACTAGTGAATTGGCCTCCAAGATCGTGCGACTTAACGCCGCTAGACTATTTTCTGTGGGGATATGTGAAGTCGCTAGTCTACGCCGATAAGCCCGAAACGATTGATCACTTGGAGGACAACATTCGCCGCGTTATTGCCGATATACGGCCACAAATATTGGAAAAAGTCATCGAAAATTGGACCTCCAGATTAGACTACGTCCGAGCCAGCCGTGGCGGTCATATGCCAGAAGTCATATTTAAATTATAATGCCAGAAGGTTATCTTTCGAATAAAGTAAATTTCATGTCAATTTAAAAAATTCATCTTTGTTTTATTCCATTTAAAAGTTCTATACCTCTATAAAAAAACACTCTTTAGAAACTTGGAGAGATTTGTAAATGTTGTATGTGAAGATGGAATATGTAAAGGGTTTCTCGTTAATTATTACTAAAAAAACCTGATGTAGCTGTCACATGCTGTTTTTTAGGCAAACTAAAAATGCGCAATCAGAACTTACAATTTTTTTTTTTTTTGTTTTGAAAAGTTTACAATTTTTATCATGCCCATGTAATGTTCTTATTTGAAAAAATATTACAATATTTTAAAGTACTTATTTTTATAATATTTTAGTCATAATCTAACGGTGTAATCACAATTTTTATATGAGGTATAATTAAAAAGTTATTCACCTCTAGTTTGATTATTTTAAATGGAACACCCTATATATTGGCATGTTCTAAGTTTTCTTATTTCTAGATGGGAGTTTAGATCTTCGTTTAGTGACTCCATCCTTGATCTTTCTATATACATCAGTCAAATAAGCATTTGGCCTGGACACTCAATCATCCAGATAGAGACTCGGGTTTTCAGGTAAGATAGGCCTATAGAAATAAACCGTATATATTCTCTGCAGGAGATTTTGTGTCATAAACTTGTTAAAAACATTTAAAGGTCAACAAATGCATTTTTTTGCACTTTTTTGTTTACCAGCAAAAACTAAAGACATTTTTGGACAAAATGGAATAGCTATCTTATAGAGAATTGAAAAACCTACAAATTGTTTTTTTTTATCTCGATATTTTTATTTGTTGCTGAGAAAAATGCAAAACAAAGTCAAAATTGTTATAATATTCAATTAACAATAACTATTGCTAAATGCAACCTACGACTTTGTTGTTACGTAAAAAGTTAGGTCTTTTAGTACTTAATATGTATGATGTTGATATGGGTGTCGCTCACGGTTCTGTACTGGGGCCACTAATTTTTACTCTGTTTATAAATGATTTGCCTTCTTATATAACTAGAGGTCTGGTGGTGAACTATGGGGTGATACCTCAATAGCTCTATGAGAAGCAACTCCTGAAGAACTTGGAGCATCCATTAAACAGGTCGTTAGTGACATGTCTGGGTGGTGTGAAAAAAACAGACTCATATTAAATGTAGATAAAACTAAATGGGTATATTTTAACAGGAATAACTTGGTGATTCCAGGAATTTCGTGTGCCTCCTATAGCAAGTTTTTGGGTCTGACAGTAGATAGCGGTACTACGTGGGAATTGCATATCGGGGAGGTTGCTAATAAACTCAATAGGGCATATTTTACTCTTTTAACTTTACGACGTGACTTATCACGTACTACATTGCTGCAGGTGTACTATGCGTTGGTATATTCGGCGATGTCATACCATGTGATTCTCTGGGGAGCTGCATTAAATACCGATAGAGTATTTTTAATACAAAAGAGAATTATTAGACTTATATTTAATTTAAAAAGGAGAGAATCTTAAAATACTAACTTTTGTATGGGTATATATTTTTGAGTGTTGTCTTTACGTTAAAATCAACATTAAATGTTTTGAAACGAGTTCGACTTACCACCAGTATAACACCCGGAATGCAAATGTTCCACTTTACATCTCGCATAATACGATTCATTTTGAAAGATCTGTCAATTATCTCCCGATTCGTATATACAACAAACTTCCTCAAATTATCAAATTAGCCAATAACTACAATAGCTTTAAGAATAAATTAAGAAAATATTTAATTGGGAAGGGCTTCTACTCACTCGCGGAATATTTTGTGGATTCTTAAAGTGATACGATGGTTGACATAAATTATGTGTTCCGTTTTTGTTCTTTGTTTTATTATAGGAAACTAGCTTTTAATTTTTAAGAAGTATAGCTAATGTTGCATGCATATTGTATAATTTTGATATATATCTGACCATATGACGTCCTTCACATCAACCTTATTTGATGTTAAAGGTGAATAAATGTTTGACTTTGTTTGCTAATAGTGACACTAACTTTAAGAATACATTTTTTAAAGTTCTCAAAATTGAAGGTGTTTTGCTGACGAAGTATGTCCTCATTTTTATTATTTATTCTTGTAACTAGTTTTTAATTCTTTGACCTCCTCTTGCTAGTCTTATTTTACTGTATATTTTGGATATGTGATGTACCTAAGTGTAAATATATTTGGATATGTGGTGTGCCTAAATGTCAATGTAAATTGATTTTAAAGGTGAATAAAGTATAAAGTATATAAAGTATAAATATGTGGTAAAAATTTTAGATCCATACATCAAATAGTTTGTGCAAAATTTATTTTGTTTATCACAGGCGAGCGACTTTTGTAATAACATTCTAGCTCCATCGATGAAGGTACACCGATTCTGAGCACATCTCATGAAAGAGGAACTCTTCTTCTATGAGAAGTATTACATGGAATTGAGGAAAATTAATTTTAAATTTGTTTAAACTTCATTAGAAAACCACTATCATTTTTACCTTGTAAACAAATTAAATAACTTTTTTGTTTTTGCCGATAAAAAATTCTGTTTTCATATTTGGGAAGCTGGCACTTTTACACAAATTTAGA
Organism: Diaprepes abbreviatus; assembly: GCA_034092305.1. Classification (NCBI taxonomy): domain Eukaryota; kingdom Metazoa; phylum Arthropoda; class Insecta; order Coleoptera; family Curculionidae; genus Diaprepes; species Diaprepes abbreviatus. The sequence goes on along the minus strand of JASJET010000230.1, from coordinate 1,155,377 downwards.
AAAAAAATGGCTTATACGCCAAAGTTAACAATTTTTTTTTTAATTCAATCTTGTATTGTTAAGATTTTCCTAATTAAACATAGTAATATTTTTTGAAGGTCATAGCTTTCTCCATATTCGGATATTTTAAATATGAAATTTTAATTGCCATTATAATAACTTACTTTCAAAACCTATTACTATGTTTAACTATGAAAATCTCAAAAACATATTAATTTTTCAATGTATCCTTTATTGCTATAACATGTATACATTAAGGTAGCTAACAATACTTACGTATACAACGTTTTCTTACATGCAATGTAACGAATATTAATGTTTTATAACAATAATTTAATTATTCATTTTTCTCGACTTATAACCGTGTTTACCATGAAAATTATTGATTTTTAATGAAAAAATTGAGTGAAAAAAAATGTTTAAACAAATTAAATGTTTAATTTATAAACAAATAAATAAATAGTATGCATATTTGCAATGTACGCAGAAAAGTACCACAAATTAAAAAAAGAATCATCAAAATCCGTCAACAACTTTCGGAGATATAGCTAATGGTAGCAGTTTGAAGTTGCTGTTTCATTTTTTGAACGCGCGGATTTGTTAGCAACTCATCTTCCTGCCGAATCGTCTTTTAACCAATTAACATTTTTTAAACTTCACTGAAGCTTTTGTTTTTGTGTTATCATTTTCCGGACAACTCACACCTAAACCTAAACTCTTAAACTTTCGAATGGCGCTAGTTTCGTTTCTTAATTGTTATTATCAATATAGGAATGAATTTAAAAAAAAAATTGTTAACTTTGGCGCATATTGACCTAAGCCTTTTTTTCTAAATTCATCTAAAAATGCCAGCTTCCCAAATATGAAAACACAATTTTTTTATCCGTAAAAACAAAAAAGTTATTTAATTTGTTTACAAGGTAAAAATGATAGTGGTTTTCTAATAAAGTTTAAATAAATTTAAAATTAGTTTTCCTCAATTCCATGTAATGCATCTCATAGAAGAAGAGTTCCCCTTTCATGAGATGTGCTCAGAATCGGTGTACCTTCATCGATGTAGCTAGAATCTTATTGCAAAATTCGCTCGCCTGTGATAAACAAATTAAATTTTGCACAAACTATTTGATGAATCGAACTGAAATTTTAACCACATATTAAGCACTAAAATACCCAACTTTTTACGTAACAACAAAGTCATAAGTTGCATTAAGCAATAAATATTGTTAATTGAATATTATAACAATTTTGATCTTGTTTTGTTTTTTTCTCAGCAACAAATAAAAATATTGAGATCGGTAAAAACCAATTTGTTGGTTTTTCAATTCTTTATAAGATGGCTATTCCATTTCGTCCAAAAAACTTTTTAATTTTAGCTGGTAAGTAAAAAAGTGCAAAAAAATGCATTTTCGGCCTTTAATTATTTACAAAAACTTTATGACGCAAAATCTCGTGCAGAAAACATATATGTTTTATTTCTATAGGTCTATATTACCCGAAAATCCGGGTCTCTGTCTGGATGAATCAGTGTCCCCAACTAGGTCTTTTTTTCGCTTATTTGACTGGAGTAATAAGATTTTGTTAATGTTAGTGTGAGACTTAATAATATGTCATGAAATTTGATTATATTCTTAACTTTTAAGTTATTGATAGGAACATTATTTTATTAATAATTCCTTAAAATTCTTTACTGCTGTCTACTCATTTTTGTTAAAATATTTTACAAATTGCACTTCGTACAAGTTTTCTTTTGAGAAGTTATTCTTAGAAAACTTGTGCAGCTAAAGTCTTTCGTTTAGAGTTACGAGATAGAAATTTTAAAAATAACTTCGAAACTTTAAAAGTCACAATGGTTCCTATCAGACTTTTTAATAAGCCAGCTTATCTCATATTTTATTAAAAGCCTTTTTATTATCCAAGATACTACTATTAAAACTTATAGATGTATTATAGTGATCCTAAAATTTTGAATATTCTAATTAGATTCATAATAACTTGGTATATGATGCTTCTTTCTCTTTTATTAACATATTTTACGCTTCGCGCTCACTTTTTGACATTGACTAGTCCAGTCAAAATAGACAAAAAAGTACTAATTGTTGCTCATGTCGATATTCTATCTAGCAGAATAATATCTGTGGTAAACAATTTTCTGATCCGCATGCACAATTCTTTCACATTATAGTTGCTGGCTATTTTCTAGTATTGACTCGAGGCTATATACATACATAAAACGTGTTGAATAATAAATAAAAGAACTGCAGACCCTGAATATTATAAGTCTTTTATTCTTATGATAAAGAATATATTTGTGTTGATATTTACCCATAAATACCTAAATATTTCAGTGATTTAAAAATTCTTTCGATCGGAGTAATTTTCTCTGTAAATAGGCCAACAGATGTCGCTTTAAAATACATATTTTAAGCGTTTTACCACCGCAGAGTATCGTAAAAACGTCCATCGCGAAAAGGAATCTAGTGTTTTTGTTACTTCGGTTGTTTAATAGCTTTTTTATTACTGCGATCGTTGGTACTTTTTTAAAAAAGTGGTAGTGATATATGAATGATATATTGGCAATGCTTCTTTGAGAGGTTGTATGTAGACTGGAAATAAATAAATATAGGGTGTCTCAAAATGTTTTTTGTTTTTGATTCTTAAAGAATAAAACATCAGAATATATTCAGACTTTCAGACTTGTAATTGCTGTTAAATTATAGAATAGTTTTTAAATTTATCCGCTTTTTCACAATCGATTGGCCTCGAACTAAAATTGATAATTACTCTCTGAAGCATCGCTGGTGGAATTGAGTGGATTTCGTTTGTGATTCTTTGTTTTAGAATATTTAAGTTGGGTGGTAATTGGTTGAAAACTTCAATTTTCAAATAGTAGCTACAAAAAAATCCTTCGTGAGAAGTTGTTCCATCTTGTTGGAAAAATGTATTTTGATTGTAGCTAATCTGGTTCTGCATTTCTGAAGCCAGAAAAGTCTGGATCAGATAGCAATAACGATCGGAATTAATAGTGTGAGTGAAACCACGATTATTCATCCAAAAATTGGGATCGATTATTCCTTGACTCGATATGGCAGCCCAAATGACAACCTTAGGCTAGTGTAGAGGTTTCTGATGCAGTTCCAGCGGATTGTCAGGAGTTTTGTTTGTTCATGGGACCATTTATGTGGAAATTCGATTCATCAGATAATTATATGTTATTGAAGCTCCTGAAACGCTTTTTCATTGTTCTGAAGAATTCAAGTCGTCTTTGATGTCTTTTTTTCCGGCATCGTGAAGAGACTAGAAACTCTTCAAATTTGCTCATCCAATGCTTGATCAAATTAGCTCTTGGCATATGTCTCATAGTAGTTAAATTAAAACGTGTCCTGTACAGACGTTCAACAATAGAGTAGGAATCATTGTTTTTATAAAACGTTCGCAAGCAAAATGTGCACTATGGTTCCATGAAACGTTTCACCGCTATTAAACTTGAAAACAGGGTTGCCAGATGATTTTATTTTATTTCTCTAGATTTTTGACAAAAAAATCCCTAGATTTCCCTAGGCAAATTCAAGGGAATCTCCAATTTACGATATTCTAATTTACAGCAAGCTTTATTTTACTATAGAATTCCTATCTATTTTACATTTCTTCTCTCTTCTTTACCCCTACTATATTTCACGTATTCGGCGCGGTATTTGAAATTAACGAATTGATTGCTTGTTTTTACGCCCGTAAGTGAATTATAGTTTTAATAATTTTTAATTTATTTTTTAATTTTATTTATCTACAAATAAAAAATCTAAACTTTAAAAAATGCAAAAGTGTGTACTTAATATACCCAATCGTTAACCTGTTCTCTCGATACAAAATTTCCGATTTAAATATCTTAACCATTTTCCGGGTAATACAGAGATAAAAACAATTGCTTGACTTTAACAAACTTTTAGTATACAAAATCCCACATAATGTTTCCGGCACCGTTGAGTATTTTTTTAGCAAAATTGCATAAAATAGAAAACGGTCGGGATTTCTCCAATATTTTACCGACTAAAAGCCCAGGAGCATGAAAAATCACCGTAATTTCTTAATACATACACAATTGCGTTCAATATTTATAAGCTGCTTTGTACGTCACCGCGTAAAAAGAAACATTATTTATTAGTTTTTATATAATAATTAGAAAAATTGTATCTTATACAAAAATTCCTCAAAATAGACATAAAATTCCCTTTTTCTTTAAATGTAGCAAATATCCCTAGTTTTAAGGAAATCTCCATAGGTCTGGCAACCCTGCTTGAAAATCCAATCAAGCCTGTTACACCACTCCCCGCTATCAGTATTTGGCGCATAACAGTCAAAACAAACACCTTCTAAGACACTTTTTACAGTCATGTAAAAAATTGTAAAATTTTTGTCAATTTGCAAAATTTCTTTAAGAAAAAATAAAATGGGTGTTTACTTTAAATTTATATGTTATTGGGATGACAAGTACTAGTTTTTTGAACAGCATAGTAAATAAAGGGTGTTCTGTTTATATAGTTTACAAAAGTGTCTTTTATTTAATAAAAAAAACGAAATTTTTCAATCGTCCATGAGACGAAGTATTAAAAATTAAAATATGCATAAATAACATGCTAGAGGTCACTAGATATAACAAAATGCCAATAAATTTTGGAATATTTCAAAAACGAGTTTTACCATATTTTTTAAAAACTAATGCGACGTAGATCCAAAAATTATGAATTTTTTAGAAAAAACCCGGAAGTTCTTGGCCGTTTTGTTTAGAAAATACAGATTTTTTTAAATAAAAATTATTTGAAAACAATTGACGCGTAGTGGGGTACAGTGATCACAACTTGACAACCTTGTTATCGTCATACTGAACGCGCGATAATTTAAACTTAAGTTAGTTCTTCAAAATGTGACATTTTTTTAAATAAATTTCTCGATATTTTTATTTATTTTCTCAATGTGTTGGGATGTCAACATAACAAACTTTATAGGTATGAGACTCATACTATATGAATCACACGTTTACTCTATAGACCATTCAATATAAACATTTGCGGCGCTGCCAGATTTATTATATTTAAACTTGTTACTGTATAAGAATGGGTCTGTATATTGAAAGTTAACGTGTGTTGGGTACAGTCTCGAACAAAAACAAAATTCTTTAGTCTTGAGAATCTTTAACTTTTGGTACGTACTTAAAGACTATACTTTTGTCTATGACTGTCGCGAGTAGTAAAATCTAAATGCATCTTTAAGATAATTCCTAACCATATTGAAAATATACTCACTTTTTTGATGTGGAATAGATATGGAAAAAATTAAAAACAAAATTGTAATTTTGCTACCTAGTACCGAGGGTACTATAACCTGTCCAATTTGGGTAAACTTAGTTAAACCTCAATATTTTTATATAAGGAATGTTATTCTTCTGTATATCATTATTTATGAAACCTCTCAAATATTATTTATTATGTTTTTTAGACCCATTAATAAAAAAGTAATAATCAGACTATTCAGGAAAATGTATTTTTTTTTTGTAAAATAATAAAAGTAGATTTTTTTTTCTCGAAACAAAAGTAGTAGTTCTTTTGAACTGAACAATAAATTATTGTTATTATATTCTTTCTGAAATTAATTCTTTGGGAAAATATAGCGTTGGAGAATATATTGATCTCAAAAAAGAAAAAAATATTTTAGGCCAATCAATAGATATGAAAAGGAAAAAGAAGGATTACCAGGAACAAATAATCAGAGAAATGGAAGAAAATCGGAAGAACAACAAAGCAAGACAATTCTTTAGAGAAGTCTCTAGTATAAAAGCAGGGTACCAAGCAAGAACAGGAAACTTCCTTGAAAAAGACAGAGATGAGCTTATTACTAATGATAAGCAAATCTCAAAAAACTGCTAAACGGTAGAGCTAGCACGAATACATCAAATATAGAGGTACATACAGCTGAAATAGAAGACCATTGCCGACATATGAAGAAGTAACTCAAGCAATTAAAAAACTTAAAAAATAATAAAGCCCCAGGCAGCGATGGTACACCCGCAGAGTGCCTGAAGCACGGAGGGGAAGCACTATACAGATCCATAAACAAGCTAATTCAAGGTATTTGGCAGGAAGAAACAATGCCAGACGAATGGAAAGAAGGTGTTATCGTACCAATTCACAAAAAAGGTAACAAAAAGCAATGTAACAACTACCGAGGAATAACGCTTCTTAATACTACCTACAAAATCCTTGCAAACATTCTGTTAGAAAGAACCAAATCGTACACAGAAGAAATCATTGCAGAGTATCAATGCGGATTCAGACCCGGCCGATCTACTGTTGACCAAATATTCACTATAAAACAAATAATGGAAAAATGCTGGGAGTTCGATCGAGAGCTTCATCAGATGTTCATAGACTTTAAACAGGCTTTCGATAGAGTATGCCGGATGAGACTGTGGATGGCGATGCAAGAATTTGGCTTTCCTAAAAAACTAGTCAACTTGATACGGATGAGTATGGAAGGACTACGATGTAAGGTAAGAGTCGGGCAACAGTACTCAGAGACATTTGAGATTAACAATGGACTGAAGCAGGGAGATGCACTCTCACCACAACTCTTCAACGTAGCTTTAGAACACATAATCAGAAATGCAAGAATTGATACACCGACTTCCATATTCCATCGAGAAGGACCAAACTTACTGCTGGCATTTGCAGACGATGTAGATCTAATAGAAAACACAAGAATAAAAATGAAGGAAACTTTTATCAGGTTCGAGAAGGAAGCAGAGAAGATGGGGCTACAAATTTGAGCGCGTCAGAGAATTTAAGTATCTTGGAACAACAATAACTGAAGATAATAACGGATCACAAGAAATAAACAATAGGATCCAAGCTGGGAACAGATGTAGCTACGCTCTTCGAGACCTGATAAAATCGAAACAACTAACAAGACGAACAAAGATAAATCTATATAAAACAGTTATAAGACCAGTAGTGATGTACGTCAGCGAAACTTGGACAATAACAAAGGCAAACGAAGAGCGACTGCGAGTTTGGGAGAGAAAAATCCTAAGGAAAATCTTTGGCCCGTTACTGGATGGGGCAACGGGACAATATAGAATAAGAACAAACAAAGAGTTAGAAGAGTTATACGCAGACACTCTAACGAAAGAATAGTGAGACTGGTGTGGGAAGAAACTCCAACTGGAAAAAGACCACTTGGACGACCCCGGCTCCGGTGGCGGAATGATATAGCAGGAGACCTTAAAGCTATGGATGTAGAGAGTTGGATGGAGCTAGCAAAGGACAGAAACGAATGGAGGCATATTGTCAAGTCGGCTAAAACCCACACGGAGTTGTAACGTCACGGAGTAAGTAAGTAAGTAAGAGTAATAGATATTTTTTCGTGACAAAATTAGTATATCGACTGTGCCATCAAACCAGTGGCGGCTTTTCTGTAGGTTTGTAGGTTTACGCAATTCCCAAAAAAATTGTAGCACAAATATTTTTTAAATTTCTAATGATACTTTAATGATTAAAGTGACGAATTTATCATTAAATTTGAAACGAAATGACGTAGATTTGACATCGATTCCTCACATTGAAACAATTTTACGGCGTTGTAAACAATTAAATTGTTAATAACAAAACATTTGACTCATACTGACCATTCGGATTCAACAACTCAAAATGCACAAGAATCAACCATAAAACTTTATTGATGTCAATCGACAACAGGAACTGTTTGGCACCCACTACACAACACGTGCCTCTATTTATTATCGTGACATTTCCACAAATAAATGCTACACAATATTAATCATAATAAGTGCCTCCAAAAAATATGTTTACTTAAGTTAAAAACATTTTCCCCGTTGTCATTATATTAAATCATAAAAAACGCTATCAGATTGTCATTAAATGCTATTAAACCGCGAAAACCTCAAAATACAAAATTCCTTTTAAGATAGAACCTTTGATGATACTATTAAGTGGAAAATCACTTAAAATATGTATCTCAAGCGACATCTGCCGGTCTCATTTAGAAGAAAATTGCTTTGATGGGGACTAAAAATCTAAATGGCCCGTTGAAGATTCTCAAACATTTTTATAATAGGAAGTTTCTGTAAAGTTATCGAGAAGTTGCGGTTGATACTGTAAAATTGTTTGTGGAAAAAAGTTGAGAAGTAGACGATAAACTTTAAAATGAAAATAATAAAATTTTAAGGAAGTTACTTTATAATTAACAATTAAATGATAAAGTTTAGTCAATCTCCAACATAGCATTAATACTGCATGGAAAATAGACTTTCGACAGTAACAAAAATGTAACATTGGTTTTTTTTGCTGAATGTGTTCATTTCGGCATCCTACTAAACATATCTCAATGGTAACTTTTTTAATGCGTGCATTGGATTTAGATGTATTATTTCCGATCTCAAAAAAAATAATTTTGGATGAAAAAAACATTTTTTTTTTTCAAGAATTCATGATAGCGTGGCAAATGAATATGAAGGGCTCAAATTTGCAGAAGATGCTTTTTAATACTTTTACTTTACCTGTAAACTTTTTGGATCTAAGAAATACACTTCCATACGATCTGTGAACCTTCGAAAATTGGGCCGAATCTAATCGAAAATAGCTGCTGCAGGCCGCTGTCGGCGGGTTGCCATAGTTCAGGTGCATTATTCATTGGCGCTTCAAGGAAACTTATGCGTCACAAGTAATATTTATAATATTGATGTTGTTTTATTAATTTATATGATAGTAACAATTTGGTTAGTCATATTAATTATTGATTTGTTTATTAACAAAATTTTTACAAAAAATTATAGAGAAAATCTTAAAAATATTCAATTATATATTACATATTCTACTGTTTTTTTCCTTATTATTATTATTATCTAACAGTTTATTCACAAAATTTTTACAAAAAATTATAGAGAAAATCATACAAATATTCAATTATATATTACATATTATACTGTTTTTTTTTCCTTTATATTATTATTACCTAATAGTTTATTAACAAAATTTTTACGAAAATTTGCAGTAAAATATTTAATATATAATTGAATATTTGTATTGATATGCATGTTGCGTCTATTTACGGCACCGTTACTTCTAAAAGTAGCTTCATCACTAAACATTACCTTGCATAATAAATTTGGATTTAATTGAATCTCCGCATTTATTGTACGACAAAAGTTTACACGACTTTCAAAATCCTGTCCATGCAATTCTTGGTGTAATTCCATGTGATATGGATGATACCTATATTTCTTGGTAGTACGATTAGCGGTGGATTGTGATGTTTCACATAATGCTGCTAACTGACGGCTACCAATATAAGGATTTTCCTGAACATTTAACAATACTTGTAGTTCTTTTTCTTCATTGGTTACTGGTTTGTTGACCACTTTACGTTTTGGATAATCAACAGTACCAGAAGAATCAAATCTTTGCATTAAGTTTTGAAAAGTATGGGTATTAGGCTGACGTCGATCAGGATACTTCATTTTGTAAATTCTTTGAGCAAGAAGGCAATTTTTTTGAGCCTCTCCTATTGTATAAATCATATCTATTAACTCATTCTTTGGAAAATTCATTTTACAATATAAGATGAATGCAAAAAAACCAAACTACACTACCATAAAAACCAAAAGAAGCGATTGCGGTTATAAATTTGACACACAGAAAAATGTTCTTTTACATTGTTTTTGCCAAGGCTACTATGATAATGAAGACTATTTTTGTAAAAAAGTATGGAAAATAAGAAAAACTGAAATATCTCAAAAACTATTATAAATAGGTATAGGATATATTGAACAAAACTTTTAGGGTTTTTATTACTCTATTAAATAACATAATATACAGGGTGTACCATATAAAAAGATATTTATTCATTTAAACTTGTTCAAATTTGAGCCGATGTGTTCAACACCCTGTAGCTTTTATTGCAAATATTATGTAAAAATTATGTTAACTTGTCCTTGACCTTGCTAAATTCCAAATTTGAATGTATTTGTCACAAAATTGAAAACGTTATTTAGGATTGAATTGATGCTTGAAAATGTGACTTTTTTTCTTTAAACTCAATTATCTCAGAAACTATAAAGTTTTGTTATAGTAAACCCTTAATAAAAAAGATTTAAAATTATAAGCTAAATCAAAAACACGATTCGTATATAGGGTGTTTTATTTAAAAAAATACAACTTTATGCTGTCCTAGTTTTTTGGCTCACCCTGTAGAGTCCTAAATATTTTTAAAATCTGCGTAAAAATAAACTGTATCAAACAATAAATATAGTTTCTTTGTTAATTTCACCGAAAAGGCACAAACCTACTTCATTCAATCGTTGACTCACCCTGTACAATGAAATTGAGAATAATGATGAAAATGGTATGTGCGATATAAGTGAGAGTAATAATTGCGATGATGAAATGGACACCGATTGTATAGAAGTAATAGAAAAAAAAAAGAAAGATGAATGTATAATTGGTACAGAATATGCCAGCGTACTGACGAAACCAACAAATTCAAATCCGGTCCATAGATGGCGGCGCACCACCATAAGCAAAGCTTCCACATTTTCCTGATATTCTTGCAATCTGAGATAGTCCTTTGTTTCTAACTGTGTTAAAACAGAGTACGTTTGTCCTTATAGTATAAGGTTTTTTTCAGTTGGTTGAGAACTAAGCTTTTCTTATATAATTGTATTTTATACACCCAACTGCAGGTATATTATCCACTTTTGGTATGAAAATAATTATAATAATGTCAAGTAATACATTAACAACTATATTACATAAAAAAGGCGATCTTGAAAATTATATATAGGCCAATAAGCTTGCTTCCCCCCCCCCCCCCCCCCGGTCCCAATTGTAGTGTATCAAAATTCTTACAAAATATTTTTAACTTGACTTTATAGGCTAGTTTAAAAAGTATATATGGTACAAATTATCATTTGCAAAAGATAAAAACCGTGTTGAAAAGTCGGTTGAATATAATAATATAATAAAATATTTGTGTAAGTAATTGGTAATCTTAAAAAAGCCTTCGACACGGTGGAATTACTGGCAATACTGTCAGCGTCAACGAATTTGGAAAAATGTATTCTACTAGTTGTATTATGTGGTGTCCAAACGCAGTGTAACTAAAAAGAAGGTGAACAAGACATAGCTTGAATAACAGGTAATAGATAGATGACACAACTAATAAAATGAACACCGAGGATAGAAAATGCAGCAAAGGTAGATCACTAACAAGATGGAGCAATGACGTAAATAATGTGGCAGAAAACTGGATAAATTAAGACCCCGACTGAGAACTTTGGGATGCCTTAATAAGTGAATTCCGATGATGTTCTTATACTTCCTTAAAGTGCCGCATTATATTAAATACAGTAGGCAGATAAAATTTGTTAATATCTAATTTATTTCACTATGAATATTTAAATAAAACTAATTTTATTTGTTCATTAACTACAAATCAAATAAATGTTTCAACATTAAAGCAAATATTTAAAATGTATATTATATAAATTATCGAATGTGATGCATAAATTTTTGTGTGTGTATTTTTTGATTATTTTCCTGCTACAGTTCAGCAAAAATAGATGTGGGTGTTTTAAATCCTGGTGGTTATCACAGGATTTTTCACCTTTTATGAATAAATGAATATTTATCATTCATTAAGGGTCGGAAGCTTTTAGTTTAAAAATTTTACTAACGCGACGGGTTTTAAAAAGTATTTTTAAATATATTATGTAACTAACCTTCAGAAGTAAATGGAATATTCTAATAACTCTAGGGACAGTGTGGAATAATCACAAATCCTTTTAAGATTTATGAAAGGTAAATTTAAATATGGTGAATTTTTTAACCTTCGTTAACGTTCATATATCACATGTTTTTTTGCTGGAACGTCTTCATTTCGGCATCCCATAAAACATATTTCGATGGTAACTCTGAAAGACCTGTGCAAAAAAAATGGCGGACCAAAAATTGTCACGATTTTCGGTTTTTTGAGTTTATCTCCAAAAGTCCAAGTTATTTCGCAAAATGCTTCAAATAAAAGTTAAAGAGAATTAAAAAACCTATCGATTCATTTAATATAAATTATAGGTGGCGCTACTAGTTATCGAGATATATTTTTTTTTGACAAAATTAACGGTTTTTGCTTTCTTTTTTTTTTTAAAAAAAAGTCATTTATTAACAAACTACCAATTTAAAATTTAACATAAATATATGTATTATCATTCTAAGGAAGTATATCAAACCCGGAATCTGTGAGTTTTTTATTTTCCGAGAAATTCGATGTCAAAATTGAAAATTCAACCTCAGTTTTCCGCTTTTCTAATTAAGTTACAAGGCTAAATTTTAATGGAAATTGTTTGCATTGTTTTATATTTTGAAAATCTATTTAAAAAATTTTTTTTTCAAACGTGGGCCGAGAAATTTTGTAAAAACCAATTTTTTTACCAAAAAAATTGTGATAACTTTTCACCGGATGAAGATAAATTTTTTTTAATGCGTGCATTGGATTTAGATGTATCATTTCTGGTCTCAAGAAAAAAATTAATTTTAGATGAAAAAAACGTTTCTTTTTTCAAAAATTCATAATTGCGTTGCAAATGAATATTAATGGCTCAAATTTGCAGAAGATGCTTCTTAATACTTGTACTTTACCTGTAAATTTTTTGAATCCAAGAAATACACTTCCATACAATCTGTGAACCTTTGAAAATTGGGCCGAATCTAATCGAAAATAGCTGCTGCAGGCCGCTGTCGGCGGGTTGCCATAGTTCAGGCGCATTATTCATTGGCGCTTCAAAGAAACATGCATCACAAGTAATATTTATAATATTGATGCTGTTTTATTAATTTATATGATAGTAACAATTTGTTTAGTCATATTAATTATTAATTTGTTTATTAACAAAATTTCTACAAAAAATTATAAAGAAGATCATACAAATATTCAATTATATAGTACAGATTCTACTGTTTTTTCCTTTATATTATTATTACCTAATAGTTTATTAACAAAATTTTTACGAAAATTTCTATAAGCAAATCATATAAAAATATAGTAATAATATATAATAAGTCGTATAAATATTTAATAATACACTAAAATTACATGCGAAAATCATACAAATACAATATATCAATTATACATTCGTCTTTCTAATCTGTCCTAATACAAACTTATAAAATTAAAGAGCATAGTTTTGTTAATAAACTATTAATGTATTACTAAATATTTAATAATGTAAAATTTTGCTAATAAACAAATTAATAATTAATAAGAGTAAACAAATTGTTACTATCATATAAATTAATAAAACATCAATATTATAAATATTACTTGTGATGCACAAGTTTTCTTGAAGCGTCAATAAATAATGCGCCTGAACCATGGCAACCCGCCGACAGCGGCCTGCAGCAGCTATTTTCGATTAGAGTCGGTCCAATTTTAGAAGGTTCACAGATCGTATGGAAGTGTATTTCTTGGATTCAAAAAATTCACAGGTAAAGTACAAGTATTAAAAAGCATCTTCTGCAAATTTGAGTCATTAATATTCATTTGCCACGCCATTATGAATTTTTGAAATTTTTTTTTTTTATTTTGATATCGGAAATGATACATCCAAATCCAATGGACGCATTAAAAAAATTTTATCTCCATCCGGTGAAAAGTTATCGCAATTTTTGCAAAAATTGGTATATACATATATATATATATATATATATATATATATATATATATATATATATATATATATATATATATATATATTCCCAGGATATATTGAGTTTATCTGTATATATCAAGTTGTTTAAATTTATTGACGGTACTTTGGTTTCGTATTCTGGAGATATTAAGACCTCCATTGAGAACCTTTTTCCCAGGAGGAAGTACCGCAGCATGGCTATAAATAGAATGCTGCGAGTTATCGAAATTAGGCGTGCAGTTGTGGAGTTGTGATGCATTGAGTGGGTACTGCTGGATCAATATTCTCGAGCTAATTGCATTTGGGGAGTGGAATCTGTGAGGCTATGGGTCTCTAGATTCTATTATAATGGAACTATCTGGACGGGAGCCTCGGCTTGCGACACCTCATTCCAGGGGCTTCTCTCAATGAATCAATAAATTTGCTTTCTAGCAACAATTTTAATTGCCTTTTACCAACGGCAATTGGGACAGATAGAATTAGTTGGGGTCCATATAGTTTAACTGCGCTCTTTCCTGCCTAAGGAGAGAAGCTCCTTAGAAGTTGTGCGCTAGGTCCAGTTATATATTCTTTGGCATACCTTATTCCAGGAGCCCCTCTTCAATATTCAATAAATTTACTTTCCAGTAACAATTTTAATTCCCTTTAACACACAGTAATTGAAAAAGGTAGAATTGGTTGGGATTCATATGGTTCAATCTCGCACCCCAGAGAGTCCGCTTCCTCATACCCGTTTATACCCGAATTACCCGAAGTCCACACGAGTCTGATTGTGCAGCTATTCTTTGACAGACTATTCAATACAACCTGATGTTCTGATATCAGTTACGAAGTTACAATACTAGACTTCAGTGCCATGATCGCAACCCTACTGTCTGAGCATATATTTATTATCCTATTCCTGTTTATGTCCCTCTCACTGTGATGACTACACTGCAGTCGCACGTTTTCCAAGATAGTAGAACTCTGATTCCCGCACATTAAATTTTTGTATTTATGTATATAGTATCTTTGTAAATTGAGTTTTTGTTGAGAATTAGAAGAATATATATATATATATATATATATATATATATATATATATATATATATATATATATATATATATTGCAGTCGCACGTTTTCCAAGATAGTAGAACTTTGATTCCCGCACATTAAATTCTTGTCTTTATGTATATAGTATCTTTGTAAATTGAGTTTTTGTTGAGAATTAGAAGAATATATATATATATATATATATATATATATATATATATATATATATATATATATATATATATATATATATATATATATTGCAGCAGGTTTAATAAATCACTCAGGGATTAAAGTAAGTTTTAATATCGGATATCGAAATTCATGTGAAAATATTTCTCTATCTATTCGATATATGAGAAATATAATAAATTTAACTTAGATTTCTTTAGTTACTAAATAAAAAGAGATAAAAAACGTTGTCCTTGTAGATTTTTCTAATTTTGTTAGCACGTTTATTCAATTACTTTTTATTTGATATGTTTCTTACATTTTTTTTTTAATTTGAATTAGAAAAATTCTTAATGGAGGTTACATTTAAGTTGCATATTTATTAACATAAATTATGTTTAATAAACTACCGTATAATTATTCTGTGAAACAGGTATAACAAATAAATAAATAGATATTTGGTAAAACAAATTGTCTTGAATATGCAACTTGTTTATTTATCTTCCAAAAATACATTAACTACTTTTTCTTTAGTATTTAAAAATTAAAATATCTCTTGGTATAATTAATTCAGCTCAGAAATATTTCTTACACATAAATAAAACTCCATTAAATTATTTTAACGGTTACTGTTACTCAAAATTGACCTGTTATATGAAAATATTAAAATGTTGCATTCCTATCTTGTATTTAAAACTTTACTGTTATATGAGTTCATTTGTTTTGATTGTTGGAAATAGTTGTTATCACCAATAAAAGCACCTTACTTTGACCTTTTAAAACACAATGTACTAAAAACTGATATCATGCATTTGGTCATGTTTAGAAACTGTTGCTTTACTTCTGATGGATAGTGTACAATAATACACTTTTCATGTTCAAAATAAATATTCCCATGAAATAACCAAAATTAAATTTCTCTTTAAATATTTTACAAAATAGATTTTACCGAAAATAACACGTTTTACACGGTGATGGTTTATCACAGAATTATTCGGCTTTTACGAATAAATGAATAATAATTACTTGTTAAAATTCGTGCAATTATTTTAAAATTAATTTCCCACCCATTTATGAATCAACCCCAATTTTTTAATCTATATTAACGGAAAATATTTACATAAATTTTAAGGAAAAATGTAAAAGATATGTTTTTTTCAACTTTGAGCACTCAATTTTTTTCTCCTTATAAATGTTGTTGTTGATCGAAGGATTTTAATTTTTTTTATCGAAGAAGGAACGAGCTAGTTTTTTATTTAAAAACAACTTTTTTTCATAATTGTGATAATTGCTAACTACGCTTGTAAAAACGTACAGTAATACGACTGAACACCTTATAATGAAAAACCTCTTGTGTATTACTAAACGTATATAGCAAATTTAAAGAATAAAGTCTAGCATTTAATGTTATTTTGATGTTAACATCAGTGAAGCAGAGATGCACCTGACAATTAAGAAATTAAAAAACAGAAAATCACCTTGTACCGATCAAATTACGAATGAGATGCTAAAGTACGGAGACCCCAGCCTTGTCACAGAGCTCACTGTTCTATTTCAAAAAATACTCTGCACAACGTCAGTACCCAACGAATGGCGGAAAAGCATCACAATTCCAATCCACAAAAGAGGATCAAAGAAACAACCCGAAAACTACAGGGGAATCAGCCTATTGAACAGTTCAGCCAAATTATTAACCAAAATACTGTCACAACGGATCGTAGACAAGTTAGGAGCGTGCGAAGAACAGCAGGGCTTTCGGAATAATCGCTCTACTATCGACGGTATATTTATTATCAGATAGCTGGTTGAAAAATCTATCGAATACGATAAACCGCTATTCATTTGTTTTGTGGACTTTACACAAGCGTTCGACCGAGTCAAACTGGAACACATAACAGAACTACTGCGAAGAAAACAAGTAGACGAAGCAATCATACGCACAATATTGCAAAATCCCCAAAAACACCATGGTAATTAAAACAAATAACACTCTAACAGAGGAAATCCCACTATCCATAGGAATAAGACAGGGTGATAGCCTAAGTCCAACACTTTTCAATGTAATCACGGACGAAATCATTGATGAGGTAAAAAGCACTAATATTGGGTACCCAAAGGGACACAACACCGTTCAGATTATATGCTTTGCAGATGATGTTGCCTTGACAGCAGATAGCGAGGGCAACTTACAAAGAATGCTTTTTCATCTCAATCGAACAGCCAAACAGTATATTATGAAAATATCTGTGGAGAAAACCAAAGCAATGGTAATAGCAAAAGAACCGGTAAGATGCAAACTAATGATTGATGACAAACGTATCGAACAGGTTGGGAAGTTTAAATACCTGGGAGCACATATCACAAGTAACAGGGCAGTAACGGAAGAAGTACGCACACAAGCCAACAAAGCGGCCATGATATCAGGCCAACTAAGAGACATAATCTGGAACAATAAACATATGACGGTTGAGAGCACCGCAAGAATTTACAAGGTCTGTGTAAGACCGATACTGACCTACGGCGCCGAAACAAGAAATGAAACGACAAAGACAAAACAAATTATGAGAACCACAGAAATGAAAACGCTGAGAATGATCACGGGAACAAGTTTAAGAGATAGAATAAGAAACGCAAAAATAAGCGAGGACAGCGGAGTGGGGGATGTTGTGAAGTGGGCTCGAAACCGTCGTAGGCAGTGGAGAGATCACGTGGAACGAATGGACGATGACAGATTAGCAAAAACCGTGATGAGAGAGAAACCAAACACCAAACGGCCGCCTGGACGGCCCCCCAAAAGATAGAGAGACAGCTGGATTTCGACGTCGATGAGGCATTGTGTAGATAACAGAACTTGGTTCTACCTAAAAGAAGAAGAAGAAGAAGAAAGATTTAATATATAAATAAATCCAATAAAAATGACTTTTTTTTTCATAACTGCAGCTCTCAAGAAATCTTGGTTTCTGCTCATTGGGGATGCCGGAAATCAAATAGGAGATATTAATAAAAATCAGATTTTGTCTCCATGCTTACAAAGTTCAATCGACATAAGAAGTGAAATCCAATGACCATGTAAGGCGAAGAGAGGTCGTTGAAGGGATTATTGAACATCAACAAATAAATGAATGATTTTTTGAGCAAAATTATCCTTAACGTTGAAGCTCATTTTCACCTTGTCAAAAATGACGCATTTCGGGTCCAGAGAACTCACATGTGCTTGCTGTTTTTTCCTGAACATAACTTGTATATTACCATATGCTTAGACAAAAAAGATGTTTGTTTCAAGGTCATAGACAACGATACTTCTTGCGAAATAGTAGATATCTGTTGGACTTCCATTGTCTTTATTTTTGTTGAATACCACGACGTTTCGGCTAGTAGTTATCTCTAGCCATTTTCAAGTAAAAGTAAATAAATCCCGCTTTGGATCTTATTTGTCGTTTTGAATCAGACTAAGTCTATCGATTCTTATTCATTCAGATTTCAGTATAATAACAAGAATGAGGACGATTTACCCTTTAAAACAGAAAAATGAAGTCCCTATTGACGTTCAAGCCAGTTATTGGCGTAATGAAATTTTTGCCAGTGTTTCGCTCTTTTTGCATGTGATGAAATGATAAGATTATTACGAATAAGACGAGCGTTAGTAAAATGTTTACCGACAATCTTATTCAAAAAGACTTGAATCGTATCACAGTTTAAGTCTGTATAAAGTCTGACGTTACTAATGAATCTTGGTGCTCCTGTGATGAGTCTTAATGCTTTATTGTGAAAATAAATCCTTTAGCTACATGACTATTTATACTAAAAGCAAATGCAGTGGAGTGCGACTGAAATGGGTGCAGTCATGCCTGCTATTGCAAAATCTCATTTTTTATGCTGTATTTAGTTTTAGTTTACAATTATTAAGAAGTGGTTTCCACACTTCTCTTATATCTAAAGATGGTTTACTAAAACAACTCGGGTTCTGATATATAACCGCAGCGTCTTTGAATTTCCGTTTTCTCCAATGTGTTCTCGGTGTACTATTTTAGCTTCAGACCATTTTATGTGGTGTCCATGAGTCCAGGCATGGTTGGCGGTACCAGATTTTTCTGTTTCCCCTCGAGATGTGAATTTTTGATGTTCTTTGATCCATACGTCAAGAGGTCACTTTGTTTCGCCAACGTAGGAATTGCCACATTCACATGGTATCTGATAAACACAGTTCTTCATGTCCCTTTGAGTTGTTGATTTGACCCTAGTGAGCCGACTTCTCAGAGAGTTATTTGAGTTGAAAACAACGTTGATTTTATATCGTTTTCCTATCCTTCTAACTTTTTTTTGAAATTCCTTCAACATAGGGGATGGTCAATACATTATCTAGTGGATAAATTTCTAGAACAACGCAGAAATAGGACAATATCGACAACGAATGAAGAACGAAAACCAGTATTGAACATCCCCTATGTTAAAGGCATTTCAGAAAAAGTTAAAAGGATAGGAAAACGATATAAAATCAACGTTTTTTTTGAATTTAAATAAGTCTCTGAGAAGTCGGCTCACTAGGGTCAAACCCAACACAAGGGACATGAAGAACTGTGTCTATCATATACCATGTGAATGTGGCATTGGCGAAACAAAGAGACCTCTTGACGTAAGGATCAAAGAACACCAAAAATGCACATCTCGAGGAGAAACAGAAAGATCTGGTGCCGCCAACCATGCCTGGACTCATGGACACCACATAAAATGGTTTGAAGCTAAAATACTACACCGAGAACAACATTGGAGAAAACGGAAATTCAAAGAAGCCGCGGTTATACATCAGAACCCGAGTTGTTTTAGTAAACCATCTTTAGATATACGAGAAGTGTGGAGACCACTTCTTAATAATTGTAAACTAAAACTAAATGCAGCATAAAAAAAAATGGTATTTTGCCGTAGCAGGCATGACTACACCCATCTCAGTAACACTCTACTGCATTTACTTTTAGTATAAATGGTCATGTAGCTAAGGGAATTATTTAGTTTCGTAATATTCAACAAAAATAAAGACAATGGAAGTCCAACAGATATATACAACTTCGCAAAAAAGAAGTTGTCACTTTTCGATGCTATTTAACTGGTCCAACGCAACTGGTCAAGTTCTGCGGTAGATTATCGAGACAAATAAGGGTGCATTTTGGGGTTCCGCAGGGGTCCCATCTGGACCATGTCCTGTTCTTGCTTTTCATCAATAACCTTACCTATATTTTGCAAGAGTAGAACACTCTTTTTCTTTGCGGATGACTTAAAGATTTTAAGCCGAGTGGCCTGTCTTAAGAATTGTTCTATATTGTAGAATGAAATCTCCAAATTGGTTTCTTGGTGCAGAGACAATGAAATATGTCTCAATACATCGAAATGCAAGATGATTTCCTTTTCTAGGAAGAGAAATTCCCTCCTTTCAGCTTATCGAATTGGTGATATTGATCTCACTCTTATTAACGATTTGATAGTCATATTTGACATTGAGTTACGGTTTACTGCACACATCGACAGCATGATAGTAAAATCTTTTAAGATGTGCGGATTTGTCAGGAAGCAATGTTACGATTTTAATGACATTGATACTCTTAAGGCTATTTATTTTGGCCTAGTTAGAAGTAACTTGGAGTAATGTTGCATGATCTGGTCACGTTTATACAAGATCCACGTTGTACGGACTAAGTTTGCTCAGCTTAGATTCCTTGGAGACTCGTAGAATTCAACTCACTATGGTGTTTGGACATAGATTGTTGACGGGTGTAGTTGATTGCCCTGATCTGCTAGCATTGCTTACTTTTCGCGTCCCTGCTCGACTAACCAGGCAGCAAAAGGAACAGCTTCGCCAATAGACTTATGGACCACTACAATACATTCCTGCCTGGTAACTTTGATTTTTGCTGTTCTTCTGTGTCCTTCAAGAGGACAGTGAGTTTCATTTTGTTAATTTATATACATATTAATTGCTTATATTGTTTAATTGCGGTACTATTTGGGTAATCATGTAATGTACAATTAAATAACTAAATAAATAAATGTTGCAAATGATGATAAATAAATTTTGAGATTTCCCCCATACAAATATCAATAAGCTAAATATTAATCTCATCTTTAAATTCTCTAAGTATCTTCAGTGTGCCATTTATTTTCACGCATACTAAACAAAACACGCCGGGAATATTTTTGTTTCATTTACATATATATTTTTTTCGGAAGCTCAACTGGATAATGATAGCCTCATGAAATATTTATAAGGAATTTCGATTGATTTAAATTCGATGGAAGGCAATACGGTACGATACGATAGGAAAAAGAAAATATTTGTATTGAATTTAAACTATCTTTAATCGATGAAAAATTCAAATAGATTTTTCTGGAATCAATTTGGTGATAAAGATACAGGGTTATAGGAATGTTTGGATTTCATAAAACTTTGTACTGCATGAAAACCTTTAACGCTTTTGCTGCCGTGCAGCAACGTGAACTGGATGGTGAGATATCAGAGGATCTGCCCATAAATTCTAGTGTATCGCAAGGCTCGATTGTAAGTCCTTTGTTATATGCAATCTACACTTCGTATTTACCAAGTGCCTTGAAAATTTGCAAATTGCATTGCTACGTGGATGATACCCAGGTATATTTGTGTTTTAGAGGGGAGTATGTCCTTGAAGCTTGCAACGCTATTAATCAAAACCTTAAGGCAATTCATTCGGTTTCTTTGCAGTATTCTTTGTATCTTAATCCTATGCTGTATAATGATATTTGGAAAAAAAACTGCTAAAGAGATTCTTAAAGATCTTATAGATGTAAAGATTGGCGATATAGTTCTGCCTATTGAGAGAGAGAGAGAGAGAGAGAGAGAGAGAGAGAGAGAGAGATATGGATTAGGGACGCATCAACTACAAGGTCTTTTAGCGTCCATTGTTTGTTCTACATTAGATTGTATAATCCAATGTCTTTGATAAATTTGATAACATTGTTAGAATTTTGGTAGGAGAGGAGAACATCAATTTTGTTTTCCTGTAATTGACGGTGTGGGTGATGCTCATATTTTTTACATTCAGTGATGATATGTTTGATTGATAGGGAGGTATGACAGGTTTCGCAGTAAGGAGCAGGGGATTTGTTTAGGAGGTATTTATGGGTTAGCTTCGTGTGGCCAATTCGAAGCCTCGTCATTATGGTTAATTCTTGTCTTGGTAGATTAGGGAGGGGGATGCCAGTAAAAAAAGTATTTTTAACTAATTGAAGTTTGTTGATTGAATCCCGAAGGTCCCATTCTAGTTGAATGGGGAGTTTTTAAGGTCTTGAGGGTGGAATATTTTGTTTACTTTATTAGGAGAGTGTGTCGGCTTTAGTATTTCCTGGGATTCCAGTATGACTTGATACCCAGAGGAAGGTGAAGGATTTGTTCCTGATATGGGAGCATTTTATTAGGGTTTTGATCTCGTGAGCTATTAGATAGCTAGGATTGTATGATTCGATTAGTTTGAGGGAGTTTAGAGAATCTGAAATTACCAGCCAGTTTGATTCAGAGGTATTTATGCAATATTGTAAGTACTGTTAAGAATCGCGAATAGCTCAGCAGTAAGGATTGAAGAGGATTAATGAAGGGAGAACACTTTTTTTGCATTCTTTGTACAGTATGATGCTCCGACAGTGTTAGCTTTTTTGGAGCCACCAGTAAATATGAGTTTATGATTGAATTATTTGATGATACTTTGATTGGATTATTCTCGGGTTAACTTCTTTTTTATCTAGTTGTGTAAGTTCGAAGTTACAACTGATGGGGAAATGACTCCAGGGTGGGAATAGGTAGGTGTTTATTTCATCTACTGAGGGCATAGTTATTGATAGACGTTCCCTAGTTTCGGCGAAGCTAGTATGAATAAAAGGAGGATACTTATTCAAAGAAGTGCAGGTGTTGGGGGGGGGGGTTGAAAAAGGATTTATAATGCGGGATGTAGGGACGGAAGTGGAGAGAGCTCATATAATTAAAAGTAACTTGCATCCTTCTATGTTCTAATGATGGGATTTCTGATTCACAATATAGGCTATTGTTTGGACTGGTGTGAAAAGCACCTATGGAAAGGCGTATGCCGTTATTATGGATAGGGTTCAATTTCCTGCCTTTTGAGGATAGTGTTAAAAAACTGGGTGTTGTCGTTGACAGTGCACCGCGATTGGATAAGCATGTTTCCTATTTTGTTCAAATGGCTTATATTAAAACGTCTTTACAGTTACCGCCATGATTTGTCCATAAAGATTTTGCTCTGTGGCTCGCTGGTGGTCTCCATTTTTAGCCACGGAGATGTAATATATGGAAATTGCCTAACAGCCATTCATCTAAACGTCGATATTATGATTAATGAATGTCAAAAACAACTTGTATTACAGTTCATTTAGTATTTGAACTAAATAATATTGCTAAATTAAAAAAGGGGCCCCACTGAGGTTTCGCGGGGGCCTCCCAAACTTTCAGCTACGCCACTATCGAGAACCCAACGTTTCATGAAGGAAGTACCCAAACTAGAGTTTGCATAAACTACCCTCCAAGTTATACAGGCGTTAGACAGAGTAAGTAATGTTGTAATTTAATGTCAAAATAAATAGTTAATTTTAAATCAAATCGATCATCAATTAACTGAAAAAGTACGTGAGATCATGTTAAATTACTGAATTAAATTACACCTATTACCGTTCAAAATACTAAATAAATTCTATTTTAACGAGTTCATTACCTCAATACGACTTTAGATTGCATGTTATCGATCACAATAAAAAATCTATTTACCTCACCGTTTACAAGGAAGAGAAACATATTTTCAACGATGCACTTTTACGACACTAGAGATACATAAAATATGTATTTTAAATTACGTGGACCTGTTTCAAAGGGGAAACGAGATGATAGAAAAATGTTGTTACTCTTGAATGTTTATTTAAAAATTTAATGAATTAGTCTGATATATTCTTCATTACGTAATAAAAGTACAGTAGAGGCGCGGTATGAACTCGTTCATTGTGAATTCGTTACGTGAAATATAAATACAGTGAACTCTCTCTTGAATGGACAGCACTTGTGTAGCATAAAGTGTACTTTGAATGGAGGTGTCCGTTGAATGGAGAAAATAAAATAAACTTCAAATATTTAAACATGTATATTACGTATATGTAGTCAATGTTTAAATGTTAGTTAGCAAAAACACAAGTTTTTAATACTAAATATGTATATAACCTATGTATATGTAATTAAAATATGCACATAAATCATTTGTTATTTAAAAAAAAACTTTCAAGGGTGGTTTGCTTAAGGCCATTTAATTTATTTTTAACAATTTGGGTTTCTACTGAACTTACAGCTTGGGAGATTTGTTGTGCAATGTTAGAATTTCCCTGTAATACAAAAAATGTTTCAATGTCTTTTAGTTTTTTGTAGGCTTCATTAATGTCTTTTATATTCGAAGTATTCGTTTCTTCGTCGTCACTTTCACTTTCAGATAATGTTTCAACAACCTGATTCACCTGAAACTCACGTACACACTCTTGAATACTTAAATCGGGATTTTCAGTCAACAAAGTTCCATCAATTTCCGTATAACTTAATAAATCAATGGAAAAGTGTTTGTTTTTTTTCCATAATTCAGAAAGTGGCAGATCGTCCTCGGAATCTTCTTCAGGCTCAACGTTGTCCTGTGTACCGAATCCAGCTTTAAGAAAGCAATTGTTGATAGTTTTCGGTTGTACTTCCTTCCATGCAGTTACAGTCCAAATCAAGGCATTGGTAACGTTAATAGACTTCTCAAGTTCCCCTATAGAATCAAACTCTTCTATCGACGATAGCAGTCTTCGGATCAATAACTTTCTGTAGTAGCTTTTGAAACATTTTATAATCCCCTGATCGAGGGGCTGGCATTCAGATGTAGTATTAGGCGGCAGAAATATCAATTTAACATTACATAATACAAGTTGTGGATGAGACGCAGCATTGTCTAGGAACAAAAGTACTTTTCGATTTTCTCTCTGCATTTTTCTGTCAAATTTATTTAGCCAATCTGTCATGATTTCTCTTGTCATCCATGACTTCTTATTGTAATACCATTCGATAGGTAATTTTTCTACATAGGAGTTCTTGAAACAACGAGGATTCTTGCTTTTTCCAATTACCAGTGGTTTTTCTTTGTTTCCAATCATATTGGTGCAAAACAGAATTGTGAGTCTGTCTTTGGAAGCCTTACCTCCAGTGCATTTTTCTCCTCTTAGAGCATATGTTTTGTTAGGCAAGGCACGAAAAAATAGTCCCGTCTCATCTGCGTTAAAAATATCACGAGGAGAGTATTCTTTCATTATAGTGAGCAGTTTTTTCTTCCAGTCAGCAACCACTGATAAATCTACAGCCGCTGCTTCGCCACATATAGATTTGAAGGAAATATTGTGCCGCTTACAAAACTTCTCGAGCCATCCGCTGGAAGCCTTCATGTCAAAATTTAGTTCCGTTGCAACTTCTAATGCTTTTTCTTGAATAATTTTACCAGAAACAGGAATGTTTTTAGAACGCACTTTACAAAACCAATCGAAAACAATTTGATCTAATGCAACACCCTCAGTTTTCAAAAATTTCCTTTTCTTTTCGGTGTTTCCGCTCTCAGAAAACTGCTTAATTATATCACTCTTACGTTTTAAAATTTCACTAGCTTGACTTTTTCCAATTCCAAACTTTTCTGCTAACTGTCTAACACTTAACTTATTCGTATCCGCATAATGGATTACATCGACTTTTTCTGCCAAACTTAAAAACTTTCTTTTGTTGGTAGCCATGTTATTCGCGTCACAAAACGTTTATGCAACTAAAATGATATTATCCTTTCCGCAGCAGTTTTAACAATACGTACATAATAAAGTAAAATGTGCTTAATAGAATTCACGTGCACCAATAAAATTCCTTGGAAAACCCTAAAACCCTAATTACCTACCAATATACCTGGCTGCCGCCTATTTTGTGGGTATTTACGCAAATAAAATGTGTCTTTAATAAAATTTAAAATTTAGGCAAATATTGAAAGGAACATAGTAAAATATTTGTCCGTTAGAATTATTTTTTATAAATAATTTACTGTCCGTGTCCGTTGTTGAGAGCGTCCATTGGAGGGAGGTTTAAAAGTACAGACTGGTATATACGAATGGTTTTTGTCTCAAAAATTGCCCATATAGAAGAGGTGTCCATTGAATAGAGGTGTCCGTTAAGAGAGAGTTCACTGTATATATAATGAAAACCATATTAGTCAAAAACAATAATACAGTAATTTTTTGAAGAACTGAACACAACCAAAACTAAATTTAAGATTACAATTCTTTAAGTTTTGCTTCACTTCAATAATTTAATGTTACATCTCGATAACTAGTGGCGCCACCTATAACTTATATTATATGGATCGATAGGTTTTTTAATTTTCTACAACTTTTGTTTGAAACATTACAACATTTACTTTTTGAGATAAACTAAAAAAACCGAAAATCGTGACCATTTTTAGTCCGCCATTTTTTTAGCACAGGTCTTTCAGACTTACCATCGAGATATGTTTTATAGGATGCCGAAATGAAAAAAAGCAATGAAACAGTTTTGTTAACAAAACAACGATAACAACCAACTTCACCTAAAACAATTTCAAGAAAGACTATTATCAATTTATCATCAAGGACACTAATGGACATTCATATTAGCAGAAGAACAACTATTGGGTAACGGTCATGCATTAGCACCTAAAAATACGCCAGTTTTAGATATCATAAGTTCTATGTAGTCAACGCACGTCGAAGAAGCCCTAACCGATTGATTTAGGTGCAAAGTAAAATCTAACCCGGAATACAAATATCCCCTCCAGAATCTCTTCAAGGCAGAAGCATCAGCACTAAAGGAACATCTTCTTCTTCTTCTTCTTCTTCTAGGTAGAACCAAATTCTGTTATCTACACAATGCCTCATCGATCCTCGTTTGAGGTCGAAATCCAAATGTCTCTCCATTTTTGAGGGGCCGTCCAGGCGACCGTTAGGCGTTTGATTTCTCTCTCATCACGGTTTTTGCTAGTCTGTCATCGTCCATTCGTTCCACGTGATCTCTCCACTGCCTACGACGGTTCCGAACCCACTTCACAACATCCCCCACTCCGCTGTCCTCGTGTATTTTTGCGTTTCTTATTCTATCTTTTAAACTTGTTCCCGTGATCATTCTCAGCGTTTTCATTTCTGTGATTCTCATAATTTGTTTTGTCTTTGTTGTTACATTTATTGTTTCTGCGCCGTAGGTCAGTATCGGTCTTACACAGACCTTGTAAATTCTTGTTTTGCTCTCAAGGAACATCGTAAGAATGAACTAAAATTACTCCAAAAGGAAAAGTAACAGAGACGGTACCATATCTGACAACATGCGATCAATTCTCTTGTCGCTCCATAGTAAACAGCCTCAATAACCAAAAATTCACAAAATCAACATACCATTAAGACTTATTTTAATATTATATATATATATATATATATATATATATATATATATATATATATATATATATATATATATATATATATATATATATATATAAAAGGAAGAATCGGTTTTATTTTCCTGTACTCAAAGCTCTTGGGAAGGAGAAGGGCGATCGCAAGAAAAACAAGTTGTCAACGGAAGGGAGTGCCAACAGCATAAACATTTCTAATATAAAAGGCAGAATCGGTTTTATTTTCCTGAAATTAAAGCTCTTGGAAAGAGAGGGGCGATCAGAAGAAAAACAAGTTGTCTACGGGAGGGAGTGCCAACAGCATACACATTTCTAATATAAAAGGCAGAATCGGTTTTATTTTCCTTTTCTCAAAGCTCTTGGGAAGGAGAGGGGCGATCGCAAGAAAAACAAATTGTCAACGGAAGGGAGTGCCAACAGCACACACATTTCTAATATAAAAGGCAGAATCGGTTTTATTTTCCTGTACACAAAGCTCTTGGGAAGGAGAGGGGCGATCGCAAGAAAAACAAATTGTCAACGGGAGGGAGTGCCAACAGCATACACATTTCTACTATAAAAGGCAGAATCGGTTTTATTTTCCTGTACCCAAAGCTCTTGGGAAGGAGAGGGGCGATCGCAAGAAAAACAAATTGTCAACGGGAGGGAGTGCCAACAGCATACACATTTCTAATATAAAAGGCAGAATCGGTTTTATTTTCCTGTACCCAAAGCTCTTGGGAAGGAGAGGGGCGATCGCAAGAAAAACAAATTGTCAACGGGAGGGAGTGCCAACAGCATACACATTTCTAATATAAAAGGCAGAATCGGTTTTATTTTCCTGTACCCAAAGCTCTTGGGAAGGAGAGGGGCGATCGCAAGAAAAACAAATTGTCAACGGGAGGGAGTGCCAACAGCATACACATTTCTAATATAAAAGGCAGAATCGGTTTTATTTTCCTGTACCCAAAGCTCTTGGGAAGGAGAGGGGCGATCGCAAGAAAAACAAATTGTCAACGGGAGGGAGTGCCAACAGCATACACATTTCTAATATAAAAGGCAGAATCGGTTTTATTTTCCTGTACCCAAAGCTCTTGGGAAGGAGAGGGGCGATCGCAAGAAAAACAAATTGTCAACGGGAGGGAGTGCCAACAGCATACACATTTCTAATATAAAAGGCAGAATCGGTTTTATTTTCCTGTACCCAAAGCTCTTGGGAAGGAGAGGGGCGATCGCAAGAAAAACAAATTGTCAACCGGAGGGAGTGCCAACAGCATACACATTTCTAATATAAAAGGCAGAATCGGTTTTATTTTCCTGTACACAAAGCTCTTGGGAAGGAGAGGGGCGATCGCAAGAAAAACAAATTGTCAACGGGAGGGAGTGCCAACAGCATACACATTTCTAATATAAAAGGCAGAATCGGTTTTATTTTCCTGTACCCAAAGCTCTTGGGAAGGAGAGGGGCGATCGCAAGAAAAACAAATTGTCAACGGGAGGGAGTGCCAACAGCATACACATTTCTAATATAAAAGGCAGAATCGGTTTTATTTTCCTGTACCCAAAGCTCTTGGGAAGGAGAGGGGCGATCGCAAGAAAAACAAATTGTCAACGGGAGGGATGGCCAACAGCATACACATTTCTAATATAAAAGGCAGAATCGGTTTTATTTTCCTGTACCCAAAGCTCTTGGGAAGGAGAGGGGCGTTCGCAAGAAAAACAAATTGTCAACGGGAGGGAGTGCCAACAGCATAAACATTTCTAATATAAAAGGCAGAATCGGTTTTATTTTCCTGTACCCAAAGCTCTTGGGAAGGAGAGGGGCGATCGCAAGAAAAACAAATTGTCAACGGGAGGGAGTGCCAACAGCATACACATTTCTAATATAAAAGGCAGAATCGGTTTTATTTTCCTGTACTCAAAGCTCTAGGGAAGGAGAGGGGCGATCGCAAGAAAAACAAGTTGTCAACGGAAGGGAGTGCCAACAGCATACACATTTCTAATATAAAAGGCAGAATCGGTTTTATTTTCCTGTACTTAAAGCTCTTGGGTGGGAGAGGGGCGATCGCAAGAAAAACAAGTTGTCAATGGGAGGGAGTGTCAACAGCATTCACATTTCTAATATAAATGGCAGAATCGGTTTTATTTTCCTGTACTTAAAGCTCTTGGGAGGGAGAGGGGCGATCGCAAGAAAAACAAGTTGTCAACGGCAGGGAGTGCCAACAGCATACACATTTCTAATATAAAAGGCAGAATCGGTTTTATTTTTCTGAACTTAAAGCTATTGGCAAGAGAGGGGCGATCGCAAGAAAAACAAGTTGTCCACGGGGGGGAGTGCCAACAGCATACACATTTCTAATATAAAAGGCAGAATCGGTTTTATTTTTCTGAACTTAAAGCTCTTGACAAGAGAGGGGCGATCGCAAGAAAAACAAATTGTCAACGGGAGGGAGTGACAACAGCATACACATTTCTAATATAAAAGGCAGAATCGGTTTTATTTTCCTGTACCCAAAGCTCTTGGGAAGGAGAGGGGCGATCGCAAGAAAAACAAATTGTCAACGGGAGGGAGTGCCAAGAGCATACACATTTCTAATATAAAAGGCAGAATCGGTTTTATTTTCCTGTACTCAAAGCTCTAGGGAAGGAGAGGGGCGATCGCAAGAAAAACAAGTTGTCAACGGAAGGGAGTGCCAACAGCATACACATTTCTAATATAAAAGGCAGAATCGGTTTTATTTTCCTGTACTCAAAGCTCTTGGGAAGGAGAGGGGCGATCGCAAGAAAAACAAGTTGTCAACGGGAGGGAGTGCCAACAGCATACACATTTCTAATATAAAAGGCAGAATCGGTTTTATTTTCCTGTACTCAAAGCTCTTGGGAAGGAGAGGGGCGATCGCAAGAAAAACAAGTTGTCAACGGGAGGGAGTGCCAACAGCATACACATTTCTAATATAAAAGGCAGAATCGGATTTATTTTTCTGTATTCAAAGCTCTTAGGAAGGAGTGGGGCGATCGCAAGAAAAACAAGTTGTCTACGGAAGGGAGTGCCAACAGCATATACATTTCTAATATAAAAGGCAGAATCGGTTTTATTTTCCTGTACTCAAAGCTCTTGGGAAGGAGAGGGGCGATCGCAAGAAAAACAAGTTGTCAACGGGAGGGGGTGCCAACAACATACACATTTCTAATATAAAAGGCAGAATCGGTTTTATTTTCCTGTACTCAAAGCTCTTGGGAAGGAGAGGGGCGATCGCAAGAAAAACAAGTTGTCAATGCAAGGGAGTGCCAACAGCATACACATTTCTAATATAAAAGGCAGAATCGGTTTTATTTTCCTGTACTCAAAGCTCTTGGGAAAGAGAGGGGCGATCGCAAGAAAAACAAGTTGTCAATGCAAGGGAGTGCCAACAGCATACACATTCCTAATATAAAAGGCAGAATCGGTTTTATTTTCCTGTTCTCAAAGCTCTTGGGAAGGAGAGGGGCGATCGCAAGAAAAACAAGTTGTCAATGCAAGGGAGTGCCAACAGTATACACATTTCTAATATAAAAGGCAGAATCGGTTTTATTTTCCTGAAATTAAAGCTCTTGGAAAGAGAGGGGCGATCAGAAGAAAAACAAGTTGTCTACGGGAGGGAGTGCCAACAGCATACACATTTCTAATATAAAAGGCAGAATCGGTTTTATTTTCCTTTTCTCAAAGCTCTTGGCAAGGAGAGGGGCGATCGCAAGAAAAACAAATTGTCAACGGAAGGGAGTGCCAACAGCACACACATTTCTAATATAAAAGGCAGAATCGGTTTTATTTTCCTGTACCCAAAGCTCTTGGGAAGGAGAGGGGCGATCGCAAGAAAAACAAATTGTCAACGGGAGGGAGTGCCAACAGCATACACATTTCTAATATAAAAGCCAGAATCGGTTTTATTTTCCTGTACTCAAAGCTCTTGGGAAGGAGAGGGGCGATCGCAAGAAAAACAAATTGTCAACGGGAGGGAGTGCCAACAGCATACACATTTCTAATATAAAAGGCAGAATCGGTTTTATTTTCCTGTACCCAAAGCTCTTGGGAAGGAGAGCGGCGATCGCAAGAAAAACAAATTGTCAACGGAAGGGAGTGCCAACAGCATACACATTTCTAATATAAAAGGCAGAATCGGTTTTATTTTCCTGTACCCAAAGCTCTTGGGAAGGAGAGGGGCGATCGCAAGAAAAACAAATTGTCAACGGGAGGGAGTGCCAACAGCATACACATTTCTAATATAAAAGGCAGAATCGGTTTTATTTTCCTGTACCCAAAGCTCTTGGGAAGGAGAGGGGCGATCGCAAGAAAAACAAATTGTCAACGGGAGGGAGTGCCAACAGCATACACATTTCTAATATAAAAGGCAGAATCGGTTTTATTTTCCTGTACCCAAAGCTCTTGGGAAGGAGAGGGGCGATCGCAAGAAAAACAAATTGTCAACGGGAGGGAGTGCCAACAGCATACACATTTCTAATATAAAAGGCAGAATCGGTTTTATTTTCCTGTACCCAAAGCTCTTGGGAAGGAGAGGGGCGATCGCAAGAAAAACAAATTGTCAACGGGAGGGAGTGCCAACAGCATACACATTTCTAATATAAAAGGCAGAATCGGTTTTATTTTCCTGTACTCAAAGCTCTAGGGAAGGAGAGGGGCGATCGCAAGAAAAACAAGTTGTCAACGGAAGGGAGTGCCAACAGCATACACATTTCTAATATAAAAGGCAGAATCGGTTTTATTTTCCTGTACTTAAAGCTCTTGGGTGGGAGAGGGGCGATCGCAAGAAAAACAAGTTGTCAACGGAAGGGAGTGCCAACAGCATACACATTTCTAATATAAAAGGCAGAATCGGTTTTATTTTCCTGTACTTAAAGCTCTTGGGAGGGAGAGGGGCGATCGCAAGAAAAACAAGTTGTCAACGGCAGGGAGTGCCAACAGCATACACATTTCTAATATAAAAGGCAGAATCGGTTTTATTTTCCTGTACTTAAAGCTCTTGGGTGGGAGAGGGGCGATCGCAAGAAAAACAAGTTGTCAACGGAAGGGAGTGCCAACAGCATACACATTTCTAATATAAAAGGCAGAATCGGTTTTATTTTCCTGTACTTAAAGCTCTTGGGAGGGAGAGGGGCGATCGCAAGAAAAACAAGTTGTCAACGGCAGGGAGTGCCAACAGCATACACATTTCTAATATAAAAGGCAGAATCGGTTTTATTTTTCTGTACTCAAAGCTCTTGGGAAGGAGAGGGGTGATCGCAAGAAAAACAAGTTGTCAACGGGAGGGAGTGCCAACAGCATACACATTTCTAATATAAAAGGCAGAATCGGTTTTATTTTTCTGAACTTAAAGCTATTGGCAAGAGAGGGGCGATCGCAAGAAAAACAAGTTGTCCACGGGGGGGAGTGCCAACAGCATACACATTTCTAATATAAAAGGCAGAATCGGTTTTATTTTTCTGAACTTAAAGCTCTTGGAAAGGAAAGGGGTGATCGTAAGAAAAACAAGTTGTCAACGGGAGGGAGTGCCAACAGCATACACATTTCTAATATAAAAGGCAGAATCGGTTTTATTTTCCTGTACTCAAAGCTCTTGGGAAGGAGTGGGGCGATCGCAAGAAAAACAAGTTGTCAACGGAAGGGAGTGCCAACAGCATACACATTTCTAATATAAAAGGCAGAATCGGTTTTATTTTCCTGTACTCAAAGCTCTTGGGAAGGAGAGGGGCGATCGCAAGAAAAACAAGTTGTCAACGGAAGGGAGTGCCAACAGCATACACATTTCTAATATAAAAGGCAGAATCGGTTTTATTTTCCTGTACTCAAAGCTCTTGGGAAGAAGAGGGGCGATCGCAAGAAAAACAAGTTGTCAACGGGAGGGAGTGCCAACAGCATACACATTTCTAATATAAAAGGCAGAATCGGTTTTATTTTCCTGTATTCAAAGCTCTTGGGAACGAGAGGGGCGATCGCAAGAAAAACAAGTTGTCAACGGGAGGGATGGCCAACAGCATATACATTTCTAATATAAAAGGCAGAATCGGTTTTATTTTCCTGTACTCAAAGCTCTTGGGAAGGAGAGGGGCGATCGCAAGAAAAACAAGTTGTCAACGGAAGGGAGTGCCAACAGCATACACATTTCTAATATAAAAGGCAGAATCGGTTTTATTTTCCTGTACTCAAAGCTCTTGGGAAGGAGAGGGGCGATCGCAAGAAAAACAAGTTGTCAACGGGAGGGAGTGCCAACAGCATACACATTTCTAATATAAAAGGCAGAATCGGTTTTATTTTCCTGTACTCAAAGCTCTTGGGAAGGAGAGGGGTGATCGCAAGAAAAACAAGTTGTCAACGGGAGGGAGTGCCAACAGCATACACATTTCTAATATAAAAGGCAGAATCGGTTTTATTTTCCTGTACTCAAAGCTCTTGGGAAGGAGAGGGGCGATCACAAGAAAAACAAGTTGTCAACGGAAGGGAGTGCCAACAGCATACACATTTCTAATATAAAAGGCAGAATCGGTTTTATTTTCCTGTACTCAAAGCTCTTGGGAAGGAGTGGGGCGATCGCAAGAAAAACAAGTTGTCAATGCAAGGGAGTGCCAACAGCATACACATTTCTAATATAAAAG
Source organism: Diaprepes abbreviatus (assembly GCA_034092305.1). Classification (NCBI taxonomy): domain Eukaryota; kingdom Metazoa; phylum Arthropoda; class Insecta; order Coleoptera; family Curculionidae; genus Diaprepes; species Diaprepes abbreviatus. The sequence goes on along the minus strand of JASJET010000230.1, from coordinate 1,121,282 downwards.
GCAGAATCGGTTTTATTTTCCTGTACTCAAAGCTCTTGGGAAGGAGAGGGGCGATCGCAAGAAAAACAAGTTGTCAACTGGAGGGGGTGCCAACAACATACACATTTCTAATATAAAAGGCAGAATCGGTTTTATTTTCCTGTACTCAAAGCTCTTGGGAAGGAGAGGGGCGATCGCAAGAAAAACAAGTTGACAATGGGAGGGAGTGCCAACAGCATACACATTTCTAATATAAAAGGCAGAATCGGTTTCATTTTCCTGTACTCAAAGCTCTTGGGAAGGAGAGGGGCGATCACAAGAAAAACAAGTTGTCTACGGGAGGGAGTGCCAACAGCATACACATTTCTAATATAAAAGGCAGAATCGGTTTTATTTTCCTGTACTCAAAGCTCTTGGGAAGGAGAGGGGCGATCGCAAGAAAAACAAGTTGTCAACGGAAGGGAGTGCCAACAGCATACACATTTCTAAAATAAAAGGCAGAATCGGTTTTATTTTCCTGTACTCAAAGCTCTTGGGAAGGAGAGGGGCGATCGCAAGAAAAACATGTTGTCAACGGAAGGGAGTGCCAACAGCATACCCATTTCTAACATAAAAGGCAGAATCGGTTTTATTTTCCTGTACTCAAAGATCTTGGAAAGGAGAGGGGCGATCACAAGAAAAACAAATTGTCAACGGGAGGGAGTGCCAAAAGCATACACATTTCTAATATAAAAGGCAGAATCGGTTTTATTTTCCTGTATTCAAAGCTTTTGGGAAGGAGAGGGGCGATCGCGAGAAAAACTAGTTATCAACGGGAGGGTGTGCCAACAGCATTCACATTTTTAATATAAAAGACAGAATCGGTTTTATTTTCCTGTACTAAAAGCTCTTGGGAAGGAGAGGGGCGATCGCAAGAAAAAGAAGTTGTCAACGGAAGGGAGTGCCAACAGCAAGCACAGTTCTAATAGAAAAGGCAGAATCGGTTTTATTTTCCTGTACTCAAAGCTCCTGGGAAGGAGAGGGGCGATCGCAAGAAAAACAAGTTGTCAACGGGAGGGAGTACCAACAGCATACACATTTCTAATATAAAAGGCAGAATCGGTTTTATTTTCCTGTACACAAAGCTCTTGGGAAGGAGAGGGGCGATCGCAAGAAAAACAAGTTGTCAACGGAAGGGAGTGCCAACAGCATACACATTTCTAATATAAAAGGCAGAATCGGTTTTATTTTCCTGTACTCAAAACTCTTGGGAAAGAGAGGGGCGATCGCAAGAAAAACAAGTTGTCAACGGAAAGGAGTGCCAACAGCATACACATTTCTAATAGAAAAAGCAGAATCGGTTTTATTTTCCTGTACTCAAAGCTCCTGGGAAGGAGAGGGGCGATCGCAAGAAAAACAAATTGTCAACGGTAGGGAGTGCCAACAGCATACACATTTCTAATATAAAAGGCAGAATAGGTTTTATTTTCCTGTAATCAAAGCTCTTGGGAAGGAGAGGGGCGATCGCAAGAAAAACAAGTTGTCAACGGGAGGGAGTGCCAACAGCATACACATTTCTAATATAAAAGGCAGAATCGGTTTTATTTTCCTGTACTCAAAGCTCTTGGGAAGGAGAGGGGCGATCGCAAGAAAAACAAGTTGTCAACGGAAGGGAGTGCCAACAACATACACATTTCTAATAGAAAAGGCAGAATCGGTTTTATTTTCCTCTACTCAAAGCTCCTGGGAAGGAGAGGGGCGATCGCAAGAAAAACAAGTTGTCAACGGGAGGGAGTGCCAACAGCATAAACATTTCTAATATAAAAGGCAGAATCGGTTTTATTTTCCTGTACTCAAAGCTCTTGGGAAGGAGAGGGGCGATCGCAAGAAAAACAAGTTGTCAACGGAAGGGAGTGCCAACAGCATACACATTTCTAATATAAAAGGCAGAATCGGTTTTATTTTCCTGTACTCAAAGCACTTGGGAAAGAGAAAGGCGATCGCAAGAAAAACAAGTTGACAATGGGAGGGAGTGCCAACAGCATACACATTTCTAATATAAAAGGCAGAATCGGTTTCATTTTCCTGTACTCAAAGCTCTTGGGAAGGAGAGGGGCGATCGCAAGAAAAACAAATTGTTAACGGAAGGGAGTGCCAACAGCATACATATTTCTAATATAAAAGGCATAATCGGTTTTATTTTCCTGTATTCAAAGCTCTTGGGAAGGAGAGGGGCGATCGCAAGAAAAACAAGTTGTCAACGGAAGGGAGTGCCAACAGCATACACATTTCTAATATAAAAGGCAGAATCGGTTTTATTTTCCTGTACTCAAAGCTCTTGGGAAGGAGAGGGGCGATAGCAAGAAAAACAAGTTGTCAACGGGAGGGAGTGCCAACAGCATACGCATTTCTAATATAAAAGGCAGAATCGGTTATATTTTCCTGTACTCAAAGCTCTTGGGAAGGAGAGGGGCGATCGCAAGAAAAACAAGTTTTCAACGGAAGGGAGTGACAACAGCATACACATTTCTAATATAAAAGGCAGAATCGGTTTTATTTTCCTGTACTCAAAGCTCTTGGGAAGGAGAGGGGCGATCGCAAGAACAACAAGTTGTCAACGGAAGGGAGTGCCAACAGCATACACATTTCTAATATAAAAGGCAGAATCGGTTTCATTTTCCTGAACTTAAAGCTCTTGGAAAGAGAGGGGCGATCACAAGAAAAACAAGTTGTCAACGCAAGGGAGTGCCAACAGCATACACATTTCTAATATAAAAGGCAGAATCGGTTTTATTTTCCTGTACTCAAAGCTCTTGGGAAAGAGAGGGGCGATCACAAGAAAAACAAGTTGTCAACGGGAGGGAGTGCCAACAGCATACACATTTCTAATATAAAAGGCAGAATCGGCTTTATTTTCCTGTACTCAAAGCTCTTGGGAAAGAGAGGGGCGATCACAAGAAAAACAAGTTGTCAACGGGAGGGAGTGCCAACAGCATACACATTTCTAATATAAAAGGCAGAATCGGTTTCATTTTCCTGAACTTAAAGCTCTTGGAAAGAGAGGGGCGATCACAAGAAAAACAAGTTGTCAACGCAAGGGAGTGCCAACAGCATACACATTTCTAATATAAAAGGCAGAATCGGATATATTTTCCTGTACTCAAAGCTCTTGGGAAGGGGGGGGCGATCGCAAGAAAAACAAATTGTCAACGGGAGGGAGTGCCAACAGCATACACATTTCTAATATAAAAGGCAGAATCGGTTTTATTTTCCTGTACTCAAAGCTCTTGGGAAGGAGAGGGGCGATCGCAAGAAAAACAAGTTGTCAACGGAAGGGAGTGCCAACAGCATACACATTTCTAATATAAAAGGCAGAATCGGTTTTATTTTCCTGTACTCAAAGCTCTTGGGAAAGAGAGGGGCGATCGCAAGAAAAACAAGTTGTCAACGGAAGGGAGTGCCAACAGCATACACATTTCTAATAGAAAAAGCAGAATCGGTTTTATTTTCCTGTACTCAAAGCTCTTGGGAAGGAGAGGGGCGATCGCAAGAAAAACATGTTGTCAACGGAAGGGAGTGCCAACAGCATACACATTTCTAAAATAAAAGGCAGAATCGGTTTTATTTTCCTGTACTCAAAGCTCTTGGGAAGGAGAGGGGCGATCGCAAGAAAAACATGTTGTCAACGGAAGGGAGTGCCAACAGCATACACATTTCTAAAATAAAAGGCAGAATCGGTTTTATTTTCCTGTACTCAAAGCTCTTGGGAAGGAGAGGGGCGATCGCAAGAAAAACATGTTGTCAACGGAAGGGAGTGCCAACAGCATACCCATTTCTAACATAAAAGGCAGAATCGGTTTTATTTTCCTGTACTCAAAGATCTTGGAAAGGAGAGGGGCGATCACAAGAAAAACAAATTGTCAACGGGAGGGAGTGCCAAAAGCATACAAATTTCTAATATAAAAGGCAGAATCGGTTTTATTTTCCTGTATTCAAAGCTTTTGGGAAGGAGAGGGGCGATCGCGAGAAAAACTAGTTGTCAACGGGAGGGTGTGCCAACAGCATTCACATTTTTAATATAAAAGACAGAATCGGTTTTATTTTCCTGTACTAAAAGCTCTTGGGAAGGAGAGGGGCGATCGCAAGAAAAAGAAGTTGTCAACGGAAGGGAGTGCCAACAGCAAGCACAGTTCTAATAGAAAAGGCAGAATCGGTTTTATTTTCCTGTACTCAAAGCTCCTGGGAAGGAGAGGGGCGATCGCAAGAAAAACAAGTTGTCAACGGGAGGGAGTACCAACAGCATACACATTTCTAATATAAAAGGCAGAATCGGTTTTATTTTCCTGTACACAAAGCTCTTTGGAAGGAGAGGGGCGATCGCAAGAAAAACAAGTTGTCAACGGAAGGGAGTGCCAACAGCATACACATTTCTAATATAAAAGGCAGAATCGGTTTTATTTTCCTGTACTCAAAGCTCTTGGGAAAGAGAGGGGCGATCGCAAGAAAAACAAGTTGTCAACGGAAAGGAGTGCCAACAGCATACACATTTCTAATAGAAAAAGCAGAATCGGTTTTATTTTCCTGTACTCAAAGCTCCTGGGAAGGAGAGGGGCGATCGCAAGAAAAACAAATTGTCAACGGTAGGGAGTGCCAACAGCATACACATTTCTAATATAAAAGGCAGAATAGGTTTTATTTTCCTGTACTCAAAGCTCTTGGGAAGGAGAGGGGCGATCGCAAGAAAAACAAGTTGTCAACGGGAGGGAGTGCCAACAGCATACACATTTCTAATATAAAAGGCAGAATCGGTTTTATTTTCCTGTACTCAAAGCTCTTGGGAAGGAGAGGGGCGATCGCAAGAAAAACAAGTTGTCAACGGAAGGGAGTGCCAACAACATACACATTTCTAATAGAAAAGGCAGAATCGGTTTTATTTTCCTCTACTCAAAGCTCCTGGGAAAAAGAGGGGCGATCGCAAGAAAAACAAGTTGTCAACGGGAGGGAGTGCCAACAGCATACACATTTCTAATATAAAAGGCAGAATCGGTTTTATTTTCCTGTACTCAAAGCTCTTGGGAAGGAGAGGGGCGATCGCAAGAAAAACAAGTTGTCAACGGAAGGGAGTGCCAACAGCATACACATTTCTAATATAAAAGGCAGAATCGGTTTTATTTTCCTGTACTCAAAGCACTTGGGAAAGAGAGGGGCGATCGCAAGAAAAACAAATTGTTAACGGAAGGGAGTGCCAACAGCATACATATTTCTAATATAAAAGGCAGAATCGGTTTTATTTTCCTGTACTCAAAGCTCTTGGGAAGGAGAGGGGCGATCGCAAGAAAAACAAGTTGTCAACGGAAGGGAGTGCCAACAGCATACACATTTCTAATATAAAAGGCAGAATCGGTTTTATTTTCCTGTACTCAAAGCTCTTGGGAAGGAGAGGGGCGATCGCAAGAAAAACAAGTTGTCAACGGAAGGGAGTGCCAACAGCATACACATTTCTAATAGAAAAAGCAGAATCGGTTTTATTTTCCTGTACTCAAAGCTCTTGGGAAAGAGAGGGGCGATCGCAAGAAAAACAAGTTGTCAACGGAAGGGAGTGCCAACAGCATACACATTTCTAATATAAAAGGCAGAATCGGTTTTATTTTCCTGTACTCAAAGCTTTTGGGAAAGAGAGGGGCGATCGCAAGAAAAACAAGTTGTCAACGGAAGGGAGTGCCAACAGCATACACATTTCTAATAGAAAAAGCAGAATCGGTTTTATTTTCCTGTACTCAAAGCTCCTGGGAAGGAGAGGGGCGATCGCAAGAAAAACAAATTGTCAACGGGAGGGAGTGCCAACAGCATACACATTTCTAATATAAAAGGCAGAATAGGTTTTATTTTCCTGTACTCAAAGCTCTTGGGAAGGAGAGGGGCGATCGCAAGAAAAACAAGTTGTCAACGGAAGGGAGTGCCAACAGCATACACATTTCTAAAATAAAAGGCAGAATCGGTTTTATTTTCCTGTACTCAAAGCTCTTGGGAAGGAGAGGGGCGATCGCAAGAAAAACATGTTGTCAACGGAAGGGAGTGCCAACAGCATACACATTTCTAAAATAAAAGGCAGAATCGGTTTTATTTTCCTGTACTCAAAGCTCTTGGGAAGGAGAGGGGCGATCGCAAGAAAAACATGTTGTCAACGGAAGGGAGTGCCAACAGCATACACATTTCTAAAATAAAAGGCAGAATCGGTTTTATTTTCCTGTACTCAAAGCTCTTGGGAAGGAGAGGGGCGATCGCAAGAAAAACATGTTGTCAACGGAAGGGAGTGCCAACAGCATACCCATTTCTAACATAAAAGGCAGAATCGGTTTTATTTTCCTGTACTCAAAGATCTTGGAAAGGAGAGGGGCGATCACAAGAAAAACAAATTGTCAACGGGAGGGAGTTCCAAAAGCATACACATTTCTAATATAAAAGGCAGAATCGGTTTTATTTTCCTGTATTCAAAGCTTTTGGGAAGGAGAGGGGCGATCGCGAGAAAAACTAGTTGTCAACGGGTGGGTGTGCCAACAGCATTCACATTTTTAATATAAAAGACAGAATCGGTTTTATTTTCCTGTACTAAAAGCTCTTGGGAAGGAGAGGGGCGATCGCAAGAAAAAGAAGTTGTCAACGGAAGGGAGTGCCAACAGCAAGCACAGTTCTAATAGAAAAGGCAGAATCGGTTTTATTTTCCTGTACTCAAATTTCCTGGGAAGGAGAGGGGCGATCGCAAGAAAAACAAGTTGTCAACGGGAGGGAGTACCAACAGCATACACATTTCTAATATAAAAGGCAGAATCGGTTTTATTTTCCTGTACACAAAGCTCTTTGGAAGGAGAGAGGCGATCGCAAGAAAAACAAGTTGTCAACGGAAGGGAGTGCCAACAGCATACACATTTCTAATATAAAAGGCAGAATCGGTTTTATTTTCCTGTACTCAAAGCTCTTGGGAAAGAGAGGGGCGATCGCAAGAAAAACAAGTTGTCAACGGAAAGGAGTGCCAACAGCATACACATTTCTAATAGAAAAAGCAGAATCGGTTTTATTTTCCTGTACTCAAAGCTCCTGGGAAGGAGAGGGGCGATCGCAAGAAAAACAAATTGTCAACGGTAGGGAGTGCCAACAGCATACACATTTCTAATATAAAAGGCAGAATAGGTTTTATTTTCCTGTACTCAAAGCTCTTGGGAAGGAGAGGGGCGGTCGCAAGAAAAACAAGTTGTCAACGGGAGGGAGTGCCAACAGCATACACATTTCTAATATAAAAGGCAGAATCGGTTTTATTTTCCTGTACTCAAAGCTCTTGGGAAGGAGAGGGGCGATCGCAAGAAAAACAAGTTGTCAACGGAAGGGAGTGCCAACAACATACACATTTCTAATAGAAAAGGCAGAATCGGTTTTATTTTCCTCTACTCAAAGCTCCTGGGAAGGAGAGGGGCGATCGCAAGAAAAACAAGTTGTCAACGGGAGGGAGTGCCAACAGCATACACATTTCTAATATAAAAGGCAGAATCGGTTTTATTTTCCTGTACTCAAAGCTCTTGGGAAGGAGAGGGGCGATCGCAAGAAAAACAAGTTGTCAACGGAAGGGAGTGCCAACAGCATACACATTTCTAATATAAAAGGCAGAATCGGTTTTATTTTCCTGTACTCAAAGCACTTGGGAAAGAGAGGGGCGATCGCAAGAAAAACAAATTGTTAACGGAAGGGAGTGCCAACAGCATACATATTTCTAATATAAAAGGCAGAATCGGTTTTATTTTCCTGTACTCAAAGCTCTTGGGAAGGAGAGGGGCGATCGCAAGAAAAACAAGTTGTCAACGGAAGGGAGTGCCAACAGCATACACATTTCTAATATAAAAGGCAGAATCGGTTTTATTTTCCTGTACTCAAAGCTCTTGGGAAGGAGAGGGGCGATAGCAAGAAAAACAAGTTGTCAACGGGAGGGAGTGCCAACAGCATACGCATTTCTAATATAAAAGGCAGAATCGGTTATATTTTCCTGTACTCAAAGCTCTTGGGAAGGAGAGGGGCGATCGCAAGAAAAACAAGTTTTCAACGGAAGGGAGTGCCAACAGCATACACATTTCTAATATAAAAGGCAGAATCGGTTTTATTTTCCTGTACTCAAAGCTCTAGGGATGGAGTGGGGCGATCGCAAGAAAAACAAGTTGTCAACGGAAGGGAGTGCCAACAGCATACACATTTCTAATATAAAAGGCAGAATCGGTTTTATTTTCCTGTACTCAAAGCTCTTGGGAAAGAGAGGGGCGATCACAAGAAAAACAAGTTGTCAACGGGAGGGAGTGCCAACAGCATACACATTTCTAATAGAAAAGGCAGAGTCGGTTTTATTTTCCTGTACTCAAAGCTCTTGGGAAGGAGAGGGGCGATGGCAAGAAAATCAAGTTGTCAACGGAAGGGAGTGCCAACAGCATACACATTTCTAATAGAAAAGGCAGAATCGGTTTTTTTTTCCGGTACTCAAAGCTCTTGGGAAGGAGAGGGGCGATCGCAAGAAAAACAAGTTGTCAACGGGAGGGAGTGCCAACAGCATACACATTTCTAATATAAAAGACAGAATCGGTTTTATTTTCCTGTACTCAAAGCTCTTGGGAAAGAGAGGGGCGATCGCAAGAAAAACAAGTTGTCAACGGAAGGGAGTGCCAACAGCATACACATTTCTAATAGAAAAAGCAGAATCGGTTTTATTTTCCTGTACTCAAAGCTCCTGGGAAGGAGAGGGGCGATCGCAAGAAAAACAAATTGTCAACGGGAGGGAGTGCCAACAGCATACACATTTCTAATATAAAAGGCAGAATAGGTTTTATTTTCCTGTACTCAAAGCTCTTAGGAAGGAGAGGGGCGATCGCAAGAAAAACAAGTTGTCAACGGAAGGGAGTGCCAACAGCATACACATTTCTAAAATAAAAGGCAGAATCGGTTTTATTTTCCTGTACTCAAAGCTCTTGGGAAGGAGAGGGGCGATCGCAAGAAAAACATGTTGTAAACGGAAGGGAGTGCCAACAGCATACATATTTCTAAAATAAAAGGCAGAATCGGTTTTATTTTCCTGTACTCAAAGCTCTTGGGAAGGAGAGGGGCGATCGCAAGAAAAACATGTTGTCAACGGAAGGGAGTGCCAACAGCATACACATTTCTAAAATAAAAGGCAGAATCGGTTTTATTTTCCTGTACTCAAAGCTCTTGGGAAGGAGAGGGGCGATCGCAAGAAAAACATGTTGTCAACGGAAGGGAGTGCCAACAGCATACCCATTTCTAACATAAAAGGCAGAATCGGTTTTATTTTCCTGTACTCAAAGATCTTGGAAAGGAGAGGGGCGATAGGGGCGATCACAAGAAAAACAAATTGTCAACGGGAGGGAGTGCCAAAAGCATACACATTTCTAATATAAAAGGCAGAATCGGTTTTATTTTCCTGTATTCAAAGCTTTTGGGAAGGAGAGGGGCGATCGCGAGAAAAACTAGTTGTCAACGGGAGGGTGTGCCAACAGCATTCACATTTTTAATATAAAAGACAGAATCGGTTTTATTTTCCTGTACTAAAAGCTCTTGGGAAGGAGAGGGGCGATCGCAAGAAAAAGAAGTTGTCAACGGAAGGGAGTGCCAACAGCAAGCACAGTTCTAATAGAAAAGGCAGAATCGGTTTTATTTTCCTGTACTCAAAGCTCCTGGGAAGGAGAGGGGCGATCGCAAGAAAAACAAGTTGTCAACGGGAGGGAGTACCAACAGCATACAAATTTCTAATATAAAAGACAGAATCGGTTTTATTTTCCTGTACACAAAGCTCTTTGGAAGGAGAGGGGCGATCGCAAGAAAAACAAGTTGTCAACGGAAGGGAGTGCCAACAGCATACACATTTCTAATATAAAAGGCAGAATCGGTTTTATTTTCCTGTACTCAAAGCTCTTGGGAAAGAGAGGGGCGATCGCAAGAAAAACAAGTTGTCAACGGAAAGGAGTGCCAACAGCATACACATTTCTAATAGAAAAAGCAGAATCGGTTCTATTTTCCTGTACTCAAAGCTCCTGGGAAGGAGAGGGGCGATCGCAAGAAAAACAAATTGTCAACGGTAGGGAGTGCCAACAGCATACACATTTCTAATATAAAAGGCAGAATAGGTTTTATTTTCCTGTACTCAAAGCTCTTGGGAAGGAGAGGGGCGATTGCAAGAAAAACAAGTTGTCAACGGGAGGGAGTGCCAACAGCATACACATTTCTAATATAAAAGGCAGAATCGGTTTTATTTTCCTGTACTCAAAGCTCTTGGGAAGGAGAGGGGCGATCGCAAGAAAAACAAGTTGTCAACGGGAGGGAGTGCCAACAGCATACACATTTCTAATATAAAAGGCAGAATCGGTTTTATTTTCCTGTACTCAAAGCTCTTGGGAAGGAGAGGGGCGATCGCAAGAAAAACAAGTTGTCAACGGAAGGGAGTGCCAACAGCATACACATTTCTAATATAAAAGGCAGAATCGGTTTTATTTTCCTGTACTCAAAGCACTTGGGAAAGAGAGGGGCGATCGCAAGAAAAACAAATTGTTAACGGAAGGGAGTGCCAACAGCATACATATTTCTAATATAAAAGGCAGAATCGGTTTTATTTTCCTGTACTCAAAGCTCTTGGGAAGGAGAGGGGCGATCGCAAGAAAAACAAGTTGTCAACGGAAGGGAGTGCCAACAGCATACACATTTCTAATATAAAAGGCAGAATCGGTTTTATTTTCCTGTACTCAAAGCTCTTGGGAAGGAGAGAGGCGATAGCAAGAAAAACAAGTTGTCAACGGGAGGGAGTGCCAACAGCATACGCATTTCTAATATAAAAGGCAGAATCGGTTATATTTTCCTGTACTCAAAGCTCTTGGGAAGGAGAGGGGCGATCGCAAGAAAAACAAGTTTTCAACGGAAGGGAGTGCCAACAGCATACACATTTCTAATATAAAAGGCAGAATCGGTTTTATTTTCCTGTACTCAAAGCTCTAGGGATGGAGTGGGGCGATCGCAAGAAAAACAAGTTGTCAACGGAAGGGAGTGCCAACAGCATACACATTTCTAATATAAAAGGCAGAATCGGTTTCATTTTCCTGAACTTAAAGCTCTTGGAAAGAGAGGGGCGATCACAAGAAAAACAAGTTGTCAACGCAAGGGAGTGCCAACAGCATACACATTTCTAATATAAAAGGCAGAATCGGTTTTATTTTCCTGTACTCAAAGCTCTTGGGAAAGAGAGGGGCGATCACAAGAAAAACAAGTTGTCAACGGGAGGGAGTGCCAACAGCATACCCATTTCTAACATAAAAGGCAGAATCGGTTTTATTTTCCCGAAATTAAAACTCTTGGAAAGAGAGGGGCGATCACAAGAAAAACAAGTTGTCTACGGGAGGGAGTGCCAACAGCATACACATTTCTAATATAAAAGGCAGAGTCGGTTTTATTTTCCTGTACTCAAAGCTCTTGGGAAGGAGAGGGGCGATGGCAAGAAAATCAAGTTGTCAACGGAAGGGAGTGCCAACAGCATACACATTTCTAATAGAAAAGGCAGAATCGGTTTTTTTTTCCTGTACTCAAAGCTCTTGGGAAGGAGAGGGGCGATCGCAAGAAAAACAAGTTGTCAACGGGAGGGAGTGCCAACAGCATACACATTTCTAATATAAAAGACAGAATCGGTTTTATTTTCCTGTACTCAAAGCTCTTGGGAAAGAGAGGGGCGATCGCAAGAAAAACAAGTTGTCAACGGAAGGGAGTGCCAACAGCATACACATTTCTAATAGAAAAAGCAGAATCGGTTTTATTTTCCTGTACTCAAAGCTCCTGGGAAGGAGAGGGGCGATCGCAAGAAAAACAAATTGTCAACGGGAGGGAGTGTCAACAGCATACACATTTCTAATATAAAAGGCAGAATAGGTTTTATTTTCCTGTACTCAAAGCTCTTGGGAAGGAGAGGGGCGATCGCAAGAAAAACAAGTTGTCAACGGAAGGGAGTGCCAACAGCATACACATTTCTAAAATAAAAGGCAGAATCGGTTTTATTTTCCTGTACTCAAAGCTCTTGGGAAGGAGAGGGGCGATCGCAAGAAAAACATGTTGTCAACGGAAGGGAGTGCCAACAGCATACACATTTCTAATATAAAAGGCAGAATCGGTTTTATTTTCCTGTACTCAAAGCTCTTGGGAAGGAGAGGGGCGATCGCAAGAAAAACATGTTGTCAACGGAAGGGAGTGCCAACAGCATACACATTTCTAAAATAAAAGGCAGAATCGGTTTTATTTTCCTGTACTCAAAGCTCTTGGGAAGGAGAGGGGCGATCGCAAGAAAAACATGTTGTCAACGGAAGGGAGTGCCAACAGCATACCCATTTCTAACATAAAAGGCAGAATCGGTTTTATTTTCCTGTACTCAAAGATCTTGGAAAGGAGAGGGGCGATCACAAGAAAAACAAATTGTCAACGGGAGGGAGTGCCAAAAGCATACACATTTCTAATATAAAAGGCAGAATCGGTTTTATTTTCCTGTATTCAAAGCTTTTGGGAAGGAGAGGGGCGATCGCGAGAAAAACTAGTTGTCAACGGGAGGGTGTGCCAACAGCATTCACATTTTTAATATAAAAGACAGAATCGGTTTTATTTTCCTGTACTAAAAGCTCTTGGGAAGGAGAGGGGCGATCGCAAGAAAAAGAAGTTGTCAACGGAAGGGAGTGCCAACAGCAAGCACAGTTCTAATAGAAAAGGCAGAATCGGTTTTATTTTCCTGTACTCAAAGCTCCTGGGAAGGAGAGGGGCGATCGCAAGAAAAACAAGTTGTCAACGGGAGGGAGTACCAACAGCATACACATTTCTAATATAAAAGGCAGAATCGGTTTTATTTTCCTGTACACAAAGCTCTTTGGAAGGAGAGGGGCGATCGCAAGAAAAACAAGTTGTCAACGGAAGGGAGTGCCAACAGCATACACATTTCTAATATAAAAGGCAGAATCGGTTTTATTTTCCTGTACTCAAAGCTCTTGGGAAAGAGAGGGGCGATCGCAAGAAAAACAAGTTGTCAACGGTAGGGAGTGCCAACAGCATACACATTTCTAATATAAAAGGCAGAATAGGTTTTATTTTCCTGTACTCAAAGCTCTTGGGAAGGAGAGGGGCGATTGCAAGAAAAACAAGTTGTCAACGGGAGGGAGTGCCAACAGCATACACATTTCTAATATAAAAGGCAGAATCGGTTTTATTTTCCTGTACTCAAAGCTCTTGGGAAGGAGAGGGGCGATCGCAAGAAAAACAAGTTGTCAACGGGAGGGAGTGCCAACAGCATACACATTTCTAATATAAAAGGCAGAATCGGTTTTATTTTCCTGTACTCAAAGCTCTTGGGAAGGAGAGGGGCGATCGCAAGAAAAACAAGTTGTCAACGGAAGGGAGTGCCAACAGCATACACATTTCTAATATAAAAGGCAGAATCGGTTTTATTTTCCTGTACTCAAAGCACTTGGGAAAGAGAGGGGCGATCGCAAGAAAAACAAATTGTTAACGGAAGGGAGTGCCAACAGCATACATATTTCTAATATAAAAGGCAGAATCGGTTTTAATTTCCTGTACTCAAAGCTCTTGGGAAGGAGAGGGGCGATCGCAAGAAAAACAAGTTGTCAACGGAAGGGAGTGCCAACAGCATACACATTTCTAATATAAAAGGCAGAATCGGTTTTATTTTCCTGTACTCAAAGCTCTTGGGAAGGAGAGGGGCGATAGCAAGAAAAACAAGTTGTCAACGGGAGGGAGTGCCAACAGCATACGCATTTCTAATATAAAAGGCAGAATCGGTTATATTTTCCTGTACTCAAAGCTCTTGGGAAGGAGAGGGGCGATCGCAAGAAAAACAAGTTTTCAACGGAAGGGAGTGCCAACAGCATACACATTTCTAATATAAAAGGCAGAATCGGTTTTATTTTCCTGTACTCAAAGCTCTAGGGATGGAGTGGGGCGATCGCAAGAAAAACAAGTTGTCAACGGAAGGGAGTGCCAACAGCATACACATTTCTAATATAAAAGGCAGAATCGGTTTCATTTTCCTGAACTTAAAGCTCTTGGAAAGAGAGGGGCGATCACAAGAAAAACAAGTTGTCAACGCAAGGGAGTGCCAACAGCATACACATTTCTAATATAAAAGGCAGAATCGGTTTTATTTTCCTGTACTCAAAGCTCTTGGGAAGGAGAGGGGCGATCGCAAGAAAAACAAGTTGTCAACGGAAGGGAGTGCCAACAGCATACACATTTCTAATATAAAAGGCAGAATCGGTTTTATTTTCCTGTACTCAAAGCACTTGGGAAAGAGAGGGGCGATCGCAAGAAAAACAAGTTGACAATGGGAGGGAGTGCCAACAGCATACACATTTCTAATATAAAAGGCAGAATCGGTTTCATTTTCCTGTACTCAAAGCTCTTGGGAAGGAGAGGGGCGATCGCAAGAAAAACAAATTGTTAACGGAAGGGAGTGCCAACAGCATACATATTTCTAATATAAAAGGCAGAATCGGTTTTATTTTCCTGTACTCAAAGCTCTTGGGAAGGAGAGGGGCGTTCGCAAGAAAAACAAGTTGTCAACGGAAGGGAGTGCCAACAGCATACACATTTCTAAAATAAAAGGCAGAATCGGTTTTATTTTCCTGTACTCAAAGCTCTTGGGAAGGAGAGGGGCGATCGCAAGAAAAACATGTTGTCAACGGAAGGGAGTGCCAACAGCATACACATTTCTAAAATAAAAGGCAGAATCGGTTTTATTTTCCTGTACTCAAAGCTCTTGGGAAGGAGAGGGGCGATCGCAAGAAAAACATGTTGTCAACGGAAGGGAGTGCCAACAGCATACACATTTCTAATATAAAAGGCAGAATCGGTTTATTTTCCTGTACTCAAAGCTCTTGGGAAAGAGAGGGGCGATCGCAAGAAAAACAAGTTGTCAACGGAAGGGAGTGCCAACAGCATACACATTTCTAATATAAAAGGCAGAATCGGTTTTATTTTCCTGTACTCAAAGCTCTTGGGAAAGAGAGGGGCGATCGCAAGAAAAACAAGTTGTCAACGGAAAGGAGTGCCAACAGCATACACATTTCTAATAGAAAAAGCAGAATCGGTTTTATTTTCCTGTACTCAAAGCTCCTGGGAAGGAGAGGGGCGATCGCAAGAAAAACAAATTGTCAACGGTAGGGAGTGCCAACAGCATACACATTTCTAATATAAAAGGCAGAATAGGTTTTATTTTCCTGTACTCAAAGCTCTTGGGAAGGAGAGGGGCGATCGCAAGAAAAACAAGTTGTCAACGGGAGGGAGTGCCAACAGCATACACATTTCTAATATAAAAGGCAGAATCGGTTTTATTTTCCTGTACTCAAAGCTCTTGGGAAGGAGAGGGGCGTTCGCAAGAAAAACAAGTTGTCAACGGAAGGGAGTGCCAACAGCATACACATTTCTAATATAAAAGGCAGAATCGGTTTTATTTTCCTGTACTCAAAGCTCTTGGGAAGGAGAGGGGCGATCGCAAGAAAAACAAGTTGTCAACGGGAGGGAGTGCCAACAGCATACGCATTTCTAATATAAAAGGCAGAATCGGTTATATTTTCCTGTACTCAAAGCTCTTGGGAAGGAGAGGGGCGATCGCAAGAAAAACAAGTTTTCAACGGAAGGGAGTGCCAACAGCATTCACATTTCTAATATAAAAGGCAGAATCGGTTTTATTTTCCTGTACTCAAAGCTCTAGGGATGGAGTGGGGCGATCGCAAGAAAAACAAGTTGTCAACGGAAGGGAGTGCCAACAGCATACACATTTCTAATATAAAAGGCAGAATCGGTTTCATTTTCCTGAACTTAAAGCTCTTGGAAAGAGAGGGGCGATCACAAGAAAAACAAGTTGTCAACGCAAGGGAGTGCCAACAGCATACACATTTCTAATATAAAAGGCAGAATCGGTTTTATTTTCCTGTACTCAAAGCTCTTGGGAAAGAGAGGGGCGATCACAAGAAAAACAAGTTGTCAACGGGAGGGAGTGCCAACAGCATACCCATTTCTAACATAAAAGGCAGAATCGGTTTTATTTTCCTGAAATTAAAACTCTTGGAAAGAGAGGGGCGATCACAAGAAAAACAAGTTGTCTGCGGGAGGGAGTGCCAACAGCATACACATTTCTAATATAAAAGGCAGAGTCGGTTTTATTTTCCTGTACTCAAAGCTCTTGGGAAGGAGAGGGGCGATCGCAAGAACAACAAGTTGTCAACGCAAGGGAGTGCCAACAGCATACACATTTCTAATAGAAAAGGCAAAATCGGTTTTATTTTCCTGTACTCAAAGCTCTTGGGAAGGAGAGGGGCGATGGTAAGAAAATCAAGTTATCAACGGAAGGGAGTGCCAACAGCATACACATTTCTAATAGAAAAGGCAGAATCAGTTTTTTTTTCCTGTACTCAAAGCTCTTGGGAAGGAGAGGGGCGATCGCAAGAAAAACAAGTTGTCAACGGGAGGGAGTGCCAACAGCATACACATTTCTAATATAAAAGACAGAATCGGTTTTATTTTCCTATACTCAAAGCTCTTGGGAAGGAGAGGGGCGATCGCAAGAAAAACAAGTTGTCAACGGAAGGGAGTGCCAACAGCATACACATTTCTAATATAAAAAGCAGAATCGGTTTTATTTTTCTGTACTCAAAACTCTTGGGAAGGAGAGGGGCGATCGCAAGAAAAACAAGTTGTCAACGGGCGGGTGTGCCAACAGCATACACATTTCTAATATAAAAGGCAGAATCGGTTTTATTTTCCTGTACTCAAAGCTCTTGGGAAGGAGAGGGGCGATCGCAAGAAAAACAAGTTGTCAACGGGAGGGAGTGCCAACAGCATACACATTTCTAGTATAAAAGGCAGAATCGGTTTCATTTTCCTGTACTCAAAGCTCTTGGGAAGGAGAGGGGCGATCGCAAGAAAAACAAGTTGTCAACGGAAGGGAGTGCCAACAGCATACATATTTCTAAAATAAAAGGCAGAATCGGTTTTATTTTCCTGTACTCAAAGCTCTTGGGAAGGAGATGGGCGATCGCAAGAAAAACAAGTTGTCAACGAGAGGGAGTGCCAACAGCATACACATTTTTTATATATATATATATATATATATATATATATATATATAATATTAAAATAACCATAATTTAAAATTAATAAGCTAATTTAAAAGTAAACCAACACATAAATCCAACACAAATCAAATAATAATGTATTGATTGCAAGCCTCCAGCTGATGACGTCATACATCAACGCTGTGTCTTCGTATTGTAGTAGTTGTTGCTATACCTCCACGGCTCGACGGTAAAAATAAAAATGCAAATGCAAAATATTCCATTATTTTTGTTGAAGGCAATTTCACTCCCGATATATTGTTTTAAATAATAAAATATGTATTGTTTTTCGGTCGGCAGTTTTGTTTATTTATTTTCGTGTTTACTTAACATGTCAATATGCGGAAATTAAATAAAAAGTTCGAATTTCATTATAAATCCAATATCAAAGCAATACAACAATAAAATTATTTCATTTGAAAATCCCGTATTTTTCGAGTTAAGTAAATAAAAAAATAATGGCTAATATTTTTATTATATTTATTTGTATATTTTCGAACAATTAAATTGCATTACCATATTTTGTTTTAATATTTATAATCAAATTTAATATTTAAATTTATTATAAGAACAATTCTATATTAACTGTAATTTCAGGAACGGCATAACTGTTTTTAAATGGGTTTTTGATGAAACCGGAAATTAATTTACGGGGAGAAGTGGAAAAGTTATTTCTCTAGATCAAACAAAACACCATCGAAAATAGATTTATTTGCATACTGAACGTAGTTCTTCCTGATCTTAATGTAGTAATATATGATAAATTGTTATGTTTTGAGTACTTTGATTGTAAACAACTTTTAAAAATGTGATGATTTTTTGTAAAAAATTTCTAATATTTATGTTTTGGGAATTGTTATTGTTATAGGTAAGTTTCGCAATATTTTAATTTCATGTAAACTAACTTCTGACTATTCGAAAATTGTTTGTAGAAAACACACTGATAAAGACCAATAATAAAGTCGAAACGTTTTTGACAGAAAATCAGTGAAACACTATGAGGAAATAAATTCATCTTTTATTCCTCTGACCGAACCGAAAAACCCAAGAAAAAATAATATATCTAAATAGCGGTTCAAGAAAATAAAAACAAAAAAATAATTTAAGTATATATATATATATATATATATATATATATATATATATATATATATATATATATATATATATAGGTAGATTTAAGTTTTTTTTAGCAAATTTAGTATTAAAATGTTAAGAAAATTTTGATTAACACGAGGATAATAATATTTGAAGCAACAATAAATATTTTAGAGTTTTTTTGCACAAAATTTGAGTTAAAAATCATAAATTTCAATGTGCAAGGTGTTAATTTTTATTAATTTTAATATATAAATAGTATGCCAAAGTGGTTTTAATGTATATCAAAATGTCGAGAAAGCTCTAAAGTTTATTTATTGCAATCTCAATAATGCTAAGTGGTTAAATTTAGGTCCATATATTCATTAAAACATGAAAATTCCAGTAAAAATTAGTAAAAGTCAAAAGCATTCATAAATTGCAATTTTTCAAGGCAGTAAAATTTATCAAGTTGTCAGGTGTCATCAATCTGACCAATCAGATTTTAGAAATTTCATATGTTTCGGCGGAATATATAATGCTGAGGCGTAGGAATTTCGTTAGAGTTGAAGTTATCTTTTTGATAAAAGCACTGCGTCTCTCGTGCTCCCGAAATTTTCCATAACCTCACATTTTCAATTGTTTTACGTCATCTGAAAACAAAAGCGAAATATCTTGTTATGTGTTTGTTGATGTTAATTAAAACAAGTTCATAATTTAATAAAGGTAATTAAAAGTTTCAAAGGTTGTCCTGTGAAGTAAATTTTCAACTCACAAACAACAACAAATACTATAAATAGTGATTGGAAGAATATAAGAAAATTTAGTTGGAATTTTTCAAAGAAGAAAATAATTGAACGAGACTTTGGGATAAATATTTGTCAATTTCTTTCTTTAAGAGGAAGCGACAACAAAATATTTTGGACATTTGAAAGTTTTAAAGAAGAAAACGAATTAAATAATAAACTGGAATTGTTTTTTTTTATAATATTGAGACCAAGTAACGGAAAACAAAATAAGGTATTTATACTAGACTAGGCAGTAGAAAGCTTTTAATTGTTTGTAAACATTGAAAAAATAGCAGTTAAAATAACCTAACTTTTCGTAAGATAATGATAATTAAACTAATAAGTTATTTTGTAATACTAACCTGTCAAAACATAAATAATAGTTATCATTAATAGTAGGTGTCAAACTATATTAATTAATCACTTGAACCGCATATCACCGCACACGATAATTTGTTTAAAATAAAATCAATTTTGTGAAATAAACCACACTTTCCATATTAAATTGCAGTGGAGCCATCTAGTGGACGACTGCTAGACTAAAACGTTGCCGGGTTGTGATACAGGCTGTTAAAAAGACGATGCATGGTAAATACAAGTGAATAATTAATCATATTGAGTAGAAATGTTGCTTAAATTATAAAAGCATTTTCCATATCATTTCATCCAGGATTTATTGAAAAATTGTGCCATTTATTTATTGTTAAATAAAATTTATATGTTGTGTTTTATTCTCTCTGTGTATTGATTGTATGATTGAGATCTTATAAAAAAAACTGAACTCACCTGAGAAAAGAGTCAATTAAAAGGTAAGAACATATATATATATATATATATATATATATATATATATATATATATATATATATATATATATATAATATTTTGAAAATTGAAATCTTTTCAAACTGGTAAGAAATAATATATATACGATAAAAGAAATTCATTGCACTATCCACTACGTCGACATGATTAACTCGAACTTATCGTTGTTTTGGACTCCATATCCTTTCGATACAAGGATAAAGCTTACCCAATCTCCTTCACTAAGCTACCATATATTTTTAACAGTATTTTAAAAGGATTTTTATCCTTAAATTTGTATCTCGACCCAAAAACTCCAAAAGAAAAATTTCTTTAAAACCACGTTCATTTAAAATGCGCGAAGAAACATATCTGACTAAGAAAGAATCAAGTCTTGGATAATATACGAGCCCGAAAACCCAATTTATTATGCGGTCGTGCTAACTTTTAAAAATACTTCTCTCTGTAAATGGGAATCTAGTTTTCTTTCCGCGAAAAATGGGAAACATTTTTCTTGTATTCTGTATTCATTTTTATTAAAATTATGAAGCATGGCATATGTGTGTGTGGGGAAATGTGAGGTTAGGTTGTCGTCCCTTTACACCGCTAGTTTGGGTTATATGTTTTTGGATTATTTAAAGCTAAACACAAGAAGGAAGAATTATATACGGTCATGAGACAAGGAACGCATTAAACTTTGAACTGATGCCGAACGTGAAACAAAGACAGAGTATCTCTGAAACAGGCGGATTATAGTCCTAGATAAGGCTTTATTTCTTGCTTGATTACAGTAGGGAATATATAGTACTTGTCGACGCACAATTATCCCATTAGTACAAACGTGAAAGATCCCTAATTAGAGATTATAAACAACAAACTATTCTTACTGCTTTGACGTGCCACTAAGTAAAATGTTACAGTCTTTTATGACTATTCAGTTTCACAAGGATTCAAATAGGTCACATTATATGGGAAAATTTTTAAATAAAGAAAAACCTTTTTCAGGTTAGTGAATTAGAAAGTCAAACTTTTCAAAAGGATAAGAAGTAGACGTTGAGGGAGTTCAGGGTGGGAAAAAACTCAAGGTCGTGGGAAAATGTCGGCATACTTTGACCCGCTTATCAGCTTTTGATCCGCTTATCAGATTTTAATCAGCTTCTGATAGTTTGTACTGAAGCTGATCAAAGGATACCGACATTTTCCCACGACCTTCAGTTTTTTCCCATCCTGAACCCTCCCAATGTCTACTATAAGGAAAATCAATTTTACAATAAAATTGTGTGATCGTGTAATTTTAAATAAGTAAAAATGAAATATTAACCTTCTTACTTCATATGTACTTTAACAACTAAGAGGGTAGCTTTCAATAACTTAAAAAAAGGGAGGAAAAAAGGAATGAACTGTACTAAAATTAGATTATTTGAGGGTAAACGGCTACCCAAATCAAATTCGAGTTGGACAGTTCTTGACCACTTTGAATTATTTCTAAAAGTCTTTTATATGCGAGTAAGAGCGGGTATTTGTATATAAACTGAGTGAATGGACTTGGTTTATTTAAATTAATTCAACTTGTTGATTTGAATAACCTACTTTTTCTTTAAATGGGGTGTACTTGAGTTGTTTCTCTCTAATAAATAAATTAGGAGAACAAGTTATGGGAATCAATACATTTTTAAGAGGGCGTAATTTTCCAGTATACTACAATGGCACTCCTGACAACAGTAAGAGGGGCTAGTAATTAAAACTGAATGAAATTTCTTGAACGTTTTATTTTTTATCATTCTTCAAGATAAATGTTCCTGTATTCTTGCTAAAAAGATAAATTTTGATAATGTCACTTACTTGTGTGGGCGCTCAAGGGTTTTCATGTCCGATTCAGGTCCATAAAGTTTTATGGTTGATTTTTATTTATTTTAAGTTGCTGAATCTTAACTAAAAAAGGCCGTTTACATGCTCTGATAATTTATTATTAACAACTAAATTCTCTATAATGCTGTAAAATTGTTAATAAATGAGGAATCGATTTCCAATTTTGTTTAAATTTTAATGACGACAATATTTTCAAAATTAAAAAACGTGAATTAAACCCCGAAATATTATTATTCTCTTCTTCTTCTTGTCCTTCTTCCTCAACCCATATTTATCCATTCCTGGATATTGGTCTCTTTCAATCTTTTCCATGTCTCCCTGCCCTGTACCACACCCATCGATTTTTTACCAGATACCCGTCTGATATCACTTTTATATTCATCCCATAGTTCTGTCTGCCTAGGTCTCTATTCTGTTATTCTATATGCTCATCTGCCTGTGAACAATCTTGCAACATGTCCTGCCTAGCTTTACTTCATTCTGTTCGCTCCTTCAATTATTTCTACAATTTTTCTTTTCCGTCTGATTTCTACATTTTGTTTTTTATCCCGTCCGTTCCATAGCCCCCTGTGATGTCTCAAACTTTTCGATAAATGCTTTTGTGAAGCTTATTATTTCTAATCCATAACTGCAAAGTGGCAAAACACAGGTATTACAAACACTGATTTTTAAATTTTCTTTATCTTTCTGAAATTTGCCTATACTCTTACAATACAAAATACAGTTTAAGTTAATTTTATTTTTAGTGTGACCATTATTATTGATGTTTTACTACACTAAGTATGGTTCTTAATTTACCTAAATAATGAATTTACTGTTACCTTTTTTTTTCCAGATAGATCTCGGTTTTCCTGCCTATTATTCAAATGTAATTCTTATTTTAACTCTTTCTTCAAATTATTTCGAATAATTCCTTAGATTTAACTTATATTATGATTAGGTTAGGTTATTTGTCACTTTCAAGTTGACATATAGGCAACTTCTCTTCACTAACTGAATATTTCTTTGGGAAGTTTCATGCTGGGTTGCAATTTTCGTTTTGTAATTTTTGGAAGGAAGGACAGGTAACTTATTCTCTATCTGTGATAACTGGCTTAATTTAAACACAAAAAAAAATCGGTGGCTTTCTTATTTGATGCTGAGCCCAAAATATTAACGATTACTAGATTGGCTTACGTAGTAAACCTATTTTAACCACTATTGTTGCTCCGGATCATTTTTGAGCTGTCATTTCTTTCAACAGTGTGTGTCAGTTGAATGCATCTAAATCAAGCAGTGTTGTAAGCAAGCAAGGGTTTAGATCATAAATGGAGGCTATTTTGTCTTGACTATGACTTTTTCCTCTTAGAATCGGCTGACGAAGACTGAAGATTTCCATCCCGTTTGATTTGAATTATTCTATAGGATTTGGGGCTGGAAAGTCATTCGAATTGTCTCACTAGCTGTGTTGAGTTGTTGAGTTTTAATATCTTTAAGCTTGTTGGACATTTTGTGCTATTTTTACCGGGATGAATCTGAAAACAGGAATTTTGGCAGGTTTTGCAAGTTTTAACAAGGAATCAGTTTACTCCCCAACAACAACGGGATCCTCCCTACTGCTTATATTATATATGGTTATTATCACTGGAATCCACCTTACGGGTTATATTGTAACCAATTTATAGACTGCGTGTGCCCGTTGACGCTACACTCGCGCCTGTGACGTTGAGAAGAGAGACCTTTTACTCACTGGCAGCCACGCCATTATACAGACAAATTGTATTAATATGATAGTTTATTGACTAGATTTATAATTAATCTATTTGTTTTTTTAATGACGTGAATTTGTTGAAATTTAAACTTTAATAATAAGATAACTAACTTGCACTTTTTATTTTTAAATTAAAGATTTTTATTATTACAGTTTCTATCTTTACCGAATTTTATTTGTCCCACAAGATCTGTTGCTTTCGTATTTCCTTTTCTTTACGCACTTGTTGATTTATAGGAATAAGGCTGACAGCTAGTTCCTAAAGACATCGCAGATAGTTTCTGTATATGGCCTAGATTTAGATGCAGCGGCGCCCTGAATAACCCACTCCTACGCTCCGGCATAGGAGTTAGCTCAGCATTTTATTGGTTAATGCAAGCTACCAGCTATACTCTGATGATTTATTTTAATTAGTTAAGTATTTTTCCTTACTTAATTGTGAGCTTTTGCGCCACCAAATGCCAGTGTGGCAAAGTAGAGATACATACATACATACAGATGTATGTAACGTTGACAAGAAAAACAAAAATGTATCCATTACGAACACTGTTTTTTTTTTAATGTTATTTTTAATGTTACAAAAACATCAGTGTAAGAATAAAAAATAAACACGCTGTTGAAACAATATTTATGACCCAAATAAAAAGCGACATTTCTCCCAAATAACTTAAATATTATGCTTGTTTTGTAGTCAAGCTTACGTAGAAGTGTCTAAGCGTATTATTCGTAATAAAAAGTACCCGAGAGAAAAATAAATATAATTTTTTCGTATATAAAATTTGAGGTATTACAAACGTTTTTGTGATACTTTTAAAAACCATATTTAACATGTGGAGTATTCCACTTTAAATTTTATTAGAAAAGTAACTCAATATTTATCTTTATAAACAATAGTTAAATGAAATTTTAAATAATAATTTAAGTTACACGTTTCTTAGATTAGCCTTCATTTGCAGCATTTTAAACTTGATTTACATAAGCCAGCTATAATCTATAAACTAGGCTTAAAATTTGACAGTCAGAAAATGCCTAATATTTGGAAAAACCTGCCAATGAAACATTTGTTCAAATAATCGTTTTCACGACGTTTCGCTAAAATCTCATTTGCCA
The DNA here is from genome assembly GCA_034092305.1 of Diaprepes abbreviatus. Classification (NCBI taxonomy): domain Eukaryota; kingdom Metazoa; phylum Arthropoda; class Insecta; order Coleoptera; family Curculionidae; genus Diaprepes; species Diaprepes abbreviatus. The sequence continues at coordinate 1,096,734 of JASJET010000230.1, read as the reverse complement.
TTTTCAAGTGCGGTTCATCTCGTTACTCGCTGAGAACTGGTGGTGGTCTCTGATAAATTTCGAGTTTTGTCTAGCTGCTCATTTGTAAAATCTCCCTCAAAGTACATTATGGCGTCTTTTACAGTCCTCTTTGAATGTGATTTTGGTCAGATCAGGCTGATATAAAATGATCCAACTGACACAATTCTCAGGGATATGATTCCAATATCAACACCCGAAGAAATGTTAACATTGGTTTATTACGCCAACAAAAAACTTTATATTCGCCCAAATCCATAAAGAAAAGCATAACAAACAACAACTAAAACATGTCGTAAATCACAAATGTAGTCATTTTATCAAACAAAAACGTTGACAAAAGATTAGTATTAAAGCGAACGCGTGAGGGCAATACGAAACATCAAACAAGAGGGCCAAATTTCAAGCCCGGATCGTCTACATAAGAGGCTTATGACAGATTATCTTACCCAACTTAATGCCCTGCTTTTCATATTTCTTGCGTCCCCACTTTGGTAAACGATGGAGGACGATCTTTGAAATAGAATATCGTTTTTTTTCGGGATATTTTATTATATTTCATCTAATTGACTTAAATATCCTTTCGAATTAGGTCAGAAAAAAACATATTGGCCAAAAACGAGTCCAAGATATATTTTTAGAAAGCCTTTTTTTTGACTTCAGGTATACAGGGTCCTGCGACAATGCATCGGTCACTTTTGCACGGTATATCCATTATTATAAAAGAAAAAACTTGTGATTTAAGCGAAATTGTGCTACTTTTTTAATAAAGAAAAAAAGCTTTTACGGCTTTGATCAAGTTAAAAATCGTAGTTCTTAGGTTTAGGCCGTTTCAAATTGTAATTATTATCCGACGTTTCGCCTACCATTGCACGAGGCATGTTCAGGGATCTTTACTCCACAAGATTAGAACACTGAATACATTCAGGGTGAGTCCACACGACAAGAAAAATGTAAACGTAGGCGTATAACGCGCTTTTGTGTTAAAAATATATCTTCCACAAGGTAGATTTCGTTACGCGGTCATAAGGGGTGTGTTTTTTTGTCTTAACCTAACTTTCATCAGGGTTTTTGTTTATATTTTATATAAAAATTATAATGAAGCAAAATAAAACATTAATTGCAGCAGTATTTTAATCTGGAAAAAAAGTTACAAAATGTAAGGAGAATATTGAAATATTCTTTATTAAAAAAAAAAAGAAAACAGGAAAGTCGTCGCTACTGGGTCCGGTCTGTATTTGAGGAAAACATTGGAGAAAGTCTTGGACATAATAATAATTTAATTCAAGAAATGTGAGAAATTGATCCTGATTTTTTACAAATATTTTCCTGTTACTATTGGTGAATTTGAAGAGCTGTTCGCTGTTGTTGGGCCAATAATTAGGAAACACGATATGAAAATGTGTACAGCTATACTCTTATCACTAGGATGGAAAACACATTGTGATATTTAGCTGCTGAAATCAGTATGTGAAAGCAACAGTGCCAGTTACGAGTCGGTAAACAGTGTTTCTGAAATTATTCAGGTTACTTGTGCGGTCGTATGGGACTCTTTAAAAGAAGTTTTATTTCCAAAATTTACCACTTCTACCTGGTAAAGAATTGCCAAGGAGTTCAAAGACGAGAATTTCAATATTTCAGTGTAATTTTAACAATCGTTTTAATAATTACAATTGTTTGTAGTTTTTAGAAGAATACATTATATATGACACTAACTGGATTTTTGTTATTAAATTTCCATCAATGTTCATTTTTACTTTGTAATTGTTTACAATAGATTTATATAAAGTTTACCAAGGGTAGGGTTACCAGACGACAGGAATTTTCCTGACATGTCTGAAATTTTAGCCCCCTTTAGGGAAACAGGAAAAAACTGCAATTGTCAGTATTTTTTTGAAATTAATAGAGGAAAATATAAGTAATAAAAAAATATTTATTAATCATTCTAGTAAGAAAAAATAAATTAATTAAACATTAACAAAATAAGTGAATTGTTAATTTAGTACATTAATAAATTTAGTTTCGTACTTTTATTGCTTGATGTTTCTTTTAGCAACTGCTGGTCTTTTATAATCAGTTCATGACATTCTTCACATGGGTTCTTTAAGTTAAATTGCGTCTAGAGTAGAACCTTAACAGAATATATTGTTGTAAACCAACTGTTCCTACAAATTATTAATTATTAAATTACTATAAATAGATATTTTTAAGTTACTCTTATGGATTAATAGATAATTATCGTCATCGTCCCATAAATACACACTTTTTCATTTCAGTAATCATGTAAATAAACAGTTATGTTATATTTGTTACTACGCCTATGGCTATAAAATAATAATTTATATACAGAAATAGAATATAACTAGGGCATGAACATAGAGACAAGGGGAACCAAAATTCAAAAACTGCAATAGTGACATTAAATTAGTAAGTAAGAGGAAACAACATTTTTGCCTCATGATTTAACGAACATTTTAATAAAATATTAAAATTAATATTAGAAGATTTATTTGAATTCGTCGAAATCAGTGATAAACCAAAAGCAAAACCAGCAAAGTTATAACATTGGTGGCAGCGAACAGCAAAGCTTATAACAATATATACAGCCTATTTCTCTCCTTAGTCCACTACGCTCCCATTAATGAGAAAACTCGTTCGATTTTCGCATTTGATGCTTTGATTGATTTTGAAAATCTCACTGTCTTAAAATACCACATACAACATTCAAATAAAATGTCCGGATATTTACTGAAAAGTCAGGGAGATTGTCAGGAAATCTCATTTAATCTGGTAACCATAGCCAAGGTCTGTGGACTAGCGTCTCGATATCAGAAATTACCATTAAATAGAAATTGTATTGCATAACGGCCTTTATTTCATAAACTTTAATTTATATAACGAACAACTGTATTATTGCAATTGTTATAAAATTAATAAAAAAATGAACAAAAATTGTTTTTTTTAAGGACCAAGCAGTAATGATCTTCGACAACAAGCATTTTTAATAAATTAAAACAATTTAACATTGTTCATAAATAACCATTATCTCAAAACTGGCAAAATAAAAAAATATAAATAAAGCAACAAACTTCTCAAAAAAAAACATAGGTTATGTTCACATAAAATATTTAAAAAAATAGTTTCCGTCATGTTTAAAGCAATCCGCTGAAAAGTTAAACCGTATTTTGCGTAATGACCTTGGAAAAGGCGGATTTAGGCGGAAAATGTTCAGTCTTTGTCTTTTTTTAAATTTAACAAATCATAATACTTGATATTTAACATATGTCTTATTACGCTTACGCCCAGATTTTTCTTATCGTGTGGACCCACTCTCAGACTGATTTTCGAACATTAGAAATTTTTAAGGGTGTTTCGTCCTGACACCGATGGCGGGTTCGTCAGTGGGGCCCACCGATGTCTTTCCCAGACACCCTTGTTTACGTACTTATCTATTTTTCGAATGTTATATTTAAAGTCATTCCTTGACGGGATCCATAGGTAAGATGTTCCACCTATAGACGATCGTTCATACAATACTTTCTTAAACTTTAATATATTTAGAGGATCTCAAAAACTATTAAAGTTCTAAATGATATTTTAGATGTTGCACTAAAAGTATTATTAATAATGAGATATGTATTTAATATTCATGGCCTACTTTTTCAAAAAAATAAATATTTTAGATTTATTGGTGAAATCAAATATCAACTGGAAGGCTTGAAAAAATTGTAATCGAGCTGACGAACAATTTACAAGGTGTTCTAATAAAGGTGGAGAAAATTGGATACCCGCATTATTTTCATTAGTTTTTGGCACAGTTTTTGCCAGTATGTTCTATTTAATTTAGTAGGAATATATTTACTACAACTTTAGAAAACTTAGTATCCATTTAAATCTCAATTCTTTGTAACTAAAGTTAACTGGAATAACAGAAAACTGAGCTTCATTTTCACAAGAATATTTTCAGCAATTTAATAAAATAACAAATATAAATAGATGGAAAATGAAGTAAAATTTCGTTTTTTTTTTTGTGAATAGTATATTAATTTTTGAGCAAGGCTCATCAACATTTCATATACATAATTTTTATGAAACTGATTTCATTATACTTAAAAAGGTATATAAGGGCTGCCGGTGTTTTTGTAGTCTTTATAGCTGCAATTTTTGTTTAATTTTTGCTTGTTTTCGTTAATTTAATTTACACGAAATGTGCTGCCTTTATTAGTCGCTGGCATGCTAGAATTTGTAGTCTAAGAGCTTAAGGATTTACAGTTAGTTACACAAAAACGTGTTGAGAAAATATAATTTATTTTTAAAAAGTAGGCGTTGACAGAACGGATGTCAGCGTTCATCATACACAAAAAAATTTTGGCAACTAATTTAGTGACACTTCTTGTTAGTTAAACCACCATTGTCGTTCGAGGTTATTTAAAGTGTGAGTTATAAAAAAAAAATTCGTTAGAAATGAAGAAAATGAATTTTTATTTGTAGGATCTCTGTCACTGAAAAATTTAAGTAACTACATGAATAAGTTAGTCGTAGCATTGAAAGAATAATAAAACAAACATAAATTTCACCCATGTCGCATTCAACCACATCAGGAGCTTTCGGAAGTAGATTGCGACCGACGACTCGAATTTTGTTTATGGGTTCTAAAAATGTTAAGATACGATGAAAATTTCTTTAATTTTGTTCTTTTTTTTTGGATGAATCCACTTTCCTTAATAACGGAGTCGTTTACAAGCATAATTTCCACCATTACACTTTATATAAAACGCCGATGGTCAATACAGATGATATGACAAATTGTGTGGGGTGGAATGTTTGGAACGCGTGTGATATAAGGTTCATACTTTTTTGAGTGCCATGTTTCTGGAATCTACTAGGCCCAATATACCTGAACTTATGGAGAATGTTCTACTGAATTTTTGAGAAAGAATGTTGCTATAACTAGGCGGTGCTGTTGTGCACTTCCAAGTTAACGTCAGAAATAAGTTAGATACTTAATATCCCATTAGGTGGACAGAGAGATGCGAAACGCAATGCTAGCCAGCGAGATCTCCGGATCTAACAAGTCCTAATTTTGGAGATATATTAAAAATAATGTTTAAGATATACAGTTACGGACTCCCGAAAATAGAAAAGAACAAATAAAAACAGCGTTTTGCTCTATAATATCAAATGTGTTAAATAAAGTTTAACAGTTATTTCAGAAAAGAATTCGGTTATGCATAAAAAAATGTGGACATAATTTTGATCATTTATTAAAACATTAATTTTTAAAAATTTTTAAATTAAGTTTATTACATATGTTAGTTATAATAATTTCAACTCTATCAACGCCTCCTTTTCAAAAACAAATTAAAAAAAATGTTTCTAAAATCTAAAATGCTAAAGTACTAGGCAACTATAAAAAATAGGTGAAGAAAACCTTAATACAATTTTAAAAACTGTCAAAATTAAAATATAAAATCGATATTAAATAAGGAATGTTCAATTTGCTGAGCAGTAATTGTCCTCGAGGTCATTGTAAGAAAATAAAAATACATCGTTCTGAGGAAGCTCAATATAACGAGAGAAACGTTGAAGAAATAAAATTCTTTTATTGAAAAACCTCGAAACCTTTACCTAAGAAATATAAAAAATAAGGGTGTTTTTTATAGAGTTATAAAACTTTAAGTTGGCAATACTTTTTTAACTGGCGGCCATTTTGTCAGTTTTCAAGTGATTTATGTTTAGTTTGGTTTGGCATTTCAACATGAATAGACTGACGCCTGAACAACGCTTCCAAATTGTGCAAATTTATTTTGAAAATCATGGTTCTGTTCGAAATACGTATCGCGCACTACGTCCATTTTACGGTCAACATAATCGTCCATCAGAGCAATTGATTCGATTAACTATGGAACGTTTTCGCACCACGTTTACTCTAAATGATAATACGCATCCACAGAGACGTCGTACAGTGCGTACAGAAGAAGTCATTGCTGCTGTAGAGCGTAGCGTAGCGGAAGACCCGAATCAGTCTATCCGCCATCGTGCACAGGAATGGGATATGTGTCCATTCACTTTATGGAAGAATTTGCGGAAAGATCTTGGTTTGCGTGCTTACAAAATCCAACTCGTGCAATAATTGAAGCCACACGATCACCTAGCAAGGCGTAGATTCGGTGAATGGGCTCAAAACAAGATTGGCGTTGAGCCCGATTTTCATATGCGAATTTTGTTTAGCGATGAAGCTCACTTTTGTTTGAATGGATACGTCAATAAACAAAACTGCCTTATTTGTAGTGATGATAATCCTCAAGTGTATGTTGAGACACCGTTACATCCAGAAAAACTGACTGTTTGGTGTGCTTTATGGGCTGGTGGAATCATTGGTCCGTACTTCTTTAAAAACGATGCTGGTCAGAACGTTACAGTCAATGGTGACCGCTATAGAGCCATGATTACTGACTTTTTCGTTCATCAATTGAACAACCATGATGTGCAGGAGCTGTGGTTTCAACAAGACGGCGCAACATGTCACACAGCTCATGCCACAATTGATTTATTAAAGGAAACGTTTGGCAACCGCATAGTTTCACGTTTCGGACCCGTGAATTGGCCTCCAAGATCGTGCGACTTAACGCCGCTAGACTATTTTCTGTGGGGATATGTGAAGTCGCTAGTCTACGCCGATAAGCCCGAAACGATTGATCACTTGGACGACAACATTCGCCGCGTTATTGCCGTTATACGGCCACAAATGTTGGAAAAAGTCATCGAAAATTGGACCTCCAGATTAGACTACGTCCGAGCCAGCCGTGGCGGTCATATGCCAGAAGTCATATTTAAATTATAATGCCAGAAGGTTATCTTTCGAATAAAGTAAATTTCATGTCAATTTAAAAAATTCATCTTCGTTTTATTCCATTTAAAAGTTCTATACCTCTATAAAAAACACCCATATATATATATATATATATATATATATATATATATATATATATATATATATATAGTTGATAAATATTACTCTCATGTTAAAAAGTGCGATAAACTCTAAGATCATGGAAAAACTCCGGGTTCGAAAAAGAATGACAGCGCTGTTTCGTCCTAGCGTGGGACTCACCAGGCCATTGCATTCGATACAAATCATCATTTCGCATCTATGTACCATAAACAGATTTCAAAGTTAAAAAATGGTTAATAAGACTGTGGTGATATCTCAATGGCTCACTCAATAACACACGAACAACACAAATCAACAATGTTGTATAAAACCACCATATGGTGGCGCGACGGTAAATTAAAAAAGAAATATATCAAAACACGACACACGAATTCCGCAGTTTAAGTAAAGTGTCGTACCAACGAACTACTTAAGAGAGCTGTTGCGTATTTTTAAGTCAATGAATATAAAAAAGAGAAACGTTGTCGTCCGTGTAATTTTAACATAAAATAGGCAATAGTCGACTATAAAGACGTGCAAAAAAAGCCCACACACTCCCGAGATGTAAATACAGATTGGCTACAAATGGAATACAAAGAAAAGTTTTCAACCCATTACCACCCAACTTAAATGTTCAGATTGTTGTAATTATCAACATCTCACCGATAGTCCCCGCCGCAAAATGAGTTGAAAAATAAGATCCAAATTTAATATAGTACGACGACGGGTGTCTGGGAAGGTGTCAGCTGAAACCCACTGAGGAGTCCTATGACTGGAACCGGATCGAAACATAAAAATCAGGTTTAGCTAGCAAGCAGACGCTGATATATGGATTTTCGAGTTAGAGCGTAATTCCGTAGTAGCAAGGGACCTATACGGTTTTCGACGTGGCATCCCTGGTGGGGAGTCCACATGCTCTTGGAAACGGACAAGTTACATGGGTTCTTAACCGCACCGAATCTACGCCAAACTATTAGTCTCCATAGTTCTCAGACACAGCAATCATACCTTCCTTGTAATCGGGATCTGGAGTATAAATCTCCAGTTTCCAAGAAGGTTGATTATGTAGAGGTGAGGGTATTGCAATTATCAACATCTCACTGATATTCCCCGCCGCGAAATGAGTTGAAATATAAGATCCAAATTTAATATAGTTCGACGACGGGTGTCTGGAAAGATGTTAAAATTTTTTGACTGAATTGTAGTCATAAGATCACTAAGAAGTTAGAATATTTTATTTGGACAATAACGACTATATATATATATATATATATATATATATATATATATATATATATATATATATATATATATATATATATATATATAGTGATGTTATGATTACAATCCAGTCAATAAAAAATGTACCATTTGCTCCTAGACTAAAATACATTAGTCTGGCTAACTCTGGCAATTGCAATAGAGCCACTAATTAAATTAAAAGGCACAAAATTAAAGTTTAAACGAAGGTCCTTTTGTTGAGTGTAATTATTTAATGTTCCTGCGCCCTTAATAGGGTTATTTTGCTTCATTACGAAAAAGTTTGTTGAACATGGAGCTTTTTTGTTGATCTAATTTATAATAAAACTTTTTGCATTGTTGATTTTGGACCTTTTGGCAATTATTTACCGTGCTGCATAAAAAGGGTCTCGAATATGCTGGTTGGTTCGCAGTTTTATTGTGGAAAATGAGAGTGTTAAAGCTTAATAATAGGTGAGTGGTTCACACTTTGAAGGAGAGCATGAACCAACCAATTTATTTTCGCATTATAGTCCACAGTTTTTGTCTCTTGACAAATTTTCGAAAAATGCTTCTTTTCCGAGATATTTGCACTATATATATATATATATATATATATATATATATATATATATATATATATATATATATATATATATATATACTAACATGGTTAATTTATACAATGTCAGTCACATTTTTGAAGAGTTTTTGAATGTTAAGCGAGTGAAAACGAAAAATTATATTTATGTTAAGGAAACAAGGTTCTTTGTTACCGATTCCAAAACTTTATCTCCAGATTCTTATCATCAATTTTTATTTTAAGAGGTTTGTTGATAGATATACGTAAATTAAAATCATCAAAATACCATGAACAACTATATCGGTTTTAAAAAAATAGTATGATTTTTTAAAAAACATTTTTATTGAACCTGACTGCAAAGTTGTTTCTATTTTCCAATAGATTGTTCCAAATGTTTTAATCAATTTTTATGTTTACTTATTTCCAGACATCGAGTCGGTTTATTTTTCTATAACATCGAACAAGTTCAACATCGAATTTACTGAAATGCCTGGAAATAATCAATCTAAAAAAATGAACCTGTTATTAAGCGATCAATTGGTAATAAAAATTTATTGTTTAGAGGTTTGGTGTGCAATTATAACATCGTTAGCTGAAGTTGGCCAATCGACTTGACTTTCGCACTTTTATAAGGAATGTTCATATATATATATATATATATATATATATATATATATATATATATATATATATATATATATATATATATATACAGGGTGATTCAAAAATCGATCACGAAACTTAAGGGGGTGATTCTACTTGACAAAATAAGGGTAGAGCTTCATATAATTTTTTTTCAAAATGTCATTCGTTTTCGAGTTACAAGCCGTCCAAGTTCAAGTTTTTATTTTTTGTTTTTTGAATTACTCGCTTACAGGAAAACCGATTTGACTAATATTTGAAAGATGGGCTAAGTCCTCTGCGCTTCATCATTTTAGTAACAATTCACATTGATTGTTTGCCGCTAGAGGGCACTTTACCTACATTGAAAATTGTTTTTTTGTCATAATTTTTTAGTGTTGACCGCTACAGTAGTTTTTGGCATAATTTCTGAAAGACTGATGCCAGGCCTTTAAAAAAGGTGCTCTTTATTTACATCGCTAAACCCAACGGTTTAGACGTAAATCACCCTTAAAAATTAAGTGGTAAATTTATTTTCTCATTTCATTACCACCAGCTACCAGGTAAATAGCTATCAAAGTATACTAGAGCTGTCAGTTTAACATCAAATAAATTCGCTTTTTAAACTATTTAATTTATAATCTTAAAATAACTAATAATGGCTAATCAGTAAATATTCATATTATGGATTATTACGATATACATTTAATTGATAAAAATTAATGAAACAGTACTAAACAAACTAAAAAAGATTCTCAAAATGTCCCCCATTTTCTTCAATACGTTTCCTAACACTCTTCAAAAAATGTCGCCTAACTCGATGAAAAATTTCTGGTGTTTCTTTAATAATTTGGCACTTTTCGATTATCCTGAAGCGAAGATCCTCGACGTTGATTACTGGAATATCGTACACCAATTGTTTCAAATGACCCCAAAAGAAAAAATCCATAAGATTAAGGTCTGGTGACCTCGCTGCCCATGCCAATGGTCCACTTCGTCCTATCCATCGCTCAGGATACGTTGCATTCAAATACTGTCGGACACGTATACTAAAGTGGGGCGGAGCTCCGTCTTGGAGGATCCACATGTTGGCCCTTACTTCCAATGGCACATCTTCCAGATACAATGGGAGACGATTTTGGATAAAATCTAAGTATACGTCACCATTTAATGGGCCATCAAAGAAATGAGGACCAATAAGGTAATCTCCTATTATCCCTGCCCACACATTTAGTGAAAATCTACGCTGATGTTTCGTTTCTACCACATTGTTTGGGTTCTCGTAAGCATATGTGTGGATGTTGTGTAGATTTGTTATGCCATCGCGAGTGAAACCAGCTTGGTCAGTGAATAATATGACGCCAATTAATCGATTATCGTGTTCATACTTAGCTAGGATCTGATTGCACATTTCCAACCGTCTCGGCCGATCATCGTCATAAAGAGCCTGCACCTTTTTTGAATGAAACGGGTAGAGTTGTTCTTCTCTTAGTATCCTCCATGAACTAGCCTGACAGAGCCGCACTTCATTCCCAATTTTTCTAGTACTAATACCTGGATTATCTTTAATAATTTCAAGCACTCTTTCTTCTTGTTGCACGTTTCTAGCAGTTCTAGGTCTTCCCCTATTTCCATTATAACTTTTAAAGGAACCACATTCCGCAAGCCTCCTGTGCACACTGGAAAATGTTTGAGCATGAGGGATATTTCTTTCCGGATAACTCTCCATATAATATCTTCTTGCCAACTCTGCATTACCATTTGCTTTTCCATAACAAAAATGGATATCACAATATTCGATATTTGAATATTGGTGATTAGCCATTATTAGTTATTTTAAGATTATAAATTAAATAGTTTAAAAAGCGAATTTATTTGATGTTAAACTGACAGCTCTGGTATACTTTGATAGCTATTTACCTGGTAGCTGGTGGTAATGAAATGAGAAAAGTAAATTTACCACTTAATTTTTAAGAGTGATTTACGTCTAAACCGTTGGGTTTAGCGATGTAAATAAAGAGCACCTTTTTTAAAGGCCTGGCATCAGTCTTTCAGAAATTATGCCAAAAACTACTGTAGCTGTCAACACTAAAAAATTATGACAAAAAAACAATTTTCAATGTAGGTAAAGTGCCCTCTAGCGGCAAACAATCAATGTGAATTGTTACAAAAATGATGAAGCGCAGAAGACTTAGCCTATCTTTCAAATATTAGTCAAATCGGTTTTCCTGTAAGCGAGTAATTCAAAAAACAAAAAATAAAAACTTGAACTTGGACGGCTTGTAACTCGAAAACGAATGACATTTTGAAAAAAAATTATATGAAGCTCTACCCTTATTTTGTCAAGTAGAATCACCCCCTTAAGTTTCGTGATCGATTTTTGAATCACCCTGTATATACATATATATATATATATATATATATATATATATATATATAGATATATATATATATATATATATATATATATATATATATATATATATATATATATATATTTCCTTTTTTTTTAATTGTTGGGTGCCAGGCACAAATAACTATACCTGAGTATAATTGATTTGAACCACAATTTTTTATTTTAATAAAAAAAATTACACGAATACACATGTGCTGTATTTCTGAATGTACCCCGTTTTTCGTGATCAGTTGTTTAAAAAACATTGATGTCAATTTTTTCTTTCTCAGGTGAGTTCAGATTAAATTATTATTATTATTAGAAAAATCAAACCAATGATTCATTAACACAAGTACAAACTTTATTAAAATAATACAAATATGTCAGTGGGTGCAGTTTTATGTAATATTTATAAATCACCTTATCTATTAGTAATTAAAATTATCAATATTATTTAATGTGCACTGTTTCTCTTTTGTTGGATGTAAGATTATTAAATCTGGCAACGTTGTATATAGTGTCTGAACGGTTAAAAATGACTAGTGACTTATTACATGTAATTTTACTTTAAACATTCAAAAAAAAACATTCGAGTGTGCCGCTAATATTAAGAGTGATAGAGTTACAAATATTTATTATAAGGTTAGTATATATCTATTTAATCAAACTATTTTCAGGCAAGTCTAAAATTTCTATTTCTTACACGTGAGGTAAATACCTATTAATCTCCAGCATTTTTTTATCCACGTTCTAGGTTTCTTCCTTTTTTTAAAAAGTTAAAAATCCCTTTTTCTTTGCCAACTATTATAATTTTTCTTCTTATTTATATCACTAATTTGTTAAATATTTTTCAGAGCTGCTTGCTTATTGATACTATTTATTTATTAATTTAGTAAACTTCTTTTCCTTTTTTTTTAATTGTCTTTCAATCTCTAGAAATTTTTTATCAACGTTCTAAGTTTTTCCCTTTTTAAAATTTTAATGAATGAGAATGGCGATATTAACTCTATCACAGATTAATTTTCTTTTATTTTTTTTTTCCAATAACAAATGAAAATTTTGTTTTGTTACTGTTAATAAAAAAGACTAGCGATGTTTACTCTACAACCGATTAATATACACTCCTTCTTTTATTTTTTTAAAAATAACAAAAGACGATTTTTAGGTTATGTTACTTTTTACGAATAAGACTAATGAGGTTTATTGTACAACTGATTGACATTCACTCCAAAAAAAAAAATGAACTTTCGCTTTTATAGTTAGCGGTGAAGTAGTATAAATTTTTGTTTTATTTTTTTTTCTGATTGGTCAGCCATCTAACGTGAACTGGCAACTAGATGGAATTGTAAGCTTTGAAATACAAAACCAAAATTGATTTCTAATTGTCAAATTAAGATAAAATTTTGATATTTTATTGATAATATGAACTAAATATTATATTTGATAAAAATAAATTATGAGTTATGTAAATTTAGGACTTTTCCTGACATTTTGATATATCTACAATTTACTTTTCGTTATTATTTAGCACATAAAATTGGATTACATCTAAAAAAAATTTACATATACATTTAAATTTTAATTGTAACTTGCTGAAATTGATAATTCTTATTTTGTTAATATTATAATCATATTTAACAATGTTTTATCTGCATTTAAGTACTATTTTATTCTAGTTTCTTTTTAAAATTAACTTATAATCTACATTATATATATATATATATATATATATATATATATATATATATATATATATATATACATACATTTATGCATCAGAATGAAAGTAGAAGCGTATAGAATTTTATATGACGAAAAACATCTCTTTTTAATTAGTGGGATTCAAATTGAATTTCCATCAAGTTCTCCCTTATCCCCCTTGTCTGTTAACTTATCAAGTTGACATTTGCCGGCGTATAAATACCAGCTAACTGAATCAAAAATTCGACCTATATTCAATATATTTCTATTTATATTCATTCCTCTGTCAGGATTTAGGAAAATAAAGAAATGATTAACCACAAACACCTACACAAAGCATTCATCACCTAATCAAATTTATTTCCTTTCTTTTCCCGAAACAAATACCTTTAAAATAAAAACAAAAGGCAGCTAATAAGAAAATTTAACTCGAGGAATTTCATAAGACCTTCCCTCGCATAAAATAAACACATTAATTTTTCCTTTGTGCCTAATATTTTCATCGCAACTTTCCTTTGAACATTTAAATTTGCCAAATTAAAAGAGATGATCAAAGACTCCGGTGAAGTTTAGGTTTTCTTGATGTGTCCTAGAACAGAATATTATAAGGATGCTTATAATAATTTGAACTTTTTATATTAAATAATTATGTAATTATTGCGCTTTTTTATATTTAAATTAAACGGACTCAAAAAATATTAAATAAGTTAGATATTTGCTTTTATAACATGGATTTATATTGGATAATAAATTTCAACATATTTTTAATGTCCCCGTGATATAAAAGGGCATTTTTTTTATAAAACGTTTCGATCATAGTGACAAGCTAACAATGATAAGTATTGACATTAGTTAAAAAAGAGTAATGTCAAACTTTTATTGTTTAATTTGGTACCCGTTAGCCCTTCATCCGAGTCAGAATGCCACTGACAATTTGTTATTTAGTTAACTGAATTCTAACGCAGGAACCATCATGTTCATCGTGAACAGTGAGACGCAATTCAGCAGGCTATAATGCACGGAGTGTATTTATGTGCGCATTACCAACCGGAGGAATTACAAACTTGGGTATAACTTACCTTTAAATTTTCCAAAATTAATTTACAATTTAATTACAATAGCTTAAGTTAAAATAAATAATATAACACAAAAGTATCTAACAATCTATATAGTAACTGGAAAATCTAAAATTCGAGCGTTGTCTTATCTTTTGAACTAGCTACGGGAAGGTTACTGCATTGTCAAAAAAGCGCTATACACCCACAGATCGGAATGTAGTTTCGTCCTTAAAATTCAACAGTAAGGAACACAAATAAAAATAAGGAACAAGAAGCCAAAATGAAAACCAGGAACATGAACCATTAATAAAAAAAATGTATTCTTAGAATCCTTCATATATCGCATACAAAGTACAATCCATTGTTAATAATTAACTTTTAGTCACTAAAATGCGATGATAGAATGATATTAATTATTTAAAAGAGAAAGCAATCCATTAAAATGGTAATAATATCGTTAATTCAACTTGCCTAACTGATTCCGGTAAAAAAATTATATATCCGAAATGTGCCTGCTAGGCACTCTCTGAGGACACAGCTAACAGATTCAGCCTCCTCCAGACACCACCTGCACGTCGCATAGTCTACACTAGCGATCTTATGTAGATGGCCCTCAGGTGACAATGACGGTCTGCTTCCTTAATCCCGCGTATGCCCGAGTGACCCGAGACCCATACGAGTCTAATTGTGCAGCCGTTCCTTATCAGAATGTTCAGTACATCCTTACACTCAGACACCACTCGTGAAGTCACGATACTGAATTTCATTGTCAGTATCGCAGACTTGCTGTCTAAACATATGTTTATTACTATATTCCTGTTTATGCCCCTCTCATAAAGATGCCCACACTGCAGAATAGCTTAAATTTTCGAGAGAGTAGAACTCTTTGACTCCCTTGCACTTGCCTAACACTACGGCTTCAACTCTTTCGTTTTGTTGAGATCCACACAAATGATTCACTTAATTCCTTTGACAGATAGAGTAAAATCTCCGAAAGTGTCTTGGTGGCTCACACACTATTGCTTTTCCAACGGTCTTTTTAGAAAAAAGAACGAATTTTGACGATACCAAATTAAAATAAAATTCTTAAAAAAAAAATGATTGACTATCGAACATTCCTAAATGGAATATTGGTTGAAGTACTGATAATGACATTGAACGATATGCAACCCATCATGTACGAACAACTGACCAATTCATGCGTTTCTTGAACCGACAAATAGGGTAGAATGACAAATATTTCCCATCTAATATTTCGCTATATCTTATCATCCTGCTAGAATTCTCCAGAAAAAAATTACTAACATCCTCCTAGTGAGACGTCATCAGTATTCTACATCAGACGGCGTGGCAACAAAACAACACAGCAACCGATGAATGACAGTTTGTCAGGTTTGACGCAATAAAATATTTAAATTCTATTGCCTCAAAAACGGCTGCTTGCAACAGGTATAACATTTTTAATTAGAAATTTAATATATCCAGACATGAAGACAGATAAAGTAAAGAACATTTGGTGACAGTTCTACAATCAACATCGAATTTACGCTGGAAAGAATTGGGGAGACCAGGTACAAAAATAACACTTCATACTTCTTTGATTTCTGGTTTTTAACGACATTTTAGATACAATGAATATAGTCATATAAAACTTTCATTTATACTTTTTAAATGTACATTACAATTTTAGTCAATATATTTAGTTTTCTAACAATACAAGACTGCAAAAAAATAATGACGTTTGTTACTTTCGACCCCAGGGTCAGGAAGAAAGTAACAAGGAACGGGTCAAAAGTAACACACTCAAGATCATACGAAATATAATAATAACTATCAGAAAGAAAGACAAAAACCATATCAAATCAACAAAATATAAAATATTTTCTTTTAAAAATGTAATAACAAAAGATGTAATAATGTGCTTTGCGGTAATCAAGCATTTATAAATAAACTTTAATGAGATCAATAAAATAATTTTATTCAGACTCGCAATTATGGCAAATATAAGATGTATCACCTTAAGTACAAGCAGCGTGAGACCATTTTTTTATACTAGAGACATTGTAACCACTTCTTATTTGGCAAACTGTTGCTGAATAATTCTGAACAAGCGAGGGAAAAGCAATCATTTTCATCAGTAAAATTTCCACTTGACAGATTTTCCTTTTCTTTGAGTCGATTCTTCGTGTTTTTTGGCCTGTTCCTTGTGCAGATGATATTTTTTTCTTGCCTTTCTCTCTAGTGGTATATAACATTAATTTTTGGCTTTATTTTTTTGGTTGTATTTTTCTTCAATTGCATTTTTCTCCGAAGTATCAATAAGTATCGCAGTTTTACGTTTTTTACCACCTCTTTCTCTTTCGGATCTTGGACCAGCTTTAGGAAGAGGTCTTATATCTTGTAATGAAAGAGCAATTTCCTCTGTTAAGTTAAGTCTTGAAATATTATCTTCAGAGGCTGTTCGTTGCATTTAATTATTGGCTGGCAAGGGACGATCCGTTACAGAAAACGGTCCTGGAATATTATTTATTCCAATCACCCCATTCCCTTCAGAGGCTGTTTTGTTATGAGCAGGCAGGGAACGATCCGTTACAGTAGACGGTGCGCAATTGGTAAAGATGTTCTTATTATATGAACTAATGTCAGTGCTGGTAAAACAAGCAATAGCATTTTGATCAGTAATTGCCAATGGAAATGCTTCTCTGACAATCCCAGGAATACAATGTATGGTCATTGTTTGACCAGGGTGGTTTCGCATCCAGTTATATGTGGCAGTGTTGATCATTTTCTTAAACGGTCCAAAAACGGCTCTATTCAGAAGTTGCAGTTTATGGGTGCAATGGGGAGGAAACGACAGCACACATTATTTTTGTAATAATCAAAGGTTTGAATAGATATGCGATACGTGATTGTCGAGCAAAAATAGGCATTTTTCATCAATAGTGGGTTTGGCTTGTTTTTTGAAATTTTCCAAAAACAATACAAATTCTGCTTTCTGTATCCAGCCACTAGCATTTGTAGCACCAGCAGATCCAATAGGACCGTCGCGTATTATGTGGTCTTGGTATCGCGTCAATGGAAATACAAAAAAAAGGAGGTAGGTGCCCTCGTTGAGCATTAATGGCTACAGTGATGGTTACTAACCTTCCACGTTCGGCAGAAGTTATTGCACCCACTTATTTAATTCCTTTCTAAGCCACTAGTTTGTGCTGTTTTTGCACCACCGTTACTCCGGTCTCATCCATATTCCACATATCTTTTGGCTCAAACTTATAACTATCTATAACTCTTGAGACGTTATCAAATAAATTATTAACATTATGCTTATTAAAACTCGAAACGCGGGATAGATTCGTTGCTTGTGGACTTCTCAGAGATAGATTTGGGTGTCTTTGTCAAAATCCGCATAGCCATTTCTTGCTTACCATGTGATCTTCATTCAATTTATCCAGATATTTATTGTTGTGCTTAACCGCTAATTCTTATGTCATCTTACGCACCTCTCAAGAAGCCATACTTTGGAGCACTCCATTATAGAGTCCTGTAAAGTCAGTCATAAAGACCCAACTGACGCACCGATATCCAACTTTTGCATTAGTATTCCCTGCTTTAAATTTTCGAATTAAACTATATAATGTGACATGGCAAACGTTATATTTTTTTGCTAGTGTTCTTATCTTTGTGATGTTCTTAAAATGCTCATCCGTTACTTTTCTGTACACTGATGTATCAGTAGTGCCCCTAGCTGTTTTCTAGTTCGCTATCGCGGCATCCTGTCTCACTAAAATAAATAGAAAGAAGTATTAAATACATGCACACAGATGATATGTTGCAATAGTGTCAAAAGTAATATGTTACTTTTATACCCAATCATATTTTTGAGGTTGCAAACGCCGTTACCTCAAATATAAGTGTGTTGCATAAAAGACGTTTATAATATGCTACAGGCGATCTAATAACAAATGACTAGGCAAACAGTCACGTTGCAATCATCATATTATCAATACGTAAACACTAAAAGAATAATCATCAAAAACCTAACTTTTTCTTCGAAAAAACACGTGGCGTCTTCCAACACATCTTACGAGTGCGGTGCGGGCGCATTGGATAATTGGACTGTTACTTTTGTACCCGATCTCCCCTACTTAAAAATACCAGTCCACTTTATTGTATTCACGAATTAGAAAGTTAAAATACATATTTTTAATTTCCAATTTTTTTGTACTCTATAAATTTTCTTAGGATGGAAAAGAGAACTTTTAAAAACTCCTCCAATCTACCAATATTTCACTGCATTAAGAAGCTCCGTACCGCTCGATATTTTCGATATAAATTATAATTTACCCGCTCTCAGAAAGATCCGATTAGAATAAATAGCATTACGTTACCCTTGTTTCCCTTAAGCCTCCGTTTAAACCGCTTTAACAAAGAAAAAACTTCCAAATAAAGACCCAATAATTAACTTCGACAAAAAATAAATACACCAGTCGAGGTGATTCGTCCGTCCGTTCCGTTTTTCGGCCTTAAAGTTTAACAGGCCACCGTTACGAAAATCCTCAATTAAAGAATAATCCCGAAATCCCTTTTAAACAACTCCCTTGAAGGGGCAAATCGTATTTTTTGGGGAACCTTTCGCTTTCCAGCAGCGACATTTGCCCAGTAATTACTGTCACACAGTAGGCCGTGGAATAAAATCGAATGCACGCTTACGCAACCAAAAAAGGGATTTGGCCAATCGGACTCAATGTGTCAGGGTGTTTTATTGAATTATGGATAGTCCGGAAGCACACGAGGATATTAATATACACTCGTGGATAAAATTATTCAATACAGTTTTATATTGATGTTACTTCAAAATATGGCTTGAAATTATTTATCTAGTAGGTGGATATATTTACTTGCTTTGAAAATGTTGACGTTTAATCCATATTTTATATATATATATATATATATATATATATATATATATATATATATATATATATATATATATATATATATATATATATATATATATATATATATATATATATATACCACATGGAACTAAATTGACCACGTGGTTGTCGATGCTAGGCATGGAAGCAATGTGCTGGATGTAAGAAGCCTCAGGGGTTTAGATGGAGATACGGACCATTATCTAGTGAGAGCAAAAATCAGGGTGAGAATATCGTCACAGAAACTTAAAACGAACGAAGCATTGGGACAATGGAACATCGAAAAAATGCAAAATAAGGAAAGCCGCGAAAATTACGCACAGGAAATGAAACAACAGCTAAATAAAATAGACCAGAGTAATGATATCGAAAGACTATGGAAACAAATGGAAGACACAATTACAGATACAGCAGAACTAATGATCGGAAAAAGCAGGAAGAGAACAAGAAAATGGTTTTATAAAGAATGCCAAGAAACACTACAAGACAGAAGAAACTAAACATAATGATTTAATAAGAAACAACACAAAACAAAGAAAGCTATACAACATCCCGACGAGAAACAAGAAAACTAATTAGACAAAAGAAAAGGGAATATGAAAAACGGCAATATGAGAAAATGGAAAGAAATAGACAAGACTCAAACAGTCGAGCATTCTACAAATCGGTGTCAAATGAGAAGAAAGGCTTCAGACGTAACTCTGTGTCTATACTTCCAAAGAATAATGATGAACTCATAATCAACGAAGAGGAGATGCTCCAAACATGGCAAGAATATTTCCAAAGTCTACTAAACATACATCAAGAGGAAGAACATAGAGAGGATATATATATTGGGGTGGACCCACCGGTAGAGGACCCAACAATAGGCTCTGACAATATACCGGCCGAATTTCTCAAGTACGGAGGGGAGGTTTTACATAAACAATTACACACACTAATCACACTTATATGGAAAGAAGAGAAAATGCCAGCAAAATGGCCCGAAAGCATAATAATCCATATCCATAAACAGGGAAACAAAACCAAGTGCTCCAACTATAGAGGAATCTCCCTACTTAACACGGCATACAAAATCTTATCTAATATCCTATTAAGTAGACTAACGCCTTTTGTAGAAAATTTCCTAGGGGAAAACCAAGCCGGATTCAGGAAAAATAGATCGACTATAGATCAGATCTTTACTATAAGACAGCTACTTGAAAAAGGATGGGAATTCAATAGAACTATCCACAATCTTTTCATCGACTTCCGACAAGCATACGACAGCATTAAAAGGGGTCAACTGTGGAATGCAATGGCAGAACTTTCGATTCCAAAAAAAATGATCCACCTCGCCAAAGTATGCGTAAATGGCTGTAGATCCAGGGTACGAATAGGTAACCAACTCTTAGAATCGTTTGAAATAAACAGTAGCCTAAAACAAGGAGACGCACTGTCACCCCTCCTCTTTAATATAATTCTGGAAAAAGTAGTGAGAACAACACAAATTAGAACAGAACTAATAACAGTAAACGGACCAAAATTACTACTAGCATACGCGGACGACATTGATATTGTTGGAAACACCGTCACCAATGTAAAAGAAACTTTCAACAAAATAGAGATAAAGGCAAGGAAAACCGGTTATATATATATATATATATATATATATATATATATATATATATATATATATATATATATATATATGAGATACAAAAGTTGTAGGTAATAAAAAGATCTACAACTTTTGTAGAAACCATTTTTAACCTAACCTCAGAATTTTTAGAGAAAAATGCAAAAAACGGTTTTTTCGTTTTTTTTTTCTTCTACAAAAATGATTCGATTAAGCTCATACTTGGAGAGAGTGTACCTTTTGATGCTCCAAATAAGTTATATTTGTTTTGTGCAAAAATATTCAACGTTAGGATTTTATTTAACTTTAATAAAAAAAAAAGTGAAATTTTCAATCGCATATTCTTTGTAAACAAAGGAAGGAAATTTTTGAAAAGGTTTTTTTGTCTATCGCTTTCTCTGTTTAATCTAAAACCACTTTGGTCCTACCCCTTTTACCCCTTTTAAAATGGGAATATTTAAAAATAAAGACATCAGTTTTTAGTTATTTTTTGAAACCAAAGTCGAGTCCATATCTCTATTTAATCATGAGATATCCATAAATTTATAAATGACAATTTATACCAAGAGATAATGACAATTCTGTAGGGTTCGATTGTTTTATTTTCGCCACGCCTCGCCGTCATGGCCAACTAATAACAAAACTTAAAAGCCGTATAGCATTTTTACAATAGAAAAATGTTGAAT
The DNA here is from genome assembly GCA_034092305.1 of Diaprepes abbreviatus. Taxonomy (NCBI): domain Eukaryota; kingdom Metazoa; phylum Arthropoda; class Insecta; order Coleoptera; family Curculionidae; genus Diaprepes; species Diaprepes abbreviatus. The sequence continues at coordinate 1,074,944 of JASJET010000230.1, read as the reverse complement.
TGCCAATATTTTGAAAACTACAAATTTTTGGAATAGACAACTTTATACAAAGTTACCCTTATTTTTAATGCTTAATATGATAAAATTATAAAAATAGGTGATTTCTATTTGAAAAAATTGACTTTTGACGATTTTTTTAAATACAATTTTTATTCTTCTTTTTTGACCATTTTGTACTAATAATTTTTAAAATATCATAAAAATGCTACTAAAGTCGATCTTCGTCTACAAGAAAACTAACCCAAATTAAATAATAAAGACTTTCTTATAGGAAAAATTTATAGTTAAGTTTGGGTCCGCAAACGTCATTTTTGACATAAAAATTTAAATATGTCCAAAACGGTGAGACTTAAGTATAGAACATTATATATGAAATATGTCTAGAATTTGACGTATAAATCCGAAATGCAATAATATATAGGGTGTTCCATTTAAAATAAGCAAGTTGACATTTACTTCTGATATAACTGGAAGTGCCGCCATCTTGAAAATATTTTAGCCGGATGTCTCCTATGTACGTTAGTAAACTGTAAAATTTTCAGATTCTTCCTAATTATAGTTTTTCCACAATCGATCAATAAATTTTCTGAGAATCCCCTTGTATTGTAAGACGTGCATATTTCAAATTTTTCAACCTTTTTATTTGATGCAAAAGTGATATTTTCCAGTGAAAGAGCTCTCCTGTGATATGCTCTCACACTATATAACTTAAATATATTAGACATGACACTGGATTTTGGTAAATCCTAAACTCTTTCCGCTCTCTCGGCATCGAACGCGACGCTCCGCATAACGATTTCTAATAAAAATTCAATTTGAGGGTGACTGGTCAATTTTTATTGGCCGAAGTGGCTCACATATATCATACGCCAATTTTATTCGCTATGAGCACTTTTATTGCCATAGACATGAAGACCGGACGAAAATTATACATTTTGTCGAAAAAGAGAACGTTTTCAATCGGTTTTGTCGTTGGAAAAAAGGTCAAGTTATAGACTTATATATACGTTGAAGACAGATGTATCTTTTATGTTTATAGGCAATTGGGTTATAGTTAATATAAGACCGATGTGTGGATTTATGCTTCATATGGAGGAATTTTTTCAGGGTTCTTCATAAAAAAATATATTACAAGTTTTTATATTTGGCTGCGACGCTTTGATGCCGCAAATGTTCGTTATTATAATAAATTGTAATAATAATAATAACTTCGATTCAGTGAATCATTTTGTTTCCTTTTTAGAACGCATTATGTCAACCTGGAGAACTAGGATCCAATTGCAAGTTCCATCCAGCGACACCATCGAAACTAACACCATTCCGATACGAAGGGGAATATTTCAGGGCGATTCACTTAGCCCATTGTGGTTCTGCCTTGCAATGAACCCACTGTCACGCCGTTTGAACTCCACCAGATACGGCTTTAGTATTAGAAATAACAACGAAGAGGTAGTAAGATTGAATCGTCTTCAATACATGGATGATCTTAAACTGATGACTGCTACCAGAAACCAGCTGGAACAAATGCTTAAAATTGTAGAGGAGTTCTCCGAGAATATCGGAATGCAATTTGGACTTGACAAGTGCCGTATTTTGAACATCGTCAAAGGGAAGATACAACCGGGGGCTTTTGAAATGCAGAACGGTGAAACTATAGCTGCAATGGAAGCAGACCAAACATACAAATATCTAGGTATGAAACAGGCTAAAAGAATTAACCATGGCACTATTAAGGCCAAATTGACAGCCAAATTTGTCAGGAGGGTAAGGCGGGTATTATGAACTAATTTAAATAGTAGAAATTTGTTTAAGGCGCTCAACACGTATGCTTGCTCTGCGCTGAGCTACTCTTTTGGAATTGTAAAGTGGAGCAGGACGGACATCCAAAACCTGCAAAGAAAAATAAGGACACTCCTAACAAAAGCACAAAAACATCACCCTCGTAGTGCTGTTGAACGTACAATGCTTCCAAGACACCTAGGAGGAAGAGGATTCGTCGATATTGGTAAGCACCTCGATCAACAAATAATAAACTTACGTTCATATTTCCACAAGTTAGCGGACTCTTCCACACTAATCGAGCAATATGCGAGGCAAACGATTCAACGCCGCTACAATTGTGGGAACAAAATATTGCTTCTCAGCACCAAACAAATCAAGAAAAGATACAAACCTGGCTACAGAAGCCACTTCATGGACGGCATCCAAATGAGGTCATCCAGGAGAATGTCGACAACTCAGAGTCGAACTCCACCAAGAGTTAACAGATAAGTTGAACCTATTGCAGGTAGGAAAAGTGCCTTACTACAAATACAATCCGGAGCCTATTCTTGAAAACAATGAGTTCAAGTTATAATGGGACCGAACAGTTGCTCATAATAAGCCAGGCATTATACTAAGAGATAAAATTTCTAGGCGAACTTCAATAATCGACATTGCTGTACCTAACAGCAACAACCTAGGGCCAAAATACAACGAGAAGATCACCAAATACAGAGATCTGGAGGTGCAAATCCGAAGACAATGGGCAATGCACAGCGTCCAGACGATTCCCATAATACTCTCAACAATTGGAGTGATACCAAAGAACCTCCTGCAGAACATCAAGGGACTGGGCCTTAATGAGCATCTGTATAAGCCGATGCAGAAAGCAACTCTCCTTGCAACCGCGCGAACCGCCCGGGGGGTATATAGGTTTGGAGTTTATGGACTTATGAACATGGGATTTTGGGTTTAAAGGTTCAGGGTTAACGGTATTGGGTCCATAAGTTTAGAGTATTGTCGCAGGTGTATCGTTAGATATGTTGTCTTGAATAATGCAGAAATTATCCAGATCCTTTAAAATTTGTGTCTGGTGCAGACTTTTGTCCATTTTTCCCCACTGTCCGCTGGGTCCATGCATACTTAACGCTCTAAGCTGCTGACAATGCTGCAATGCTTATAATGTTCAGATTATATTAGTATATGATTATAATAATAACATAGAAAATTATCAGCCAATTAGCTTACTGTCCCACTTGTACAAACTTCTTACAAAAATAATAACTAACAGACTGACGCAAAAGTTGGACGCATACCAACCTTAAGAACAAGCCGGATTTTGCAGGAACTTCAGTACAATAGACCATCTACAGACAGTACACTCGCTTATCGAAAAAACCACGGAATATAATATACCTCTGCATTTGGCTTTCGTTGATTACCAGAAGGCGTTCGATTCTATCGAATCATGGGCAGTTCTCAAAGCACTGAACAATGCTCGGATTGATTCAAGATACTCTGCTCTGATTCAGCATATATATGAAAACGCTTACATGTAAGTTACAATAGACAAGGATATAAAAACCTCGAGGATACCTATAAAAAGAGGCGTACGTCAGGGAGACACAATCTCTCAAAAATTGTCCACGTTGGCACTTGAAGATGTATTTAGGGGCTTGGACTGGCATGACAAGGGAATTAACATAGACGGAACACGACTAAACCACTTAAGATTTGCTGATGATATTGTTATAATCAGTGATTCACCAGAACAACTCCAATGTATGATACAAGAACTTCATCAAGCATCAGCTAGGATAGAACTCAAAATGAACTTGTCAAAAACAAAAATAATGAGACTAGAACAAATACAAATTAAAGTTGAAGATAAAATAATAGAAAACGTAAGAGAATACATATATCTAGGTCATAAAATACAAATAGGAAAGGAAAACCAATCGGCTGAAATTCCTAGAAGAATAAGTCTCAGCTGGGCAGCTTTTGGCAAACTCGGATTCATTCTTAAATCCAGTAACACCCCCATAAGTCTGAAAAGAAAAGTCTACGAGTCGTGCATCCTGCCAGTTCTTACTTATGGTATTGAAACAACCTCCCTAACATGTAAAGCTTCGGGTTACACAACGAGCAATAGAAAGGGCTATGCTGGGAATTAGTTTACGAGATAGAGTTCCAAATGAAGAAATCAGAAGAAGAACGAAAATAACAGATGTGAGCAAACGAGTAGCGCAGCTAAAATGGAGATGGGCTGGACATATCGCAAGACATGACATAGACAGATGGACATACAAGATAACAGCATGGCGGTCAAGAGAGAACAAGAGAAGTGTTGGTAGGCCCCAAAAGAGATGGCGTGACGACATCCAGAAAATTGCCGCAAAAAACTGGATGGGGATCGCTACGGACCGACAGAAATGGAAAAATATGGAAGAGGCCTACATTCAGGAGTGGATGAAAACGGGCTGATATGAATGAATGAATGAATAATAATAACAACTTATTGTTATATTAGTTATTAATAATAATTTTATTAAAATCAAAATTTTTACAGAAAGTTTTTGACACGAAATATTTACACAAATTGGAATCATCTTTAACCATTCTTTTTATCAAAAACGAAAAATAAAGTTGCTTCTAGTATTTCGATAAATAAGAGACGAACATCGCATTTCCCAAATAAGGTGAATACAAATCTTAAAAGAGAAATGGCTTATTTATAACCATTTCATTGTCATACAACATATAGGCAATTTTCTTCTCTTATTTTGACCTACTTTATGGCATTCTATTTGTATTTGAATATATATTGTTACTGTTTCAGAAAAGAAAAAACTTTATGAGCAATAACGCTTTCATATTTGCGTCGTTTCATTTTTCTTTCAAAGTATCTTTTCGTAAAATATGAATGCCTGCACGCCCCTTTTGGAAGCTGTACAATCAACTAGGCGTTGTCAAAGAATACAATACTTTTTAAGAAATTTTAGCTCGAGATAGTGGAACAAATTGCAATATTAAGAAGTTCTGCTATCATGAAATAAGAAAAATAAAAGATGTAAATATATTACGTAATATATCATAGTCTACAGAGTAAATTTTTAGTGCTTACCAATTATTTATAGGCGAAAATAATATTAGAATGAAAGGAAATTCAAGGAAGCTGCTGTAACCCACCAAAATGAGACATATTTTAGTTGGTTTCCGTAGCAGGTGAAACAGACATGGCTGTACCAAAATTTCTCGTATGTATTTCGATTGAGAAACATATTTTGTTACGTTTTAAAGAGGTTAAAAATGTTTGGCGAGAAAAAAAAAAGAGTTGTTTGCACCGCAGTTGAATACAAAGACAGCATTCTAGAGACAACGGAAAAAATCTTAGATGACAGTGGGAACGTTAGTACCACCAACCAGTCATCAAGGTGTCAAAATTCTCAAAGCAAGAGTTTTCTTTCATGGTTAAATTAATTTTACAAAATAATGCCTCAAGTGGATTTGTTTTTTGGTACGTTTCAAACAAGACAAATTGACGTTACGCAAGGATGATGAAACCATTAAGTGGAGAGAGAACCAGAGTGGAATTCGCAGAAAATATACTGTCTGCCTCCCCTTTTTTAACGGTTCTAAGGAGAATAAAATACCTTTCCATATATATTTAAGAAATTTTTCTTGGGTATAGGTCATTAATAAAAATTCTTCAAATTATATTTGAGTCATATAATTAAAAGATTCTCAACAGGCTAAGTGACGTTTCGGCCTTAGTTTTCAGCCTTTATCAAACTAACAAAATGAATATACAATATACAAAAACACAAGAATCAAAAACCAAAAACATACTTTGTAATGTTGTTGATAACTTCATTATTTTCTTAGTTACATTGATTAAAAAATAAAATAAATACTCGGATCGTCATGGTTTGCATGCACCAATTACATAGAAGTTGAAATTAAAAAATTAAAAAATTGAAACATTAAAAAACAACTAATTACAACACCAACAGCACATCCAAAATTTCTTTATTACTAAAAACATTTTGACTGGCCCAGTCATCCGAGTTTATCGACGTCAAAAAACTGATATTTTTCATTAAAGTAGTGAAATTTGTAATCTATTTAAATTATTTATATATTTTTTTGTCGGTTACTGCAGATTTCGATTTTTGAATTTCCACCATTTCGTAAAATTCTTTTTTTTTAAGTTATTCTGTTTTTAAGATTTTGGCATTATCGAAATTAAATCGATAATTTTTTGTTTTTTCATGATTGGTCAATGCGGTAGTATTTTTCTTGTCGTACTTGTGACTTTTCAATCTGTTTTCCAGATATTGGGTCGTTTGCCCAATGTATGAAGCGTTGCAATCTTCACAAGGAATTTCGTACACGACATTGTTTTTTTTTTTTAATTTTGTGGTTTTTGATTTTAGTTTGAAAAAATTTTTTTAATCACAGGTTGTCAGTTTTATGCACCACTTGTAAGTCGTATTTTTTTAAAGAGGTGTTGGAATTGCTGTGATAATCCATTTACAAAAGGCTTCCTTGTTTCTTTTTCTATTTTCAGTATTATAAAACATGTTGATTCTGATTTTGAAAATTCTATTTATTATATCTTTTAGGTACTTATTCAGTATTAAGGCTTTTTCAGCTTTCTCAATAGATTTTTTTCTAAACTCTGGATCAGATAGTTGTATAGCTCGATCGGCAAGGTCTATCACTACCGATTTTTTTTGGTTGATGGGATGACATGAATTGAAATGTATATATCTTGATGACCATGTATTTATTGTATATCATTCTGTTTTTATGTTATTATCACTGTGATGTAGAGTAGTATCAAAAAAATATTTTTTTTTGTTTTCTTCTATTTCTATTGTGAATTGAAGTTTTCTATAGAAGTTGTTAAATTGTTTTAAGATATCGTTACTTTTATCTTTTGGGATTGCAGTGGTACAATCATCAACATATCGATAAAAGAATGGAACTTCATATTCGAGTTTTTTTTTTATTTGTTCTTCGAGTTCTTCCATTACTATTTGTGATATGATACTTGAAATTGATGACCCCACAGCACATCCTTCAATTTGTTTGTATAATTGACTTTCATATGAGAACTAGGTAGAATTTAGTGTTCTATTGCATTAAGGAATTCATCTTGAGAAATGTCAGTATATTTTTTTATTTCGTTTCATTTTTTTTAATGACTTCTATGGCAAGAGAAATTGGAATGTTTGTATATAGTGAGATTACATCCAGTGATACAAGTATATAGGTATAGTTATATTTCTTATTTTGTCTTTGAAGTGAACTGAATCTTTACGATAGTAGTTAATTTTATGAGCTATGTTCTTAAGTATATTTGACAAATATTTGGAAAGTAGTGCATATAGTCATTGAATACATGATACAATTAGTCTAAGGTGAATATTCTTTTCATGGAGCTTTGGTAATCCATATATTTTAGGTGGTAAGGCATTTCTGATTTTAAGATTTTTAGCTCTGTCGGGTGATATATATTGTTTTTTCTCCCATAAATCTATAAGTTTGTTGTTTCTTTTCTGTTGTTGATTCGTTGGGTCTAACTTAATCTGTTTGCATGGTTTTCTGTCGTTAAGCAATTCTTTCATTTTTCGATCATATTCAGTAGATTGCATTATTACAGTTTTATTCGTTTTATCAGTTTTTTTTTAATTTGGGGGGTTATCATTTAAAAATTTTATTGTTTTAGTGGATTTCCTCTGTATGTTGGTTATTTTTTTTGTTATGTTGTGAATTAAGTTTATTTTTAAAATTCTGCAATATATTACAAGTTTTATTCAGAATTTCATTTTCTTCATTGGTTGTTAATTGATTTATTCCAGTTTCGACGTTACATGAAATGTCATGTATAGGTAATTCCTTTTCCTTTTCTACACCCAATGCAAAATTTGGGCCCAAAGTTAAAGTATCAAGTACAGATTCAGGAATTATCTTATCAGTCAGATTATTTACCCATAGGGAAACTGTATTTATGTTATTATTTATAGACGGTTTTTGATTACTAATTAGGTTCATTAATTTTACTTACTATGTTTAATTTTAGTAAAAAGATTTTCATTTTTTTTTTGGAGCATTGTTCGAAAAAACCATTTATGATATATATATATATATATATATATATATATATATATATATATATATATATATATGTTTATTATGTAGTTGCGCTTGCACTGAAAGCGGATTTATCTAGAAAGAGGATTCAAAGCGAGAAGACTCTTAAAGCAATATTAAAACTGAACCATAACCGCTAGAGAATAGAAAATTTTACTGCAAACGGAGTTAGACTTGTAGGGAATAGGAATGGAATAGAATAGGCCTCTAACTTGGAAGTTGAGGGTTTCTAAACGGATCTGCCTATAATTTACTAGTATCGTACGGTGTTGTCACGTTCTCCAACTTTTCAGCGGTCTATTAATAGTGATTCAGAAATTTGGTAATAATTCCGCCTAAATGACAACACCGTAACACATTCTCTTGTAAGCAGTTGGAAATCCTCAATTATCAACGATCGTACAAGGGCCCGATTGGTTTATTGATACAATCCTTAAATTGTACGAAAAGGTATAGCTTATTTTACTAAAGTAAGAAAAATATCACGTTTTCAGTGCAGCTTTGTAAAATGAACTATAAAAAATATTGAATCTTAAATAAATGCAACAGGATAAAAAAAATATAACAAATAGTTAAATTTAAAAAAGGTATGAAGGATATTTCGTACAAAAGAACATGAGGGCCTAGAGCCGCCACATATACATACCTATATATATATATATATATATATATATATATATATATATATATATATATATATATATATATATATATATATATATATATATATACGTAAAAAATTTGAAAGGTTATTTTAGATTGAGTTTTAACAAAATATTTCATTCAGAATATTTGAAATGGTTCCTAATTCATTTTGAGCAGTATATATCCTCCAAATAGTATTTACTAAAGTTCATTATATACTATTTCAAACATCCTTTATAGTGAAATCCTAAAATTATATTTGTATTTACGACTCTGAGAACTTTTGAATAATAATTTTGGTCGTAAAGAAATGCGATAAAACTTTTACGCCATCATCAATTTTTAAACCGACGTTATGAATTCGCAACCCGTCACCTCGCAAACCAGAGAGCTCCAATTTTCATTAAAATCAAACATCATAAAATGTTTAGTCCGTCACGCTGGATACGTATCTATGAATTTTTAATGTTTATAGATCTATAGCGTGTCAATACAATGAAGACTTTTATTGTCATGTTATGCTTAAAAATTTTCCGAGAACTTATATAAGGTTGATTCAGCCAGAGAATATACATACGTCATCAATAATATGCAGCCACGCACATATTAAAGTAACTATACTGATCGTTTAATAAATAGAAAATGTCCAGACCATGCTATGCGCCATTTTGGGGGAAGTGAAGTTATAACAACAGTGAATACGCTGTCGCCACTGAAAAATTTTACCGAAATTTCAGCGACATAAGTAGTTGAACGAAATAAATAGTAGAAAGAGATAAAATGACAATATTACGTTATAACCTCACCCAACTGATCCCATTCATGTCAACTGATTGTAATTTGTGGATTTCTGGGATACTATTGGTCGGTCGTAAAAATAGATTAAAAATTTGTATTATCTTTTTGGTTGTTAAAAATAACTAGTCATTAAAAAAAGCAATATGTTGACGAACCGTTTCTTCAAAACGTTTTATTTTTTGAAAAAACAGTTGAAATATTAATTAGGTGGTACCCCGTAATTTTCAGAATTTTCTAATTTTTAATTAAAATATCCTTAGAAAGTTGAACGTCTCGCAAATTTCAAGTAAATTTGAGATTATAGACATACAAAATTATTACACTAAACTCTGTTCATATCTCAACAGTATGAGCGTGCTGTTTAAAAATTGTTTTCCTACGGCTAGTTCTAATTTGGGATTTAACATAAACACTTGTGTCCATATATCCGTAACAGCCGAGTATCTTACTTTTAAACAGTTAAGAGTAACATAATTCTTTTCATCGACACAACTTTTGAAAAATTTCAGAAATAACAATTTGTAAGATATTTGAAACTTTTATTTAAATAAGTAACATTAAATTGTTTATTCAAATAATTTTAAATGCAACATTTTACTTACACTGTGTTAAACACTATACTACACTACAATTAAATAAATATTATTATGATTACAATTTATTAGGACTTATAAATTTGAACTCTACATGCCAACAACGAGGTCGTTCAGAATAAAAACCTTATTTATAGTACATTCGATCTTTAAGCCCCTACAAATTTTTACAAACTAATAAAAAAAAAAGTATATTAAGGGTTGAATATGAGATCTGCCAGTATCATTAATGGAGGTCTTCTGGCTGGCCTATGGTTTCGGTCCCTGGTTGTACCACAGTTCCTCTATCACTGGTTTCTTTCAAAATTAGTTTTCAGGGCAGGAAGTCTTGCAGTAAGAGGCTAGATATTTAGTGAATTCATACAATAGTTGATTGGATGGTTTATGTAGTGGCTTGCTAGGATGATGGATTTTAATCATACTACTTAGAGCTGCGGTTTCCACCGTTTCAAGGTTTATCAGTACTGACTTTCTGCAATTACTGTATCTAGGGGGCATGTTTTCCAATTGAAATCAGTATATTGCTTTGTACAGGGTGAGTCAACGATTGGATGAAGTAGGTTTGTGCCTTTTCGGTGGAATTAACAAAGAAACTATATTTATTGTTTGATACAGTTTATTTTTACGCAGATTTTAAAAATATTTAGGACTCTACAGGGTGAGCCAAAAAACTAGGACATCATAAAATTGTATTTTTTTAAATAGAATACCCTATATACGAATCGTATTTTCGATTTAGCTTATACTTTTAAATCTTTTTTATTAAGGGTTTACTATAACAAAACTTTATAGTTTCTGAGATAATTAAGTTTAAAGAAAAAAAGTCACATTTTCCAGCATCAATTCAATCCTAAATAACGTTTTCAATTTTGTGACAAATATATTCAAATTTGGAATTTAGCAAGGCCAAGGACAAGTTAACATAATTTTTACCTAATATTGCAAATGCTACAGGGTGTTGAACACATCGGCTCAAATTTGAACAAGTTTAAATGAATAAATATCTTTTTTTTTAAATGGTACACCCTGTATATTTTCATGTTATTCAATATAGTAATAAAAACCCTAAAAGTTTTGTTCAATATATTCTATACCTATTTATAATAGTTTTTGAGATATTTCAGTTTTTCTTATTTTCCATACTTTTTTACAGAAATAGTCTTCATTATCATAGTAGCCATGTGAAATAATAAAAAGAAACTACAGAAACAAACAGAATGTGGTTAAATATGATGAAATACATTATTCGTTATATTACAACGGCTATAGTTTAATTAAACATAATGTGAAAAAATTAACACAACAATAACGACAAGGCAAATACATATTTACTTTTATACTAAATTGAAACAAAAAAAATACCTATTAAATACTGAGATTAATTATTTCTTTTTAATAAGTGTTCGAATAAACGACCCTCTTGTGCAATGCACAAATTTAGTCTTTTTTGCAGATTTTCTAGGACCCTGGACAAAATTAGTGGCGTTATTGTTCTACAGGTATCCCTAATCCTGTTTCGCATATATTCCACTGTTGTTGGTGGATTAACATACACCTTATTTTTAATATAACCCCATAGGAAGAAATCTAATGGGGTGATGTCGCAAGACCTTGGTGGCCACTCAATGAAACCCCCACGTCCAATCCATTTTTGCGGATATCGTTGGTCCAAAAACGCACGAACTTCACGATGGTAATGCGGAGGCGCACCATCGTGCTGGAACCACATACTGTCGAGCTCATCCCTATCGAGACCTTGAAGCAGTTGGGGTAGTTCTTCTTGTAGAAAGTTCAGGTAACTATGGCCATTTAGTGGTTCATTAAAAAAGTGGGGTCCAATAATTCGATTATGATAAATACCACACCAAACATTTAATGACCAGTGGTTTTGATGTTGCAATACTTATAGTTCTTTTTCTTCATTAGTTACTGGTTTGTTGACCACTTTACGTTTTGGATGATCAACAGTACCAGAAGAATCAAATCTTTGCATTAAGTTTTGAAAAGTATGGGTATTAGGCTGGCGTCGATCAGGATACTTCATTTTGTAAATTCTTTGAGCAAGAAGGCAATTTTTTTGAGCCTCTCCTATTGTATAAATCATATCTATTAACTCATTCTTTGGAAAATTAATTTTACAATATAAGATGAATGCAAAAAAAACCAAACTACACTACATAAAAACCAAAAGAAGCGATTGCGGTTATAAATTTGACACAGAAAAATGTTCTTTTACATTGTTTTTGCCATGGCTATGTTAATCCACCAACAACAGTGGAATATATGCGAAACAGGATTAGGGATACCTGTAGAACAATAACGCCACTAATTTTGTCCAGGGTCCGAGAAAATCTGCAAAAAAGACTAAATTTGTGCATTGCACAAGAGGGTCGTTTATTCGAACACTTATTAAAAAGAAATTATTAATCTCAGTATTTAATAGGTAATTTTTTTGTTTCAATTTAGTATAAAAGTAAATATGTATTTGCCTTGTCGTTATTGTTGTGTTAATTTTTTCACATTATGTTTAATTAAACTATTGCCGTTGTAATATAACGAATAATGTATTTCATCATATTTAACCACATTCTGTTTGTTTCTGTAGTTTCTTTTTATTATTTCACATGGCTACTATGATAATGAAGACTATTTCTGTAAAAAAGTATGGAAAATTATAAAAACTGAAATATCTCAAAAACTATTATAAATAGGTATAGGATATATTGAACAAAACTTTTAGGGTTTTTATTACTCTATTAAATAACATGAAAATATACAGGGTGTACCATTTAAAAAAAAATATTTATTCATTTAAACTTGTTCAAACTTGAGCCGATGTGTTCAACACCCTGTAGCTTTTATTGCAAATATTAGGTAAAAATTATGTTAACTTGTCCTTGGCCTTGCTAAATTCCAAATTTGAATATATTTGTCACAAAATTGAAAACGTTATTTAGGATTGAATTGATGCTTGAAAATGTGACTTTTTTTCTTTAAACTTAATTATCTCAGAAACTATAAAGTTTTGTTATAGTAAATCCTTAATGAAAAAGATTTAAAATTATAAGCTAAATCGAAAATACGATTCGTATATAGGGTGTTCTATTTAAAAAACTACAACTTTATGCTGTCCTAGTTTTTTGGCTCACCCTGTAGGATCCTAAATATTTTTAAAATCTGCGTAAAAATAAACTGTATCAAACAATAAATATAGTTTCTTTGTTAATTTCACCGAAAAGGCACAAACCTACTTCATCCAATCGTTGACTCACCCTGTATATATGAGTTGTTTTTCTTGATATGCATTTTTCTATGTATATTAGATTCCTAAGGTATTTGGCTCTTTGTATATATTTTTGTTTAATAGTTCTAAAGTGCCAATTTAAGATAATTTTGTTGTCTATATTTACACCTAAATATTTGACTGATGCCTTGAATGTTAAGTCATATAAAATAAATTTAACCCAGGGAAAAGAACAAAGATTTTAATGACAATCAACAACTTCAAAACAATAACAACAACAATGACACTATTTTTTTGACTTTTGACGGTTAGTATGACGTGCCAAAACGTCACTTTCCCCAATATAGCGCCGAGCATACTCCGGACTTTTTTTGTATGACCGCTCCATTACAATCTGTCATCCATTTTATTTTAGGAAATCCGTGTATGTAGCACAGAATAGAAATTCAGTAACCTAAAAAACTTAATACTAGTATTCTATTGACGATGTAGTTAAAACGTTGTAAGTTTCAACCAGAAAAACGTGAGAATTTTAAACTACGAGTCTTCTTCTTCTTCTTCTTTCTCAGCCCACTGACGTTCACTCCTGGACATAAGCCTCTCCGATAGTCCTCCGCTGGGATCTGTCTCTCGCCTTCTGGAGCCAGTCTTTTCCAGCAAACTGTCTTATATCTTCTACCCATCTGCGTTGTGGCCTGCCCCGATTTCGGTGTACTCGGTACTCGTCCACCTATCGAGCTGTTTTCTAGCTATGTGCCCCGCCCATTGCCACTTTAGTCGTGATATGCGTTCAATGACGTCAACTACTTTAGTTCTTGATCTTATTACTTGATTTCCTATTTTATCCCGTAAAGAGATTCGTAACATTTGTCTCTCCATGGAGCGTTGAGTAACTCGGAGCCTATTTGCGTTTTGTTTGGTTAGTGTTATCGTTTCCATGCTGTAAGTAGCAACAGGCAAGACACACGTGTTATACACTTTCCGTTTAAGGTTGATTGGGGTGTTTCTATCTCTTAATACGTACTGCAACTTTCCAAAGGCAGCCCATGTCAGCCCTATTCTCCTTGTTATTTCCGTTCTGTTTATTTTCTTTGCCCAGTGTCATGACGTGGCTTAAATAGATGTGCTCTTGGAGATTCTCTATGATTTTATTTTGAATCTCTATTTGTACATTTGCGTCAGGGCTCATTAACTTAGTTTTCTCCAAGTTCATCTTAAGTCCCACTTTTCTCGCCTCTTCATTGAAATCTTGAAGCATTTGTTTTAGCTCTTCTGGGTTGCTAGACAAGAGAACAACATCGTCGGCGAAACGAAGATGACTAAGATAAGAACCGTGTCGACTCTCAAACCTTTCTCATCCCAATTTAGTTTTTTAAAGACATCCTCCAAAGCTAGCGTAAATAGTTTCGGAGAGATGACGTCTCCCTGACGCACACCTCTCATAACGTTTATTTTTTTCGGTTTTTGTGTCTTCGTCTATTTTAACTTGTATAGTTGCGTTTTTATATATGTTCTGTATGATAGTGGTATACTTGGAATCAATTACAGCATTATTAAGTGATTTCAAGATCGTCCAAGTTTCTATAGAGTCAAAGGCCTTGTGAAAATCTACAAATGCCAGGTGTATAGGAATGTTATATTGCTCGGTTTTTTCTAGGACTGTGCGTAGGGTACGTCTACCCTATTCATAAGGGCGCACGGAAATAGGAGGAAACGAAAACAGAATGAATTTTATGACAACTTTTATCGCTTTTAAAGGAAATTTAATATGTTATCTAGCTATTTCCAAGAATCTTTTGATTTCCTTGCAAAAAAAGCGTAAGCTATGCTCTCGATAAATCCTCAAAAACATTTCGCATTTTTTTCGATCCCAAAATATATTAGGGTAATATAAACCCTTATTCAATAAAAATTCCATATCAAGAAAGTGGTTTGTAAATTTTTTAAAGAGCATTGATTTTAGGAAAAGAAATTTATTTGAAAATACGTCTTTTATATCCATCTTCCCGGGCGCTCGCTCGGGAGAAAATACAAATTTAGTGCTCTTTAAAGTTTAAGCAGCTCCTTAAAGTAGATTTTGACCTGAATTATGTCACACTTTTTTATTTTTATTTAGATTTAAGTCACAGCGACGTACGTATATTTAATACGCTAAAGTTTCAAAGAAAATTTATTCAATTTTCGATAATAAAAATAATAAAATTTCATAGAAAATAAATTCATATACGTTCACGGAAAAAATTGGTATTATATATATATATATATATATATATATATATATATATATATATATATATATATATATATATATATATATATAATTAATGCAATCAATGGTCAGATTTGGGTCAATATATTGATAAAAACATTAAAATTCCAGTCAAAATTGGTAAAATTGAAAAGCCGTCAAAAAATTCAATTTTAAGGTATTAAGATTTATCAAGTTGCCAGGTGTCATAAAATCTGGCCAATCATAATGCAGAAATTTCTTAGGTTTTGGCCGACTACAAAAGCCAATGCGTAGGAATTTTTAGGGAGTTGAATATATCAGTTTGCTGAAAGCACTGCGTTTTTCGAGCTCCCGAAAATTTACATAACCTCAAATTTTCAATTGTTTAAAAAAGAAACAGAAGTTTTCCTACGTCACAGGAAAACAAAAGTTAAATATTTTTATTTTAAAAGAAGTTATGTGTTATTGTTGTTGTTAAGTGAAAGAATTTAATAATTTATTTAAAGTTAATAGTAAAAGTTTATAAGTTTGTCCTGTAAAATAATTGTTCAATTCTCAGACAACAACAAATACGATAATATTGTGATAAGAAGAATATAGAAAAAATTTAATTGAATTGAAGTAAGAAGAACATAGCTGAACGAGACTTTAAAAAATATTTGTCAATTCCTTACTTTATAGGAAACGGCAACAAAAATATTTTTGAAGATTTGGAAGTTCTTAAAGAAGAAAATAAATAAAATTTCTGGAATTCTGTTTTATAGTATATTGGGACCAAGTAAAAGAAAACATAACAAGGTATTTATATTAGATAAGACAATAGAAAGCTTCAAATTTTTCGTAGACATTGAAAACTAGCATCCAATAATAGCATAACTTTTCTTAAAATAAAAATAATTAAATTAATAAATTATAGTGTGCTATACTAACCTGTTAGAATATATATGATATTTATCATCATCAATAGTAGGTGTGAAACTATATTAACTACTTGAATCACAACACAGCACACGATAATTTGTTTAAAATAATATTATTTGAAGAAATAAACGGTGCTTTCCATATAAAACTGCACTATAGCCATCTAGTAGATGATTACGAAACTAAAACGTTGCCAATTTGTGCCACAAGTTGTTAAAGACAATGCATGGTAGATAAAAGTAACTAATAAGTAATAATGATTAGAAATAGTGTTGGATAAAAGATAAAATTATAGACCATTAAATTTCATATAGTAATAATTAATAAATATTGTGCCATTTTTTTATATTGTTAAATAAAATTTATATTTTGTGTTTTAATCATTCTGTGTGTATTGATTGTCTCATTGATATTTGATACACAACTGAACTCACCTGAGAAGGAGTCAATTGGAGTAAAATGGGTAAAGAATAGTAATAATTTACTATAATTATTTTTTACCTGGTGCTCAATAAATAAATATTAATTTTTAATTAAATTTTGGCAATATTTTGAAAACTGAAAATATAGATTCAGAAATAAAATAATAACAAAGTTTCCTAGAATTTATTGTGCAGGGTATATATTCCACCCAAAATCGACACAATATATATATATATATATATATATATATATATATATATATATATATATATATATATATTAATCCAGAAATACATTCGTTCGTTTGTTTGGTTTCTTGTAGAAGTTTGCAGACGTTTCGGCAAAATCTCATTTGGCATCTTCTCTGCATGGTGGTTGTAGATCAACAGTTGATCTGGTAAACGTTCTCCATGAAGAACCGGTTTAATGTCTGAGAGAATATCCAGATATTCAATATTATGTTTGCTATTTCTTGAAAAACCAGACTGCTTAGGGTTGCAAAAGTCATTTTTGACATAAAATTTAAAATATGTCAAAAACAGTTAGATTTAGGTATTGGACATCGCATATAACATATGTCTATAGTTTTACGTATAATCTAAAAATGAAGTAACATAGGGTATTTCATTTAAAATAAGCAAAAAGGCATCAACGTCCGGTATAACCGATCGTGCCACTATCTTGAACACCGTGTATATACATTTCGCTAAGAAAAAACAAAAAAGCAAAAGAAACTTCATTATTAACGTAATAAAGCATTTTCTTTATTTTTAATTTTATTACACACGTACCCAATTTAGGTGTTTTCATCATTAAACACATTTTTAATCTATATTACAGGTCTGAAGTAAACAGAAACACACCCTTGACACAATTTACTGCAAGGAATCTTCGCTTTATTTTCAACGGACGGAAATAAATGGAGAGGTAAAGCAACGAATTACGTTATTTTACCGTTACTTAATGGTCTGGGGTAATTCCAATGGTTATTTTGATCCGACAAGTTTAATTATGAATTTTAATTTTTGCGGTGTGCCATTTTTTAATCTATTTACATATCATGCCACAGTAAACGCGAATAATGGGCTTTTAATGTTTTATGCCTTATTTCTATGGCTCAATATACGATCCTTAACACTGCAGACCTCCAGAAATCTGAAAATGAAAATGTTACAACAAATAATAACTATGGTATAAACTTAGATCGACATCAAATCTTACTCTTTTTTATATTCCCCTTTTTTACTTATACCATTTTAATGAAACTAGTTTTACACTAATGTAATCTTCGATCATACCCTTTTGACAGACATAAACATGTTTACTTATCTTTTCTTTCAATTTAATTGCTTGTCGTGACTCTTTTCAGTGATTTTAAGTGTTAGAAATTACTACAAATGCTACACTACAATTAATATTAACAAAAAGAGGATTTAAAAACTTATTTTTATTATTAAAATGGTTACATATTGAAAATAACAATAATAATAATAATTTAGGCAACCATAAATTCATACTTTTATGTATTCTAGAATTGGCGTACCGATTATCATATGATACTCGTTTCAATAATGCAATTAGAAAAAGATAGCATAAAGTCGGTGTGTGTGGAACAAGAAGTGAAATATCTACTGTATATAAACACTTTTTCAAATATAAATAAAAATATTATTACGTTATTCAGGCGTTCAAACAACCAGGCCCTAATTCTGGAGTTATGCTAATTCTACAGGGGTATGTTCGAGAATATAATAAATATGTAACATTTTTTAGTTATAGATCCATTTTACGTATACATTTTTTTATTCTACAATAGCCCTCTATATTTATTCCAGTATCCTCTCTATTTTGGACGGAAGAAAATTAATACCCATTTAGGGGGCTTAACGGCACCGTAGAACTTAAAATAACGACCTGTTCCACCTGACACCGCGTGGCTATATTTTTTCTATAATGGAACAGATAGAAAGTGTCACCAGCACACTGGATACACTCTGAAACGAGTCTGGAAAAACATTTACGATAAGATTAATCACTGTGTCTTTCGGACTCGTAATATATATACAGGTCTGGAAAATCCAAACCGGAACCTAGACGTTTCTTAAGTAAGATAAAGAAAATACTATATTATTCATCAAATTAGAATGAGACAGTCGTAAGCATCGACATACGTGTAAATTACCAGTTTGGCCCTAGGGTGAGGGGTAATACAATGCTGGCGCGGTGAGAGCGGGCGGCAGCATACGCCACGCCCTAGCACAATAAGAGGATTCCAAGTTATTTGCTTTCATTCAGGCCGTCGAAGCGTAAGTATCGAGTGTTGGTATTTCAGTGTTTTGCGCCAAATTTTTTTGTTACAGTGGTAGTTTATTTCACTGAACAAAAAGATCAGATTATAAAGTGGTACAATATTCTGGTAAATAATCGGCAGCGTTGCATTTACGTGCGAAAATCATCCTGTTCCTTGAAAATTTAGAATTTCTGAAATTATTAAAAAATTTGAGACAACCGGTTGTCTTAAAATTTGTAATGCACTGATAATAATGCGGAGCAACCCGTTCCTCAAATTACTGAAGAACGAGCAAATCGGGGAGACTGACGCTTGTAGTTTAGCAGAAATTAATTTTCCTTGCAATAGTACCGTAATTACCGAAAAACTTGATATGAACGCTCGAACAGTTCGGAATATTTTAAAGCGGAACAAATATCGCTGTTACAAATTGCGAATAACTCGAGAAATTTTTCTGAACGACCAGGAAACACGTATGGTGTTTTGTAAGGACATGATAGAAAGGGCTAATAGGGATATAACCCCTGAAGTTTTGGCAAATACGCGAACCGCATTTTACAATAGACTGGGTTATTGTCTCGCTCAAAGTGGAGGTCTGTTTGAACACCTCTTGTAGACTTTTAGGTGTTTTTGTTGATTTAAATTGAATTTAATTATTTGTTTATTTATTTACAATTACTGAACGTGTTACTTTTATTTTTTACCATAATAAAAGTTTATTTTTGAGAATGATTTTTAATTTTAAAGTGGTCTATTAGCTTATTTACTGAGAAATTACCATTGCGTTTCACTAGTCTTTTTATTAGAATACATGTTTATTTTGTAATAATATATATATATATATATATATATATATATATATATATATATATATATATATATATATATATATATATGTTATATCGTAGGTTTTCACGGATGGTAGAATGAATAGTTTGGTTATTCCGGGTTTCAATCCGTCGTTCAAAAAATCGTTTTCACGACGTTTCGCCAAAATCTCATTTGGCATTTTCAAGTGCGGTTCGTCTCGTTACTCGCTGAGAACAGTTCTCAGCGAGTAACGAGACGAACCGCACTTGAAAATGCCAAATGAGATTTTGGCGAAACGTCGTGAAAACGATTTTTTGAACGAACGGATTGAAACCCGGAATAACCAAACTATTCATATATATATATATATATATATATATATATATATATATATATATATATATATAGTGACCGGCACTTTGTACAGGGAAAAATATTTTTCTTTAAGTTTACACAATTATTTTATTTCGAAAAAGTTCTGTATGTCCCCAAATCAAGATAAGACCCATGAAATCCGGTGAAAGACAAAGAATACTAAAGAGAATGTTATTCGATTTTTGTCCAAAATTATATTGAACTTTATTTTGATGGCAAATAAAATATATTTCAATTTTTTTTATGACAATCGCAATTAAAGTCTGAATTAAAAAATCGTAGTTTTAGGAATAAGTATATCAGTTGAAAGATGGCTTTAGTGTTAGTATATCACAGAATTTCAGTTAGAATAAGTTCATTTGATTCTTTAAAAAAAAAATTAAATACGGTGTGCAGCAAAATATCTAATATTCTGAGATTAACATTTTTTAAGACCATAATATTTCTAAAATTGACTAATCTGATGTAATATTTACGATTGTATCTAACATAGTCTACAGGAAATAAATTTTGCTTGCTATATATAGGTAATCCAAAAAAGAAATGATAAATTTTAAATTGAAACAACACTTCTTCAAAAGTGGAAAATGAGGATATTTTACTCTTACCGTAGTATAAAATTTTTGACCCTCCCTTACATACTATAAAACTTTCAGCAGATTTGATGGGTGTTATTTTGATTTGGGGATATGCAGAATATTATTAAGATGAAATAGATTTTTTTAATAAAAAAAAATTCCAATACGTAGCGCACTTTCTGACCGTCCTTCTCAGGAATGTAAGGCAGCTGACGTTCGATGAAATCTTATTTACCATTTTCAAAGCTCACTGTACGGCGTCTGTGACGAATTGTCGTCTCATAAGCAGGTTTTTCCAAGTATTAGGCAATCGCTGGCTATCACCTCTGCTATTTAAATTGTTGGATCTCTTTGCAATTCCTATGGCTTCCCTTATAACTCATGTGGACAGGTTTTCACATCTCGATAGCTTTTTTGTTCTTGAGAAATTAATCTTATGTCCTGTGTTTAACAAGTGTTGGGCCAGTGCAGCCGTCGAGGAAGCATCACTTTAAAACGCCAGCTGAGATGTTGGCGAAACGTCGTGAAGATATTTCTATTGACGAACGGATTGACAACCGGAAAAAACATCAGTACATATTCCACCATCCGTGAAAACCTAGGATACAACATATATATATATATATATATATATATATATATATATATATATATATATATATATATATATATATACAGTGCCTTCATTTCAAAACGAACCATCCTTAATAACTTTGTTAAATAGAAAAATTTTAAAAAAAGAAAAAACACGTCAATTTAGATATACAGGGGGAAGTTTAATTTTGCATTTGTTAAAAGTCTGTCAATCACCTCCTCACCTCCAGCTAACCTCACTTTGATATGTCAAATGGGAACCCCCACCTTGTGACACATCATTGTAAGCAGCATAAAATTGTCTATCCAACCGTATAAAAAAAATTAAATCGGTTGACGTACAAGCGAACAGTGTGCAAAAATGTCTTGTAATAATGCATAATATATCGGCCTCGAACTTTAGTATGTCAAATGATTACCCAATAGTGTGATACATCATTTTAAAGGGCATCCTATCTCCTATTTAGCCAATAAAAAAAAACAAAATCTGTTGATGTACAAGCGAATAGTAAGAAAAGATGTGTGGTAATAATAGACACCTTATCACATTAAACTTTATTATGTCAAATGGCTACTTCATAGAGTAAAATATTATTTTAAATTTAAAATAAATATTTTTTTAAAATAATAAACAGTTAAAATATTTGCGAGAAAAAAACTAAGCCTGTTTTAAAATTCATCGCAAAATTCATTGCAGTCTAATCAATCTAGTGTATTTATTTCAATGATATTTTTTGCGGTACCTGATAGGTACAAAAAATCACTGCAATAAATAAAATTTTTAAGATCTTTAAACACCAGTTGTTTATTATTGTTAAAATTGTCATTGTGACGCCTAGTTGAAACGTGAATATAAATGGTGTATACGCTAGCCGAAAGAATAGAAATAATTTTTCTCTATGGAGCTGAAGATCGGTGCGCTCGTAGAACCGCCAGAGCATTTAACGAGAGGCATCAAGACAAAAACGTGGGCCATAAATATGTACTCGAATTGGTACGAAAGTTTGAAGAAACGGGATCCATTTGTAATAAAAAATATATTGAGAAAAGGGTTGTAGATGAAGCATGCCAAATCGAGGTACTAGGACAGTTTGCAATAGATCCAACTTTATCCATCTCAAAGGTTGCAGATTTAACCAACATTTCTGCTGGCTCTGTGCATAAAGTTTTAAAACAAAATAAGTTTTTTCCCTACAAAATTCAAATTCTTCAAGAACTCGGAGAAGACGATTTTGATAGGAGAATTCAATTTTGCGAATTAATGTGCCAACGAATTGACGAGGACCCCCATTTACCTAAGAATATCTGCTTTAGTGATGAATCAACTTTTTTTCTAAATGGACTGGTTAACAGACATAACTGCAGATACTGGGATAATGAAAATCCGCACCTTTTCCGAGAAGGGCATACTCAATATCCCGAAAAAATTAACGTGTGGGCAGGAATTTATGGCAATGAAATCATCGGGCCATTTTTTTTGGAAGATAATTTAACTGGGCAAATTTATTTAAACCTTTTAGAAAACACAATATACCCTGCCATTGTGCAATCTTTAGAAAATCAAGTGGATGAAAATGCTGTTATGGTACTAAATGAAAATAATTTGCATTTCCAGCAAGATGGAGCTCCCCCGCACTACGCTTTGGCAATTCGAGAGTGGCTTGATGAACATTTTCCAGGGACGTGGATTGGCAGACGTGGTGCAATTGAATGGCCAGCACGGTCTCCAGACCTAACCCCTCTAGACTTTTTTCTTTGGGGGTATTTAAAAAGCAAGGTTTATAAAACCCCACCTGAAAATATTGACGATTTAAAAGATCGAATTGTTCGGGAATGTAGAGGAATTAGCAGAGAAACCCTTGCCAATGTTCGTGGGGAATTTCAAAATAGGCTTTTTTATTGTCTCGCTAATAACGGCGCACATTTTGAACATTTAATAAAATAATTTTCTTCAACTGAATAAAACTGAATAAACTGCTTATATTTAACACACATTTTTGCATCCTAATTGCCTATAACGTCTATTAACTTAATTTTTTTTGACATCGTTGGATAGCAGATCGTACGCCCTTTAAAATGATGTATCACACTATAGGGTAATCATTTGACATACCAAAGTTCGAGGCCGATATATTATGCATTATTACAAGACATTTTTGCACACTATTCGCTTGTACGTCAACCGATTTAATTTTTTTTATACGGTTGGATAGACAATTTTATGCTGCTTACAATGATGTGTCACAAGGTGGGGGTTCCCATTTGACATATCAAAGTGAGGTTAGCTGGAGTTGAGGAGGTGATTGACAGACTTTTAACAAATGCAAAATTAAACTTCCCCCTGTATATCTAAATTGACGTGTTTTTTCTTTTTTTAAATTTTTCTATTTAAGAAAGTTATTAAGGATGGTTCGTTTTGAAATGAAGGCACTGTGTATATATATATATATATATATATATATATATATATATATATATATATATATATATATATATATATATAATTTTAAAAAGTCACTTTACAAAAAAACTTTCAATGAATTAAATTTAAAACCTGCAATTAAATTTAACGTGGCCAGATTGTTGACCTATCGTAAATACAGTCGACTGTACAATTTTCCAAAAAATTGAGCGCTGTTCAATTGACCATACCCTTAATTATCGAAGGCCGCTAATTGCTTTTACGGTAGACCAATCTTTATTCATACATATATGAATTTAGAACATATTGATTTTTTAAAATAATGAAAAGGAGAACTAATTTGGTTTAATTAACATATTGGGAATAAGAAAGTACAAATAGTACAAAAAGTAATAGCAAAGTTGAAATTGTTCTCGAAGCTAATAAGAACATTAAAATACGTAGATTTTAAAGGTATTATATCGGAGTAAATTAAATGCCGTCTTATCGATACGTAGCAGTAAACACACCCGTTATTTTGATTAAATTCTAGCTCAACTTTCGAAACAAATAAAAAATTTGCATGTACCATTCTCATAAAAAGAAATAAGCATAATTTTTAATAATGCCCATGCTTTCTACGTCCTTTTCATTTGTAAAAAAACACCCCGAGGGAAGATAATTTTGTTTTATTTCCTGCATTACAACTTTGGTGTAAACAAAGAAAAAAGTTTTTGATTTGACTTTTATCATTAGTTTATAACCGAAAAAATAAAATGTTCTTAGATTACGAGGGTAGATAGCGCACTAGCGTAAACATTTTACTAAGATTACTGGCTTGCAGCCTTTTAATGTTTGTACATATGAATTTGGAATATGGGGAAAATACAGGGTGTCCCACGATGAATTGCAGAGATCGATTTCCCGGAAAGTAGATTTTAAATAAGGGTGCAAGTTGTTTTTTTTGTGTTTTAACAGAATATTTAATTAAAATGTGGTTGTCGGACTTACATTGTCTTTATTTTTACGACGTTTCGATTAGGTTGTATCTCTAATCGTTATCAATTATAAACTGAATGTACTGTCTTAAGACTATGAGCTTATATAGAGACTGTGTCCACTGAAGCGCAGTTTGGCTTCACTGTACAGACCTCAACGATTTGATGTTACAAAGTAGGGGTTGCCAAAGATTAGGTATCTCAACACTGGGTTTACTGAAGATTCCATTATTGTTTTCAATGTTAAGCTGCTTCTATAAATTTTCTTTTTTTCATATTGGGTTCCATATATATTGCCGCAGCCTCAGATCATTTGATATGGTGTTGTTTATCTCAGGTGTGTTCTGCAATACCTGATCTCCCTTTTTATGTAAGAGTTTTCTGTTCCTTAATTCTAATTGCTGGTGGTTTCTCCAATATAGATTTTACCACACTCACAGGGAACTTTGTAAACACATTATTTCTTATCGGTATTTTTTGGGTTTGTTTTTGTTAAATAAGCTCTAAGTGTATTTCCTAATTTAAAGGCTGTTTTTATATTATAACTATTGACAATTTATCTTATTGTCCCCGAAGTTCTCTTAATGTACGGAATTGTGAAGAAGAAATGCGTTTCTTGCTGTAAAGTGTTCGTTGTTCTAAAATTATTTATAACATCGTCAATTAGTTCTAAAGGATAACCATTCTGTTGTAAACCGGATTTAATATTTGCTACCTCTTTTTCCAATGAATCGGCATTATGGCATATAGATATAGCGCGATTGTAGAGGTTGCGTATAATTCCCCGTTTTGCTACAACAGAATGATTCAAACTATGATTAAGATATTGGCCAGTATGTGTTGGCTTTCTGTATACTGAAGTTTTAATAGTTTCAATTGAACGGTTCACCATGACATCTAGGAAGGGCCAGTACTTATAATATAAAAACAGCCTTTAAATCAGGAAATACACTTAGAGCTCATTTAACAAAAACTAAATCAAAAACTATCGATAAGAAAGAATGTTTTTACAAAGTTCCATGTGAGTGTGGTGAAATGTATTTTGGAGAAACAAAACGACCACTAGAAGTTAGAATTAAGGAACATAAAACTCATACACAAAAAGAGGAAACATCGAGAATAAGCATTACAGAACACGCCTTGAGATAAACAACACCATATAAAATGGTCTGAGGCTGCGGCAATATATATGGAACCCAACATGAAAAAAAGAAAATTTATAGAAGCAGCTTACATTAAAAACAATAATGGAATCTTCAGTAAACCAAGTGTGGAGATACCTAATCTTTGGCAACCACTACTTTGTAACATCAAATCATTGAGGTGTGTACAGTGAAGTGAAACTTTGCGCTTCAATGGACACAGTCCCTATATAAGCTTGTAGTCTTAAGACAAAACCATCATTTTAATACTTAATAACGATTAGAGATACAATTTAATCGAAACATCGTAAAAATATATAAAAATAAAAACAATGCAAGTCCGACAACCTCATTTTAGTGAATCTTCAACATTGTTTACATCCTTCAAACAAACGTTAGAATATTTAATGCTAGTTTTTGATCTCCCTGTATTTATTTATTAACAAAATATCAACGGAGAACACTAAAGTAGATCCTCTTCTAGAAGGAAGCCAACCTCAGTTAAATAATAAAGGCTTTCAATAGGAGAACTTGATAGTTATGTTTAGTTCTGCAAACGCCATTTTTCTTCTTCTTCTTCTTCTACCTTCTCTAATAGATCTCTGACCTGTTCCTTGTTCGATTTTCCTCATTCTGGAATTAAATTATCGCTCCACCTTTTCCGCGGTCGACCTCTACTGCGTGTACCACTAAGCGATTTATCTCGTGCGATCCTTACCAGTCTATCCTCTGTCATTCGGCTTACGTGTTTGTTCCATTGTGTCTTACGTTGTAGGACCCACTCATTAATGCAGTCTGTGTTGCATGATTGTCTGATGTCATCGCTTCTTTCTCTGTCTAGTAGCGTTTTTCCTGTTATTCGTCGAAGTATTCTCATTTCTGTAGTCTCCAATAGTTGTTTCGTTTTTGTCGTCTCTGGCCGTGTTTCTGAGGTGTATGTCATAATAGGTCTAATTGTGGTTTTGTAGATCCAAACCTTTGTTTCTTGTTGTAAGTGTTTGTTTCGCCAGATCACGTCGTTGAGGCAACCCGCCACTTTGTTTGCTTTGGCCACCTGCCCTCTTACTTCATCTTCGATGTTACCATAACTAGTTATGTCGATTCCTAGATATTTAAAACTCATTTCTTGTTGTATTATTCGACCGTCTAGTTCTAGTTTGCATCGGAGGGGTTCTTTTGAGGTTGTCATACATTTAGTTTTTTCGGCTGAGATAATCATATTATATTTTCTTCCCGTAAGATTAAAGGTATTTAACAATCTCTGGAGGTCGTCTTCATTTTCGGCACATATCACAGCGTCATCAGCGTAACAGAGAATTTTTATTTCTGTATCACCCATTTTATATCCTCTACCAAGTCGCACCTCCTTTATTATTTCGCCCATTATCATGTTAAACAATAAAGGACTAAGCGAGTCTCCCTGTCTAATACCGCTGTTGACTGGTATGGGTGTAGATAATTTACCGTTAGTGCCATTTTTGACATAAAATTTAAAATATGTCAAAAACAGTTAGACTAATTTATAAGATATTATACATGAAATATGTCTATAATTTTGATAAAATCTAGAAGTGAGTGTTTAATTTGAAATAAGCAAGAAGACATCAAGAATCGATCACGCTATTTCATCATGAAAAACATTACACATCTATAGTAAGACTTTTTTTTAAATTTAATATTTTAAGAGAAAAATAATTTACAATCTTTCATACGTTAGCACACTTTTATGGACGTACTTTGTAACTAAATGTTCTAATATATGTATAACTTTTATTACAACATGCATATTTAAAAAATCCTTGAATAAAAATGATTTATGTGACTATTTGAGCTTTGAATTCTGTGTAATTGAAAATAGTTGGGAAAATCGTAGAATCTAGATTTTTACTAGAATTATTTCCTGTTTTAGTAATATTGTGGTAACATATTTATTTAATAAACCTGAAAAACTTAATTGCAACCTTAAATACGATAAAATTCCTATTTCCAGTCCAATAATAAAATAGCTGGAAACCAACAACAAAGGTATATTTTCCTTAATACGAAAACTTTTGTGGCTCGTCACTTACCTGTTATAAAAAATAGAAGAAACCATACTCCATGAGTGCTAAATCTTAATCGCCTTGTCATTTTTAAGATTCTGAAACAAAAATTTGGTAAATTAGAAACATGAAAGTATAAAAAATGCTATTTTCTTGGCCTTGTTAAAGACATAATTTACTTAAATACAAGTATAAAATATTTAAATCACGATCATTAAACATAAATTAAACAAATACTTAAATCTAATAAAAGAAAATAATAATGTGTTTTTTTTCATTACTTTTTGTGATGACGTCACAAATTAACCCTGCGTACTGATATTGTAGGAGTTGTTGATCCATGACGAAAAGGTGTACAATATTTATTGATGCTTGATGACATTCACACATTTCAAAAATGGGGTAAAGACAAATAAATGATATTTAGAAAATGAACAGATGACGACTGAAAGAAACAGGTTTAAAAATACATTTAAAAACATACCAAGATGGACGAAAGCAATGGCTAAAGCTCCAAGAGGAAATACTCATTATCAACTATTTTCTTATTATAATGAAAAGACTAATATTTGCCAACCGCCATGATTTATATATATATATGCTCTTTTACAATAGATCGACTGTACTACACAAAATTTAAAAAACTTTCTAACTCTAAATATAAATCCATCTAAAATAAGTTTTCTGAAAGAAAGTATTCAACTTTTTAAAAGAAAGTTGTCCTTTTGTATATTGTACTACCTTATACACGGGAAATTTTCTATAAGCCAAATAATAAAGTGGATTTTTTGATTTACATAATGGCATAAAAAAAATACGTACATTGTATCGCTTTAACGGTCGGTGTGGCCATTAAAGTGCATTTTGCGGAGGCTAGAGAGTTGTGAGTCCAGTGAAAGCAATTCGAACTATTTTGTCTTTAATAGAGGACGCCACCGTTCAGTAATATCCCTTTTAATACCAACGTCCTAACAGAGCATCAGAAAGTCAGAAAATCAGAACAAATTTTGTCCTAAAAACCAAAAAGAAGAGAAGCTCAGCCAAAATACCAGACAACTAATGCAGAAAAGAAGAGGAATGAGAAGCGAAACGGACACTAAAGCTGACGAACTACAAAGAATACATAAAGAAATATCCAAAGCTATTAAACAAGACACTCGAAAATACAATCAAGAACAGATCGAACATACCATTGAGAACAATAAAAGTATGAAAGTATTGAGAAGAAAACTAAGAACGGGAACAAGACAAATAATCAAAGTGAAAGATAAGAATGATCAGTTTTCAACAGAGAGAGAGAGAGAGGAAATCCTTAAAGTAGTCGAAGATTTTTACAAATTACAATACAGAAGCCAAAACAAAGAGAATAGCAAAGATCAAGTACCAGAAATATTGACAAGGAAAAAGGGCATCGTCAACCACGGATCAGAACAAATGCCGGAAATCACAATAGACGAAATACAACTAGCCCTAAGAAAAACTAAGAATAACAAATCTCCAGGCGAAGATGGTGTTGTTACTGATACAATCAAACTCGGAGGTGTTTGTCTACTTAAGAGAATAAAAAACCTTTTTAATATGTGCCTTTTAGACAGTACAATACCCGACAAGTGGCACAATGCTGAGCTAATTTTGATTTACAAAAAAGGAGATCCCCATGATTTGGAAAACTACAGACCAATAAGCCTTCTTAGTCACCTATATAAACTCCTAACAAGAATAGTAACGAATCGACTTGAGAAAAAACTTGATTTCTACCAACAAATAGAGCAAGCGAGGTTTCGTACTGGGTTTGGAACAAACGATCACCTACAGAGCATCAAAACGGTAATAGAAAAAACTATTGAATACAATCGACCACTCGTTCTGGCTTTCGTAGATTTCCATAAGGCCTTTGATACGATAGAGCTTGACAAAATTATGGAAGTATTACAACCATGCCGCATTAACTATTGATACACAAAGTTAATTTACAATATATACAGGAATGCAACTATGTCGGTGAAACTACATAGAAACACAGATCATATCCCAATTGGCAGAGGAGTCCGACAGGATGATAGCTTATCGTCTAAACTGTTTACTGCAGTACTAGAATGCGCCTGTAAAAAACTTAACTGGGAAAAAAGAGGCCTGAATGTAGACGGCCAAAGATTAACAAATTTGAGGTTCGCGGACGACATAGTTTTGTTTTCCGACAATCTCAAGGAGATATGTACAATGTTACATGAACTTCAGCTAGTGTGCGCCAATGTGGGTGTTAAAGTACATATATCAAAGACAAAATTTATGACCAATCTGGTACCTAGTGGAAATATCAATATTGGAGACAACGAAGTGGCGCTTGTGGAAAAATACATATACCTTGGACACGAAATAAAGATCACAAGAGATAATCACACATGCAAGCTACGGAGAAGAGTAAATCTCGCATGGGCAGCCTATGGAAAACTTAAAGACATCTTTAAAAGCGATGTACCAATTTCTTTAAAACGTAAAGCATTTGACCAATGTGTGTTACCGATTATGACCTACGGTGCCGAAATTTTGACATTGACAACTGCAACTTCTAAAAGGTGCGTATAAATATGGCGAGTCGAGCTCGAGTCGAGCTTCCAACGAATTGATCTTTGTCGGTTCGAACCCTTTTTCGCCGCCCGGCGCCAAAAGAGATTTATTGCATCTGGACGTTGTAAACCAATAAAGGGTAAAGAAAAAAATATGGTTAAATTTATCTTTTTATTTGGGAATATAAAAATTAATAGTTATATAACATTGCGAAGAAAATGTTGGTTCATTTCCATCATCTACAACACGGTCATATTGACCCATCAATGCATTACTACGAATAATATAAAAATAATATATAAACAAAAAAAAAAACAAATGTTTTGAAAATAACGAAAAAATCCCACCTTTTTTATTTCAGAATGTAAAAGATATTAAGTATAATTCCCAAAAAAATCCATATATTTTTTTATTTAGGAATATTGAGTAGAAAATAATGTGGTTAAACAAATTTGGTTCATTTCTAACGTTCAGAACACCACCATATTGACCGCGAATGCGCATGTGTTGAAAATTACGTAAGTTCATTTTTGTATTAATTAATAAATGGCTTATATGCGGTTAACATAATCGCGACCGTGTGTCAATATGGTGTTACGAACTTCTAAATTAGTTAATTTTTTTTACATTCTATATTGATTATATTCTTTATATTCCGAAATGAAATTTAGTCAATTTTTTCTTATTTTCGAAATATTTAATAATGAATCACGACATCAGCCTATATGGAGTTCAACATAACCATGGTGCGGGGATATTAGAAATAAATCTAATATTTTAAGTGACTTCATTTACATATTATCTCCTATATTTATAAATAAAAACGATACCTTTTTGTTGTACTTTTACAAGATTTATTGATAAATCTTGGAAATCAGCCTTTATACGAGTTTGCTTTTTTCCGTTTACTGGCCAAAATTACGATACCTCATGCTGTCAAATTGGCTGAAATTTTTTTTAGGATCAACATCAACAAATAAGAGGTAGTTTTTCTTATTTTCGAAATATTACTTAATTAATCCCGAAATTAGCTTATACGTAGTTCGTCAGTAATTTGTTCACGGGCGGTGTTCACGTTGGTAGAAATGAACCTACTTTTTTCAGGAGTGTTATTTTCTAATTATCTTCAATATTTCAAAGTAAAAAAGCGAAATTTAACCAGTTTGTTTACTAATTTGTTTGGCGATGATTAAAACACATACAATATCTACCCCTTGCTTTTTCCGAATTCGGAAATCCGAATTATTTATGAAATGAAGAACAAACGACAGCTCTGTTACTTTTATGTGGGATTTTACCGTAAAAAGTATATTAAATAAAAAACGAAAACTTGGACCACAATAGCACACACCTTGTATACAAAAATGATTGGGATTCGAACATCTAGAAAGTTTATAGTTCCAACATATTAGCTAATAATACAGAAATTTAAACAAAATCCCTTCGTTACATTTTGAGTATATGTGAATTAAAATAGAAGCAGTCATCTCCTAAAGAAAAATATATTATCAGCAACCCATTTCCATATGGTAGACGCACTCGAAATTTTCTTTTGGCTGGTTTCTGCAAATTTTCTGACGCAATTTTATTTCTTCTCTAAAATTTTTGTCCGTAACTCACAAATTTTGGAATTGTTTTCAGGTCCATCTATTTTCTTGAGATAACTCCATGTTCACTTATGAACACCTTTTAATCAATGCCAAGTGCTAAATAAATTTCATTTCATTAACAAAAAAATAAGAAAATCTCGTGTCTTCAGTCTCACTGCAAAGTAAATTTTTTTCGAAAAAGCGTGTCATAAACCCGTCTCACTAGATTAAAAAAAACCCTTTGAGTTCGCACCAAAAAACCGACAGAAAATGGATCGCTGCGAGTCTCGGTCGAGCTACTCGAACACAATAGAACTATAAAAAAATTGACTTCTTGTGACCCAACTGCATTTATTATCTCATTTCAAATTTGCCGACGATGGCCCTCAATAACAATAGAAATCGGCAAAATTTCAAAAGAGTCTCGTTCGAAGCTCGAGGCATACTCGACTCGAGCTCGACTCCCATATTTATACGCACCTTAAAATGATGCAAATAGCTCAGAGAAAATGGAAAGGTCAATGCTAGGTATACCACTGCGTGACCAAGTTAGAAATGAAGACCTGAGACGAAAGACAGGAGTTACCGACGAAATTTTCCGAATTGCCACACTCAAATGGAACTGGGCCGTACATGTCGCTCGAATCAGTGATGGAAGGTGGACGAAGAGATTACTCGAGTGGAGGCCGAGATTAGACAAAAGAAGTAGAGGAAGACCCCCTACCCGTTGGACTGACGATCTCAAGAGAATTGCAGCAAATTGGATGCAAATTGCTCAAGATAGAGCACAATAGACAAGAATGAGGAAGGCCTATGTCCAGCAGTGGACGCAAAGGGCTGGATGAAGAAGAACAGAGCGCACGGAATTAACGAGATTTTATAAAATTCACAAAGTTTACAGCGTCACTTAAAGTACTGGATAACTCTGCAGGAATCCGCTTACATGCCAGTTCTTGTCGATGAATATAGCGATGAATCCATTCTCGTTGATCTTCTTTACCTGCACCACCAGACCATTGATTTTATACCATCAGTGTCAAACAAATTTATTTCATTTTTTCAAAGTAGTCATTGTTCATATCGAAAATTGCTGCAACTGTCCTATAAGTTTTCAGTGGTTTTGCAAATAATATATCTTCTTGAATGGAATTCAAAGATGGCGAACCCCTGGGGGTTTGCGAATTACCGCTTGGAAAACTCTGCTGTATTCCAATGACCAAAATCATCAATCGAGGTAGCATCACATCTATAAATAGTATTATAAAAAGACTTCGATGAGGAAAAAGATGTAATTTAGGTTGTCTTTCTTTTTTCTATGTAATTTACGTGGTTAGGTTATACAGGCTGAAAGAAGTCCAAATGGTTATACAAAATATCGTATTATTATATTATTAGTGTGTAGCCTTACAAAAATGCCCTTTTTTTCACATAATCTATAGACCAAATTGTCACTATCGTTAAATTATTTATTGTTTTGTATGTTATAAAGCTTCGCCATTTATCTGAATCAGCTTACATATTGTACAGGATGAGTCAACGATTGGATGAAGTAAGTTTGTGCCTTTTCGGTGAAATTTACAAAGAAACTATATTTATTGTTTGATACAGTTTATTTTTACGCAGATTTTAAAAATATTTAGGACTCTACAGGGTGAGCCAAAAAACTAGGACAGCATAAAGTTGTATTTTTTTAAATAGAACACCCTATATACGAATCGTATTTTCAATTTAGCTTATAATTTTAAATCTTTTTTATTAAGGGTTTACTATAACAAAACTTTATAGTTTCTGAGATAATTAAGTTTAAAGAAAAAAAGTCACATTTTCAAGCATCAATTCAATCCTAAATAACGTTTTCAATTTTGTGACAAATATATTCAAATTTGGAATTTAGCAAGGCCAAGGACAAGTTAACATAATTTTTACCTAGTATTTGCAATAAAAGCTACAGGGTGTTGAACACATCGGCTCAAATTTGAACAAGTTTAAATGAATAAATATCTTTTTTTTAAATGGTACACCCTGGATATTTTCATGTTATTTAATAGAGTAATAAAAACCCTAAAAGTTTTGTTCAATATATCCTATACCTATTTATAATAGTTTTTGAGATATTTCAGTTTTTCTTATTTTCCATACTTTTTTACAGAAATAGTCTTCATTATCATAGTAGCCATGGCAAAAACAATGTAAAAGAACATTTTTCTGTGTGTCAAATTTATAACCGCAATCGCTTCTTTTGATTTTTATGTAGTGTAGTTTGGTCTTTTTGCATTCATCTTATATTGTAAAATGAATTTTCCAAAGAATGAGTTAATAAATATGATTTATACAATAGGAGAGGCTCAAAAAAATTGCCTTCTTGCTCAAAGAATTTACAAAATGAAGTATCCTGATCGACGCCAGCCTAATACCCATACTTTTCAAAACTTAATGTAACGATTTGATTCTTCTGGTACTGTTGATTATCCAAAACGTAAAGTGGTCAACAAACCAGTAACTAATGAAGAAAAAGAACTACAAGTATTGTTAAAAGTTCAGGAAAATCCTTATATTGGTAGCCGTCAGTTAGCAGCATTATGTGAAACATCACAATCCACCGCTAATCGTACTACCAAGAAATATAGGTATCATCCATATCACATGGAATTACACCAAGAATTGCATGGACAGGATTTTGAAAGTCGTGTAAACTTTTGTCGTACAATAAATGCGGAGATTCAATTAAATCCAAATTTATTATGCAAGGTAATGTTTAGTGATGAAGCTACTTTTAGAAGTAACGGTGCCGTAAATAGACGCAACATGCATTATTATGCCACAAAAAAACCCATTTTGGATTAGAGAGGTGCAACATCAAAACCACTGGTCATTAAATGTTTGGTGTGGTATTCATCATATTCGAATTATTGGACCCCACTTTTTTAATGAACCACTAAATGGCCATAGTTACCTGAACTTTCTACAAGAAGAACTACCCCAACTGCTTTAAGGTCTCGATAGGGATGAGCTCGACAGTATGTGGTTCCAGCACGATGGTGCGCCTCCGCATTACCATCGTGAAGTTCGTGCGTTTTTGGACCAACGATATCCGCAAAAATGGATTGGACGTGGGGGTGTCATTGAGTGGCCACCAAGGTCTTGCGACATCACCCCATTAGATTTCTTCCTATGGGGTTATATTAAAAATAAGGTGTATGTTAATCCACCAACAACAGTGGAAGATATGCGAAACAGGATTAGGGATACCTGTAGAACAATAACGCCACTAATTTTGTCCAGGGTCCGAGCAAATCTGCAAAAAAGACTAAATTTGTGCATTGCACAAGAGGGTTGTTTATTCGAACACTTATTAAAAAGAAATAATTAATCTCAGTATTTAATAGGTAATTTTTTTGTTTCAATTTAGTATAAAAGTAAATATGTATTTGCCTTGTCGTTATTGTTGTGTTAATTTTTTCACATTATGTTTAATTAAACTATTGCCGTTATAATATAACGAATAATGTATTTCATCATATTTAACCACATTCTGTTTGTTTCTGTAGTTTCTTTTTATTATTTTACATTTCTGTAAAAAAGTATGGAAAATAAGAAAAACTGAAATATCTCAAAAACTATTATAAATAGGTATAGGATATATTGAACAAAACTTTTAGGGTTTTTATTACTCTATTAAATAACATGAAAATATACAGGGTGTACCATTTAAAAAAAAAGATATTTATTCATTTAAACTTGTTCAAATTTGAGCCGATGTGTTCAACACCCTGTAGCTTTTATTGTAAATATTAGGTAAAAATTATGTTAACTTGTCCTTGGCCTTGCTAAATTCCAAATTTGAATATATTTGTCACAAAATTGAAAACGTTATTTAGAATTGAATTGATGCTTGAAAATGTGACTTTTTTTCTTTAAACTTAATTATCTCAGAAACTATAAAGTTTTGTTATAGTAAACTCTTAATTAAAAAGATTTAAAATTATAAGCTAAATCGAAAATACGATTCGTATATAGGGTGTTCTATTTAAAAAAAAAACAACTTTATGCTGTCCTAGTTTTTTGACTCACCCTGTAGAGTCCTAAATATTTTTAAAATTTGCGTAAAAATAAACTGTATCAAACAATAAATATAGTTTCTTTGTAAATTTTACCGAAAAGGCACAAACTTACTTCATCCAATCGTTGACTCACCCTGTACTACAGAGTTTAATGATTTACATAAAATATAATTTAAAAATAAAAGTTTCGCTTAAATAAAAATTATATTACACCCTTAAATCCTCACAAACTCAAATACAAAACGTTTTCCAACATCTGCAAGCCTTAAAAAATATTAAGAACCTCCAAGGAACATAATTTTCCTTAAGTTATTGATTCAACTGTTATTTTCCTTTTCCTTTTATTTTATTTTCTGTTGCGGAAATTTTCTTTCAAGCTTGGTAAATAAAAATACATTCAATTATCGAATATGTATAAATTTTTATATTTTCTTTTTGGAAAAATACGTTTGGATGAATTAAGTCATCGTTTGGCTGTGTCCGTCGGCAAAATTTCAATCAGGTTTTCAAAATGGCCACAGTGTCGATGTTGTTCTGTCAAATTTTTTGGACCCCCATCGTTGGAGATGTTGATTTTGTTGAACTTCTCAAAGGCCTTTCACAAGATAAATTTTCTTCGAATATTGTAGGCCTTGCAAGATACCCAAGGCCTCTTCCAAGCTGAAATTGATTGTCCAAAAAAAGGGGTTATTGAATATTTTAGGTTTTTTAATTACTGTTAAGGTCCATTGCAAATGGGGCAATTCGGCCGGAATGTTTTGAGTTCATTTCTTCTAAGCAAATCTTGAAATGTGGCTATATCAGAGACAAACTTCCTGTATTCTTCTACAGTAGTACAGAGCGAATCTTCTACAAATGTAGCTTAGATAGAAGAAGAACTGCTAGTCTACAAATAATTGATACAAATACTAATTCTTCTACGTCCATTTATTTTATTGGAATGAATAAAACAAATCAAAAACACAGGCAGAAAACAAATAGTTCGTCGGCGTGTCGCCATCTCTAAAATGTCAAAAATACTAAAAATGCAAAAGAAAAAACTACTTGAAATTAAAATTATAATGAAAAACTTTTAAATGTGAACAAACTGGCGTGTTTTATCGGCGTCAAAAATCCCTGAAATTAGCTGATGGGTTACAGGTGAAAAGCTCGGGGTGGGTACCCATGAGTGTGAACAGGCCTTGAGATTGCTGCGAACATTTCAATAAATAGTCAGACAGATAGAAGAGGTCTAGTTAGCTTTTCGATATATTTATATACACCAATATTTTTTGGGAATATTTTGACACGCTGATTACAAATTTCGATGCAGCATCTTTCGAAAATTGCATTGCTTTTTTTTAAATTTATTATTAACAAATTTACATGTTTTCGATTTTATCGTCGTCACTATTATAAGTGAAATCGGTTCCAAGTCAGGCGCGGATCCAAGGGAGGGGGGGGTGGTGGGCGCAATCGCCCCCCCAAACAGTTTTTAGTTCAGGAAAATAGACCCGATTTTGTCTCTTATACTATAGTTTATTCAAGAACTAGAGAGAAAATCATTTTTTACCCGTTTTTTTCTTCGCAAACTACCTGTGTTCTTTATTTAGTCCGGTGTTATTTGCAAAATCTGTTAGACACATATAATTTTCATAGGAATGGGTTAGAAATTTTATAATCAAAAATACGGGTCTATAATAATAAACCATTTGGGTTGGATAACAATAGATATTTGGATGTGTGAAGTGTTAAAAAGGATTTTAATCCTTGTCATAGGCGTCGGAAAGAGGTTTATTTTATCACTAAGTATTTATGGCATAGAATATTATTTCGGTAATAAACTTAAAATAAAAAGATTTTATAATATTATTTTATTTCTTACGATTTCTTAAAAATTCATATACATTAGAAAATATAGGTAATTTTGACATATTTAACCCAAATCACAACTGTATTTTTATTATTTTTAATTTTGGCATAGAAACCGTTTTAGGTACATTCAAAATAAAACGTAGCTTTTTTTCTGAAAAAATTCTAAGTTATAATTTAAATACTTACAAAATACCCATTGTCAAAAATACAAGAAGTTAAACATATATAAAAAAATAAATTCGTCCATATAATGTGAAAATTTTTTTGGGCTATCGGTCATTTTATTATTAATTAAAAACATATTTAGGACATTTGACGTTTCAGTTTATTTATTTCTTAAACCATCTGCAGAATTACAATTAAACACTAAAAAGGGATTCAAATGTAATTAATTTTTATATGTTAAAAATATTTAAATAATAGATTGTCTTTACGCTGGTAAACATTACGTATCTAATTCGTAATCCAAGTCAGTGGAGCCATCTTTGCCCAAATTAATTATAATTGGTTCCTCTATCTCACGGATCATGAGATCGAGTTTCCACATTTTCTTTTATTCCTCTATTATATGGATTTTTCCAAATTTTCTGCAATAACTTTATTCCAAAAAATCTTTCGAAAGTTCTATTAAATTACTAATTTTGTAAGTTGTATTATTTCTAGAAACTCTACCTTTTACTTGGGAGAGATATTTCCTTCGCCAAGGGACATTTTCCGGACGATCTATAAGAACAGATTTCCTATTTGGTTTTTCCCAGCAAAAATTAAGTTCTCTGAGCAATTTCCAGGGCTCAGTTCTTTTAATTTCAAGTATATCCCGATCTTCATTGATGTTAGTTAGAATTTTGTCGACCGTTGAGATCTGCTTCTCATAATAAGATG
The DNA here is from genome assembly GCA_034092305.1 of Diaprepes abbreviatus. NCBI lineage: Eukaryota > Metazoa > Arthropoda > Insecta > Coleoptera > Curculionidae > Diaprepes > Diaprepes abbreviatus. The sequence goes on along the minus strand of JASJET010000230.1, from coordinate 1,035,986 downwards.
TATGTGTACAACTCCTTTTATTGCAGTTTACATCTCTTCTTCCAAGGTTTTTCGTCTGCCTGTGATCAAAAGTGACTTGGGAGTACTAACAATTCTAGTCGTTTTTTTCTCCTTCAGTATTCAGTACATAGTAGATTTTCCAACCCCTGTCATGTTGGAACACATCTCAACTGAACTTTTAACATTATTATCTAGATATTGATATTTTAAGGCATCATAAACATTCATAGTAACAAGTTCTTCGTTGAGGAAAAAATGCCGTGGTTTAACGATTTTAGAATAATTATAGATGTGGAAGCCATATCTACAATTATTATATATATTTTTATATAATTATATCTATAATTATATAAAAACAAGCACAAACAAGATAAATCACTAAGGACACACTGTAAGGTGTACTTTGCTCACTGACAGAAATCAGAAACTCTATTGTTGCAGTAAATTTATAAAACCTTATAATGTTTAAATATAATTAAATATCATTAGATTCACGGCAGTTCTCAATTACCTGCGGCACTGGAGCAGGTAAGTTGGAGGTTTCCGTTACAGTTTTATTACTCTCTCTAGTTCTTGAATAGAGTATAGGAATGTGCATGCTTGCGATCGCCCCTCCTCTTCCCAAGAGTTTTGAGTTCAGGAAAATAGAACCGATTCTGCCCTCCCGTCGACAACTTGTTTTTCTTGCGATAGCCACTCCCTCCAAGAGTTTTGAGTTCAGAAAAATAGACACTATTCTGCCTCTTATACTAGGAATGTGTATGCTGCCCGCGTCCTCCCCCCCCCCCCTATTGACAACTTGTTTTTTCTTGTGATTGCCTCCCCTCTCCAAGAACTTCAAATTCAGAAAAATACCCGACCCTGTCTTTTACACTAGAAATGGAGATGTTGCTGATGTCTCCCCCCCCCCCCGTCGACAACTTGCTTTCGCTTGCCATACTATACTTATGTGAAATCACCGCCCCCCCCCCAAACAGGGAGGCTGGATCCGCCCCTGTTCCAAGTATGGTCTTTTTTACCAATTTGGAAAATGTGAGTTAAAACATTTAATGCATATTTAGTGCAAAAATATTACAACTTTAACTTATGTATCCACTAATAATTAATATATTCAGCTCCACCACGTTTCATGTTCACACAAGAAGTCAATTTAACAATTAAGATACACTTTTTATTGCAAAACACACACAGAGTCAACAAAACCTTGCAAATTAATGATAATAAAGGTGTTTCTGTTTCTTAATAAGTTCTCGGGAACAATCTAATGAAAATCTTTGCAAAAACGCGCTGAAGATCGATGGTCCTTTTCATATAAAATCTAAACCTTTTAAAAAATTCAAGACAACCCAACTTATGGAAGCTGAAACCTTCTTAATTTTTTCCGATAAGCTATCGAATAAATTACTATTATCATTCAATTATTCATTTATGTAGTATTTATAGCTACCATAAAACTTTGTTATTGGCTGTAGTTAATGGAACTTTTATAGGACAATAATTTAGTAGTCGATTATTCAATAGTAACTCAAAGTTGCACATTATGCCATGGAAATTAGGTCAAAAAAGAGCTGTTTTGTTAACAAAAATGTAACATTGGTTTTTTTGCTGGAATGTGTTCATTTCGGCATCCTATAAAATATATCTCAATGGTAACTCTGAAAGACCTGTGCAAAAAAAAATGGCGGACCAAAAATGGTCACGATTTTTGGTTTTTTGAGTTTATCTCGAAATGTAAAAGTTGTATCGAAAAATGTGTCAGACAAAAGTTGTAGAGAATTAAAAAACCTATCGATTCATATAATAATAAATTATAGGTAGCACCACTAGTTATCGAGATATATAATTTTTTTGACAGAATTTACGGGTTTTTTTTTTAAATATTTATTAACAAATTACTGATTTAAAATTTAACATAAATATAGGTATTATCATTATAAAAAAGTATGTCAAACCCGGAATCTGTGAGTTTTTCATTTTCCGAGAATATCGATGTCAAAGTTGAAAATTCAACCTCAATTTTCCGCTTTCCTAATTAAGATAAAATGCACAAATTTAATGAAAATTGTTTGTATTGTTTTATGTTTTGAAGATCTTTTAAAAAATTTTTTTTTCAATCATGGGTCGAGAAATTTTGCAAAAACCAATTTTAGCACCAAAAAAATTACTATAACTCTTCACCGGATGGAGATAAAATGTTTTTAATGCGTCCATTGAATTTAGATGTATCATTTCCGATCTCAAAAAAAATTAATTTTGGATGAAAAAAACGTTTTCTTTTTTTTTCAAAAATTCATAAAGGCGTGGCAAATGAATATTAAGGGCTCAAATTTGCAGAAGATGCTTTTGAATACTTGTACTTTACCTGTGAATTTTTTGGATCCAAGAAATACACTTCCATACGATCTGTGAACCTTCGAAAATTGGACCGAATCTAATCGAAAATAGCTGCTGGGGCGTTCTACTTTTCTACCGACAATCTGAGTGATAAATTTTTAGATTTGTAAAAAAAATAAAAGTGTATATTCTTTTATAAAATGTATTTTAAATTATTGTCTAGTTATCGGAGATTTCAGAAACGTATAATGCATCGAAGTTTTATTTTATACCTTTTATTTATTTCAAGTTTTATCGGAATAGTAAGAAAAAATAAACACCTCAGTCAAAAAAAATTTATTAGTTATTATGTAAAATCAGTTTTTTTTAACTTTGCTTAACTAGAATATGAACATTTATTATTATTTAGCTCGATTTATCGAAAATCTTATTAGAAATATATAAAAAATTACATTTAATACCACTCTGTCACATTTTTGCTTGTTAAGACAACAAACTTTGAAATATTTTGCAAATAATTGCAATAAACATAGCTGAAATTCTGTTAATACATTATATGGTCAATATATAATATTATAATACGTTATTTTAGTATATGTTTTCATTAAACTGAATCATATGCTACTTCGACGTTTAATTACAAGAGGGACAAAATTGTGACAGAGTGGTAGATATTAATTAGATAATATTTGAACTTAATCCTTTAACATTGCTAAAGTTTTTAAACCGATAACAAAACATAATACTTCTCTCATAATGCTACATAAAATATTATTTCTTAGTAGAACCATCCTTTGGTACACGTAAAATAAGACTAATCTTCTCTTTTCTCTTATTCACTGTTCAAATACTTCTATTGGTTCAACAAATTCGTAATAAACACGCCTTCCTCTTTTGACTTCTTTAGGACTGGAATTATTTTTATCAATTTTTCAAACATCACATCTGATTTTACTAATTTAAATATTTTTCCAGTGTCATTACCAGTTTTATAAAACGTCACCCGAACATCTCCATCTTCATCCACACAACTTTTTGCAACTCCTAAGTAGGTGTTTTTACTGGGTACTTTTACTAACATATGTGTACCATTTTTTATTAATAATGGGTGGATGTTGTCTACAGCCAGGTCATATGAAGTACCCGATTTTATGTGCACAGTTTTTCTCAGATTAACAGGGGCTGACCATCTTCATCTTCTGAACTAGAAGTATAAAGAGTCTCATAAAATCTCTTTGTAGGAATTCTAATTATGTTGGTTATATCAGCCAGTGGTTCTTCTAAATCTGAGGTTGGGCTGTCGCTAACTTCTATCTCATGTTCAGGCAATGGGCGATAAGTCTTCAAATTGTAACAATCACAAAATGTGTTGCAAAATCAATTTAATGTTCGGTAGCTCAGCACTCCAGGTTGCTGAGGAGGAACAGGTGTGGAAGCCGAAGTATTCATTAAAACGTCTACAAAGCTTTCTGTTGTTCTCTTCTCTTGTAGTTTTTAACTTGTCATTTTCTTTTCATTTGTCTGTGTTCTCTTGGTGTCATATCTTTGACTACTTTTTGCGAGCATGGTATCTTTCTAAGTCTTTAGGTTTCACTTCTGCAACTTTTTCGGAGTCTTGTTTCCTTTTTTCACGACAACTTCGCTGCCTTTCCGCCGCAGATAACGCCATTTTTAAATACCCCGATGGTAATACCTTAAATGAATAAAATAATTGATTATGTAATGTATAGAACACAAAAAACATTAATTAACTATTGTGAAAATCAATCAAGGCAAAGTTCCAGACAAAAATTGCCACTCCGTCACGAGTTATGCCACTCCGTCACAGATTTTTTGTGACAGAGGTGCCTCGTGACAGAGGTGTAAAATAATAGTGTTCGAGGATCTCAGCGTTCACCTAATTACGAATTGTTCGTAAAAGTGGGTGAATATGACAGATTTACTGGCAAACAATAATATTACGTATATAAATGGGAACTACAATAAGATTTCAAAGTAGTAACTTACGTGACAGAGGGGTCGCCGAATAAATACACGCACCTCTGTTCACTACCTGCGGGCGGCTAACTCGGCTCGCTCCCGGGTGGGGCCTCAAGGCGTGAGGCCAAAGGGGGAGGGGAAACCGTTCTGTTGCTTAGTGTTGAAGGTCAAACAGCTAAAGCGCGTTTTTTGTTTTGCAAAATGCGTGACAGAAGATAGCAATAAAAAATATATACAGCGGGACCCAACGATAAAATATTTTTTTGTTTAATAGTATGAACCTTTACGTTTACTTTATTTTTATAAATTTAATTTATTTTATTCTTATAAATTTAATGATAATGTTTCAGAAGTTCAATAAATAATTTTATATTAATAGGTTCTATATGATTTTTTTTAGCGAGAGCATTACGTAGCATTAGGCGCCGCAAAGAGACACATTTTATTTGTATGTAAAACACCCTGTCATTCGAATACTATGTCACAATGATTTTGTAAAGAGCAAAAACAATAAAAACAGAATTTTAGTATTATTATGATGACTTTTTTGTCCACAAAAAGCTTATCAAAATAAAATTTGAGAAACTGCAATTTTGGAAGAATACCGATTTTTTTTTCCGGCGGGGACACGTCATTGTCGGTAGAAAAGTAGAACGCCCCTGCTGCAAACCGCTGTCGGCAGGTTGCCATAGTTCAGGCGCATTATTCACTGGCGCTTCAAGGAAACGAGATATGTTTTATCGGATGCCGAACTTAACATATTCCAGCAAAAAAGCCAATGTTACATTTTTGTTACTGACGAAAGTCTATTTTCCATGGAGTACAGGTATTTTTAAAAATATTGATTAAGAAATTAAACTATAAAAGTAATATACCATAAAATCAAGAATGTAATTGAAATTTATAGCCTTATAACCTTAAAAATAGTGGACACCTTGAAAAACAGACTTTTCTTTAAGTTCTTGTCGCTACGGTCATTTCTTTTGTGATTTTATTTACTGACTTGGTCAAATGGCTGTTGCACTTATCCCATATATATATATATATATATATATATATATATATATATATATATATATATATATATATATAAAATATCATAAGAATGGAGCTCTGTGAGGGCCCTTTCTATATTCCCTTTTTTATTCATATGGTTCATTCAGGATAAAGCAACGTCTCACATGTCTAACATGTTTATACCGGTTGTTCTTGAACTTTTTCATGGAAAATGATATCCAGGCGAGGTGACATTAACTGGCTTCCACGTAGCCTCGATTTGACACCAGTGGATTTTTTCTTGTGAGGCTACCTTAAATCAAACGTATTCAGCAACAATTTTACCTCTCTAGATCAATTGAATCAAAATATTCGAGAAGAAATGGCGGCGATCACAAGCAGTTCTCGGAAATTTTGCCTTCCGTTGAGAAATGTGCCAGAGAAATAATGGAACACATTTGGACGATATTATCTTTAAAAAACAAATTCGCAAGGACTGTACTTTAATACAAAATGTTTTTTTTTTATTTATTAAATTAATGCATTATTTTCGCATTGATTTTTATTTTAAAAAAGTCTTTTGGGACAACTTGTACCATCAAGCGAAAAAGCAATAGAAAAACCATATTATATCCCTAGAGCTAGCTGCACATATTTTTGGACAGGGTGAGTCAACGATTGGATGAAGTAAGTTTGTGCCTTTTCGGTGAAATTTACAAAGAAACTATATTTATTGTTTGATACAGTTTATTTTTACGCAGATTTTAAAAATATTTAGGACTCTACAGGGTGAGCCAAAAAACTAGGACAGCATAAAGTTGTATTTTTTTAAATAGAACACCCTATATACGAATCGTATTTTCGATTTAGCTTATAATTTTAAATCTTTTTTATTAAGGGTTTACTTTAACAAAACTTTATAGTTTCTGAGATAATTAAGTTTAAAGAAAAAAAGTCACATTTTCAAGCATCAATTCAATCCTAAATAACGTTTTCAATTTTGTGACAAATATATTCAAATTTGGAATTTAGCAAGACCAAGGACAAGTTAACATAATTTTTACCTAATATTTGCAATAAAAGCTACAGGGTGTTGAACACACCGGCTCAAATTTGAACAAGTTTAAATGAAGAAATATCTTTTTTTTTTAAATGGTATACCCTGTATATTTTCATGTTATTTAATAGAGTAATAAAAACCCTAAAAGTTTTGTTCAATATATCCTATACCTATTTATAATAGTTTTTGAGATATTTCAGTTTTTCTTATTTTCCATACTTTTTTACAGAAATAGTCTTCATTATCATAGTAGCCATGGCAAAAACAATGTAAAAGAACATTTTTTTGTGTGTCAAATTTATAACCGCAATCGCTTCTTTTGGTTTTTATGTAGTGTAGTTTGGTTTTTTTTTTGCATTCATCTTATATTGTAAAATGAATTTTCCAAAGAATGAGTTAATAGATATGATTTATACAATAGGAGAGGCTCAAAAAAATTGCCTTCTTGCTCAAAGAATTTACAAAATGAAGTATCCTGATCGACGACAGCCTAATACCCATACTTTTCAAAACTTAATGCAAAGATTTGATTCTTCTGGTACTGTTGATTATCCAAAACGTAAAGTGGTCAACAAACCAGTAACTAATGAAGAAAAAGAACTACAAGTATTGTTAAATGTTCAGGAAAATCCTTATATTGGTAGCCGTCAGTTAGCAGCATTATGTGAAACATCACAATCCACCGCTAATCGTACTACCAAGAAATATAGGTATCATCCATATCACATGGAATTACACCAAGAATTGCATGGACAGGATTTTGAAAGTCGTGTAAACTTTTGTCGTACAATAAATGCGGAGATTCAATTAAATCCAAATTTATTATGCAAGGTAATGTTTATTGATGAAGCTACTTTTAGAAGTAACGGTGCCGTAAATAGACGCAACATGCATTATTATGCCACAGAAAACCCATTTTGGATTAGAGAGGTGCAACATCAAGACCACTGGTCATTAAATGTTTGGTGTGGTATTCATCATAATCGAATTATTGGACCCAACTTTTTTAATGAACCACTAAATGGCCATAGTTACCTGAACTTTCTACAAGAAGAACCACCCCAACTGCTTCAAGGTCTCGATAGGGATGAGCTCGACAGTATGTGGTTACAGCACGATGGTGCGCCTCCGCATTACCATCGTAAAGTTCGTGCGTTTTCGGACCAACGATATCCGCAAAAATGGATTGGACGTGGGGGTTTCATTGAGTGGCCACCAAGGTCTTGCGACATCACCCCATAGATTTCTTCCTATGGGGTTATATTAAAAATAAGGTGTATGTTAATCCACCAACAACAGTGGAAGATATGCGAAACAGGATTAGGGATACCTGTAGAACAATAACGCCACTAATTTTGTCCAGGGTCCGAGAAAATCTGCAAAAAAGACTAAATTTGTGCATTGCACAAGAGGGTCGTTTATTCGAAAGAAATAATTAATCTCAGTATTTAACAGGTAATTTTTTTGTTTCAATTTAGTATAAAAGTAAATATGCATTTGCCTTGTCGTTATAGTTGTGTTAATTTTTTCACATTATGTTTAATTAAATTATTGCCGTTGTAATATAACGAATAATGTATTTCATCATATTTAATCACATTCTGTTTGTTTCTGTAGTTTTTTTTTTATTATTTTACATGGCTACTATGATAATGAAGACTATTTCTGTAAAAAAGTATGGAAAATAAGAAAAACTGAAATATCTCAAAAACTATTATAAATAGGTATAGGATATATTAACAAAACTTTTAGGGTTTTTATTACTCTATTAAATAACATGAAAAATATACAGGGTGTACCATTTAAAAAAAAGATATTTATTCATTTAAACTTGTTCAAATTTGAGCCGATGTGTTCAACACCCTGTAGCTTTTATTGCGAATATTAGGTAAAAATTATGTTAACTTGTCCTTGGCCTTGCTAAATTCCCAATTTGAATATATTTGTCACAAAATTGAAAACGTTATTAGGATTGAATTGATGCTTGAAAATAGTGACTTTTTTTCTTTAAACTTAATTATCTCAGAAACTATAAAGTTTTGTTATAGTAAACCCTTAATAAAAAAGATTTAAAATTATAAGCTAAATCGAAAATACGATTCGTATATAGGGTGTTCTATTTAAAAAAATACACTTTATGCTGTCCTAGTTTTTTGGCTCACCCTGTAGAGTCCTAAATATTTTAAAATCTGCGTAAAATAAACTGTATCAAACAATAAATATAGTTTCTTTGTAAATTTCACCGAAAAGGCACAAACTTACTTCATCCAATCGTTGACTCACCCTGTACAACAAACAAGTTTTTCAGAATCTGCACTCTTAGAAATGATAGGCACCTCCAAATAACATATTTTCATAAATTGGAAGGTAAGGAAATATATTTCGTTGATTAGTTTTGGAACGGTATATTTTTTGCAATAAAATATTCAGCTTGGAAGATAAAAACTTCTCAATTTTTTTCCCACAAGCTATCGACTTTATTACTACCATCACTCAATTATTAATTTGTTTTTTATTGATAGCTTTGTCATTTGCTGGAATTAATGGACTATTAATAGGAAAATAATTTAAGGTAGAACTTCACAGTTTTCTATACGTTAGCACACTTTTGTGAACATACTTTGGAATTAAGTTTTTCGTTATACAGTCCGTTTCTTTTAAGTAGAAACATAGGGTTTTACGTGGTAAAAATTTGAATCAGTAGTAGTCACATTTTTACTAAAATAATATCAATGATTCTTAGGATAGATATATTATGAAATCTACAGAATAAGTTAGAATATAATTCGAGTAAAAAAATGTTTAGGAAGTACCCAAAAAATGCTTTAAATTTAACAAATACCCTTTTTAACTATCTCACATTTATTGTTATTACACAAATTTGGAAGAAGATGAATATTGTGATACCTTCAATAAAAATTACATGAACATAAATCTTTAAAAATAACATTCGGTTTAATACAAAAAAGTTTAAATTTAATATAAATCATACTAATTTATAAAAATACTATCTAATATTTAAGAACTGGTGCGCCAAGTTGCCAGGTGAAGCCTCAATTATTCTATTTTCTAATTATTCTATGTCATTAGGTTAAATTATCAAACCTGGGGTTGAGAAGGACCCCAAAAGAAGAGGTGTAAAGCTGTGATATCCGAACTTCACGCGGGCACTTAAAAACATTACAACGCTCAATCCGGTGTCCGGGATCATTTTAAAAACGTATTCACCATAACCTGTTTTCTAGTAATGAATCAAAATATCTATCATTAAAAGGTAGCTGTTATCATCTGCGAACATACTTCGGTTATAATCAACGATAATATCAGCAGATTATTCGCGAAAAGCAAAAATTGGTGATCCCTAAAGTCTCCATATTTAACTTTTATCATTTGAACCGGTTATATTAACAACTGTGATCTGTCATTAAGGTGAGATGATAGCCACTCATTCACCCTTCCCCCTAAACTATAAGTCTGCATTTTTGACAGACACCAATCAAAAACTTTACTTAAATCCACAAACATCATAAAAAAATTCCAGAAATGGTATAACTGTTGTTTCAGTAGATTCCCCTTTTTGAAAATCATGGTGTCACTTTCTAGTAATAATAAATGTATTCAAAAAGACACTATTTATCATATATTGTTCTTAGCACACATTCAGATTAGAGAATACGCTAAAGCATCATCTGGACCTGGAAAATAAGGCAATACTCGGAGCTTCCAAATCAAACTGCCCCTTACAAACCAGTAAAAGTTGTAAGGATGAATCATCTGTCAGAGCTAGGATCTGAAACGGCTAAGCATGATAGAGAATTCTGGCAGAGTTACACCGAGAAACTTCTACAATCTACAACAAAGAAATTAAGAAAGCTGAAAGAAACTGCTTTAAGAAATTCTGTGAATACATTCAATCTATATCTGTCGCAGTGAGACTACACCAAGTCAGATGAAGGGTAGGGTTGATTCAGCGATGGCACTCAGAAAGCCAGATGGTATCTTCATGGAGAACGAGAAGGAAAAAGCATTACCCACTTTCCAGGGAGCAAGCCTAGCAATAGCAGTCGTCTCAATTGGGCAATGAATACCTTTCAACCATGTAAAACCCCAAAAGTCGCTGAAATAATCCTAGCCCTACTCGAAGTAGCTTGGAATAGAGCCATATGCTAGAAATATGGAGAAGCCCTTCATTTCGAAACCATAGAAAAAGGCACTATATATCCTAAATCCTTGCGACCTAGCAGCTTCACATCCTTTATTTTAAAAATGATGGAGACCACAGTTGATAACTACACTACAACAGAAGTTCTTGAGCAGGTGCCACAGCAAGCTCATCAACATGAGTATTAATAAGGCAGATCTACGGAAACAGCACTGATATAATTAACAGATGAGATTTAAGACGCACTGAACAACAAGAAAACCACAGTATATGTCTTTCTTGATACAGAAGGGGTTTTAAGAACACTCCACATGAGGCAATCAAAAGAGCACTTGATGACATGGGAGTAGATGGAACGACGTCCAAATGGATGGCGCCATTTCTCTCCACTAGAATAGTAGAGACAGAGAGATAGAGATAGGACAAGACACTATCGCCCTCAGGAATACTGACTAGGCATTGTCACCTGAAGGGACACCTCAAGGAACTCGGATTGACAGAGAGAGAAGAGTGCATATTTTGCGAAGAAGAGGACAAAGCCTATATCCACATTCTTTCAGAGTGCAACGCTTTAGAAAATCCTAGAATGTGATTTTTAGAAGCACACCAAATAGAAGAAGGGGAGCTTCCGGAAAAAAATAGGATAGGAGAGGGCAAGGTATCCCTAACGACTTGGCAACAGTAGAGGAGCACAACAGATCTATTAGATCACAGTGTTTTGATAGGATAAAAGTGGGAGAGACGCCATATGAGGTGAGCCATACCTCCGGAAATTCAGTGAGTAAGAAAAAGATGGCTATATTTCTCACTGTTTTTAACTACTCATAGACGTGTCAGTTCTTGTTCGACTGCGCTCGAGTGTGACGTGTGTATGACGAAAAAATTATGTTAGCGTGAGAATTTTTCGACGAAAATTTTGAGTCGCTGCGGTTTCAATGAGTGTTAAATGTAAAACAAAGACACCGTAAGGTAAGAACTGGTTTCAATGTTTTATTTAGTTTGTTATAAACTTATTTCAACTACATTTTGCAATACATGTTAATACCTACGTACTTTCTACTTATCTGGCATTTCTCCCACAAATGAGGAGAGATGCCAACCTTTGCAAAAGTGTAAATGAAGGGGTATTTTCTTTTTTATTTTTAACTTCTGAAAACCTATTATAATCAAGAATCAAATGCATGGATGTTGAGAAATAAGAATAGAACTATAACATGACTACGGGTTGGGTTATTAATAGGGCAAGCATGGGGAAAAGCTGCAACCGTGAGAAATGCCACATCAGATTTTAAAGCTTGTGGAATATTCCCACTCAATCCTAATGCTATTCCAGATCATTTCTTTGCCATGTCTGATTTAACTGAAGTAGCTACTCCTGCCATTATTCTTGAAAGTGCTGCCACTGCAGCTCTGTCTCCACGAAAACCATCAACTTCCAGACAAATATCCATTAGTAAAGAAACCCGCTTTGTTATTTCATGAACAAAACTATAAATAACTTTACCAAAATACCAACAATCAAGCCAATACTCAGCATAAATTAAACTCTTATTTTCATCAAGTAGTCTCTTTAATACATATAAAATAAAAGTTAAAAGTTTTTGTCACTGTCATATCAAAAACTGGTTTTGTAAAAAGAAAAAAAAAAGATCAAGTGTGTCTAGAAATATATCAGACACTCCACTTTTGCACTTTCATCAAGGGTGTAGTTAATTAATCTTTTGTTTTTTTCTTGGCACTCTTGAGATTTTGAAAAAAGCGTTAATAGAGTAGAGAGAGTCTGGGCCAAGTCTTGGTTGTGAAAACCAGGGCCATGTCAGTAAGATGCTAAAAACGGCAACATCAAAAACAAAAGAATTTAAATTATTTGCGCGGCCAGTTAAAGACAAATGAATTTTTTAGCTCAACCACGTGACTCCACGTCACCCCAGTTCAATCACGTCATCCTCATCCCCAGTTTAAGACGCCGGACGCCATTATTTTCTGGCTTTTTCGCGTACTCGAAATAACAAAGTTGATTTTCGTCTATTTTGGCTACGTTTTCGTGTGTTAACATTATTTTTTTTTCAATTCACTTCACGGTAAGTTTAATATACCTTTTCTGGAATACATCTAAACTGGATTTTGAATAAAATTTGCATTTTGTTTTAGAAGACGCTGCAGCCCATTTTTTCATCTCCCGAACTGGACCCAAATATTTCCCGGATGGTTACAGAAAACTATTGTAAGTACAGTTTGGAAATTTTCTTGGTAATTACTTGATAACATTTTTGTCTTGGTTTATCATATTCATAAGAACACATCTTCAATTTTCTAACCTTGTTATCATATTTATACATAGTTCGGCATTTATACCAAACATAATTATAAAATGCTGATATTAAATCAAAGGTATTATTGTTTCTTTTACCTACTTTCCATTTTAATTTAAGTTAAATATACCTTTTCTCCAAACGTTTTCTTGAATAGTTTACATTTTGCTTTAGAAGAAGTTACAGCCCATTTATTTATGACTCTAACCTGACCGAAATATTTTACATATAGTTGGAGGCCAGTATTGTAAGTATATTTTTTAAATCTTTGTGATAAATTATGTCCTAGAATTTTTATCATAGTTTTTTTGCTCACAAATACACAACTTACATTTCATAACTATCATCCCATTTGCATACATTTTTGCATTAATATGATACATTATAAAATGCCTAAATCGAATTAAAGGTAATATTGTTGTCTATTTAAAGTTAATGAAAAATTTAATTTAATTTCTTGTTTTATGTAGTAATTTGCAGAATTTTTTTACATGTTGATAAACTGGAGACCATTATAGAGATCGTAACATATATAGTAAAATTATTTTTTAATCTGACATCCTTAACAGGTGTAGTAGTTGCTAATAAATTAACAAATCGCCGATATTTAAATTTTGAGTATATATAATTATATAGCCATGGCAAAAACTAACATATGATTTTCATTTTCAGATATGCTATTTTGACTGCCTTTAATTTTCGGCACTCCTTAATCCTAAACTGGCTTTAACTTAATTAATGGATCAGTGTAAAATATTTATTTTTGATAATTATATTGTTTCATTTATATCGTAAATAAACAATAAAATATATTTTCTGTATTTTATAAGTCTTACTATATTATTTATATTTTACCCAGAATTGTGAAAAAGAACCTATCCTTCTGAATGCTTTATTTAAAAAGCAACACAGCAAATTAGTGGTGGCAGGGTAAAAACTGTTTGTCATAAATCTTTTTATTTTTTTTTCAGGATAATACATCTACAAATAATGAATACTAGCAGAGAAATCTTAAAATTTATGTTAAGATGGTTAAGTACTCATCTCATTTCACTTTTAAAGTTTTTCTGCTCGTACTCAACATTAATATGTATTATTCTGAAAAAAAATTAAAAAGATTTATGATCAAACAGTTTTTACCCTGTCACCATGGGATATTTAAATTTTTCCCGCCATTCATGTGCCTTTGCTAATCTCGGCCGGTAAAACAGATCGCTGTTTTACAGCCCAGTTCATTATGTCATCAAAATACGCAAGTTCATTCATAGATGGCTCGAGTTGCTTCCAAAATACAGGGTTGTGACTTTTCTCTAACCTTTTTTGTTCCAGGGTCTGGGCCAAGCCTTGGTTGTGAAAACTGGCATAAACCCAGAAAGCAGATTTTTTGCTGATTTTCTCAGAGTATAACACTACTTTTATTCCTGTTTGCTGCTAAAATCATAGTTTAGTGCTTTAAGGCATCATTTGCCAGATATTGAGGATAAACAAAGTTTTTATTATATTCGTTTTTCGTTAAGTACAGTTTAGTGCAAGTGATCTCACCTAAGAAGTTAAAACACCCTCTTTGTGACTTTAAATACTTGGTGCACCCTTAAAGACAATCAGGTAAATGCCACAAACAGTTCTTCTTATACCGGGACTTTGCCATCCTGTCTAAAATTAGATTTGCCTACCAGAGCCGGCATATTACACACCACTGCTCCATAGAGGCCATCGGCTATCCAGCTTGCCGAAAGTGTTTGGATTTAATGACAAAACTGCCTTTCAGGTATTAGAACTTCGTAATAAACAGTGAAATTACCGGTTTTAATGTATACTTTCCTTTTTCCCCTGTGATTGGGAACTAATAAGACTTTATGCGAGCAATTACAGGACACTTTATTTTTAATTTCATTTAAAATACCTTGTAAACCGAAGGTATACGTATACACTAGGTAATTTAAAACATCACTTCACATATTAATAGTCCAACACTTTTAATTAGGCTTAAGTAAACATAATTTTAGGCTTAATCGGCCTACTAGATAATTTATTAGCGCAAAATACAACTTTACATAAAAAGTAAGGTTATTCAGTTCAGCCGATAGTGAAAATTAAGGCCTGATCTACATCTAAACCGACTTTGCGTATGGCGCAGATGACGTCATACTTGCAGTAGTGTTGTTCATTGTTTCTTTGTTTTTTTTTTGTTCTAATCCAGGTAGCAAATAGTCGCATATTTATTTAGATTAAGTTAAAATTCACATAATTTGTAAAACAAAATCCTTTTTTTTTATTGTTAAATACATATATTAATTGTTTTTGGAATCGGTGTGTTTTATTTTGGGATCTAGTTGTTTCCAGTTTTCGATAACATCATCGCTTCTTCTTACCGACGGGCCTAAAACAGGTGGCGCTTTGAATTTATATAACTCCCCCTAATCTCCGGCATGCTAGCCTAGGCACTGCCCTAAAAGAAGGAGCGATCCACACTAAAAAAATAACCACCTGTACAGAAGCATTAAATATTTAATTTTCATTCATTTGTTTTCATTTTAATTCTTTTTCTCTCCCGTGACTTAGCAACCCCTACAAATATTCTTGAGGAGTCTAATGCAATTCCAAAACCACCTAGCTCGACAATGAAGCGAAAACAAGTTACTTGTGTTTTGACTTTCCTTGAGAACGTTTGTAAAAAGACTTCCAATATCAATTTAATTAAAAGAGCAGCTAAAAAACGCAAATTAGCTAGTGCAGAATTAAAGTCTTCATCTTCTGTCTTAGCATCCAACCCAATCGTAGATGATAACAAGGTATGCGCGGAATGTTGGGAAAATTATTATTTAACAAAAATGGTAGGGAAATGATCCGCAAAAAGAACCAAAAAAAAGAATAATAACATACCGGGTGTCAACGAATCTATTAGACAAGTCATAATTTCTAGAGTATTATGTGTATCAAAATGAGAATTGGTACAGGTAAATGGCATGTGAAGGGGAGAGTTTTCACATATTTTCCACTTTCCGGTTACTTCCGGTTTCACCGGAAATGCCCCCGGTTTTGAATTTTTAAATGGAATACCCTGTATATTTTAACATTTTTGGATTTCTGAGACAATTCTAGATCAGAATGTGACATTTTAAAAACTTTTTACGTCTACTTCATTTTTTTAGAGCCACTTTTAAAATTGCATCTAGGTGGCCATGATCGGACGCAAACTAATCTAAGGGCCTTAGGTGATGTCAAAAAAATACAATCGCAAAGTTTTAGTTACTAGTATGAAAGACAGGAATAAGACAAGTTGACAAAATTACGTTTTCATTTCTAACTATTAATTTTCAAATGGCGACCCCTTTTTGACAACTACTTTTCGAAAAAAGCATTCTTTGACGAATTTAACCGTACTAATTTATTTGCGATTCGATTAGACATAAGAACAGAAATTAAATATTATTAAGCAAAATACTGGATAATTTATTTACTTATGACAAGTGCGCCATGGACAGCCATGATGCATAATAATTTGCAACTGTTTTTATCAAATCTTCTTTGGAAAACAAAGCACTCACTTAAGTAGATAATGACAGTGACATATGCTCTAAGAACAGACGTAAAAGTTTTTTTCACTTTGAGTATACATTATTTTAACGAAAATTCAAACTAAACTTAACGAAAATTAAGAAACTTTTACGTCTGTTAGACAGTGTATGTCACTGTCATTATCTACTTAGGTGAGTGCTTTGTTTTCCAAAGAAGACTTGATAAAAACAGTTGCAAATTATTATGCATCATGGCTGTCCATGGCGCACTTGTCATAAGTAAATAAATTATCCAGTATTTTGCTTAATAATATTTAATTTCTGTTCTTATGTCTAATCCAATCGCAAATAAATTAGTACCGTTAAATTCGTCAAAGAATGCTTTTTTCGAAAAGTAGTTGTCAAAAAGGGGTCGCCATTTGAAAATTAATAGTTGAAAACGTAATTTTGTCAACTTGTCTTATTCCTGTCTTTCATACTAGTAACTAAAACTTTGCGATTGTATTTTTTTGACATCACCTAAGACCCCTAGATTAGTTTGCGTCCGATCATGGCCACCTAGATGCAATTTTAAAAGTGGCTCTAAAAAAATGAAGTAGACGTAAAAAGTTTTTAAAATGTCACATTCTGATCCAGAATTGTCTCAGAAATCCAAAAATGTTAAAATATATAGGGTGTTCCATTTAAAAATTCAAAAGCTGGGGCGTTTCCGGTGAAACCGGAAGTGGCCGGAAAGTGGGAAATATGCGAAAACTCTCCCCTTCACATACCATTTACCTGTACCAATTCTCATTTTGATACACATAATACTCTAGAAATTATGACTTGTCTAATAGATTCGTTGACATCCGGTATATGGCATCTCTCCCACACTATATGGCGTCTCTCCCACACGTTATGAGAGAGATGGCCTGCTGTCAACTTATAATTTTTATTTCTTATTTCTTTTTGATTTAAGTCTTAAACTAGTTAATTGTAATTTTAATATTTAATATTAGTGTACCTTTAAAATAAAAAATAAAGGGTTGATTTATATTGAATATTTTATTTTTTACTTAATTTCTATAAAAAGTATGGCGTCTCTCACACTCTCCCACTTTTACCCTACCCATTTCCACATACTTACATACAAAGGAAAATGTGTATATTTTTTATTTTACTAATATTATTATATAGTCCGGTCAAAATAGACATTGAAGGTTACATTAATTCGCACCTTGCTAAAAATTGGCATGAATGTTGGGAACCCTATTATACACAATTTGTCAATTATCCACATCAATCCGAAGTGTGGAAAAAAATTTATTCAAGGTCAAATGTTGCAAAAATCGGTTTTTTGAGTTTTCCAGCTAAACGGTAAGTTTTATAATAAAAATAGGTGAGACAAAAATTATTCATAATGCAATTATCTATAAAAATTGTTCATACACTTTTTTTCCTAAGAATCACCATTTCGGAGATACAGCGATGCAAAATGTTGAAAAAGTTGTATTCTTCATAATATGCATGTCAATTACCGTAATATACGTTACAGAACGATAATATAAGTAAAAATATTAATTTGTGTGCGGTATGTACATAGACATTTTGACCATAGAGTGACTGTAGTATTTGATGGCTATGCTGATTGTACAAAAAATATTAAAGCTGCAGAACAACGTCGTCGAGCTACAACATCTTCATCTTCGGACGTCATTTTTGATGAATTTATGACAGTTACCACAAGCCAACAGAAATTTCTCGCAAATACACACAACAAGTCTCGGTTCATTACAATGTTGAAAGAAAAATTTACGTCTGAAAATATCTCTGTAAAGCAAGCTGATAATGATGCTGATGTCCTGATAGTTGAAACAGCAATAGAACAATTTAACTCGACAAATCCAACTATTCTTGTTGGTGAAGATGTTGATTTGTTGGTATTACTTACTGCTAGAACGCCAACTGAAAAAATTATTTATTTTTTAAAACCTGGGAAGGCTCAACAACAATCAAAAATATATTCATCCAAGAGTTTATCTGCTTTTTCAATATGCCAAAATCATATCTTATTTCTACATGCACTAACTGGTTGCGACATGACATCAGCATTTTTCAGGAGAGGTAAAAGATCGGTTTTGAAATTGTTTGAGAGACAAGATTTAGTTGATTGTGCTGATGTTTTCAAAGAAAGTACCTCTACTCCACAAGCTGTAATCACCAACGGAATTCGCTTTCTTCTTTCAATTTACGGAGCTCCAAAAAAAATTACGTGCTTAGATAAATTTCGATACTTATCTTTTGCAAAAAATACGTATAAAAAGAAACAAGTACAATTAGCTTGTCTTCCTCCAACCTCTGCTTCTGCTCATCAACATCTATTTCGAGTATATTATCAAGTTCAAGTATGGCTTGGTAATAAACTAAACCCAGAAGACTGGGGTTGGAAGTTAACTGACAATATATTGGAACCAATTCAGACTTTACTCCCTCCTGCACCGGAAAAACTCCTCAATTCAATTTTTTGCAATTGCAAAACGGGGTGTAATGCTAAATGCGGCTGTAAAAAAGTTGGTTTGTTTTGTTCATTAGCATGTATCAGTTGTCGAGGCCAATCGTGCTCCAATGTTGAATCGCCAGTAGAAGAGGATTCTTACGATATAGGCGAGGAGACATCTGATGCATTGCTCTTTGAACAATTTATTTGTACTCAGCAGGAAGAAGAAAAAGAAGAAGAAGAAGAAGAAGAAGAAGAAGAAGAAGAAGAAGAAGAAGAAGAAGAAGAAGAAGAAGAAGAAGAAGAAGGAGAAGAAGAAGAGCAAGACAGTATGGATTATGTTCCATTAGAAGAGTATCAATCAGACGAATAATTTTCTCAATTTACGCATTACTTACACCGCTCTTGTTATTTACAATAGTACCATTTTCAATTTAATACAATAGCTTTTTAACTCAACAGAAGCACAATAGATCGTGGAATAGGCCTACCGGGGAAACCACGTAAAAAAAAACGCGCCATGTACACTACCTCACGGGTGGCGCGGAAACGTGTGCATATTATGAAGAATACAACTTTTTCAACATTTTGCATCGATGTATCTCCGAAATGGTGATTCTTAGGAAAAAAAGTGTATGAACAATTTTTATAGATAATTGCATGATGAATAATTTTTGTCTCACCTATTTTTATTATAAAACTTACCGTTTAGCTGGAAAACTCAAAAAACCGATTTTTGCAACATTTGACCTTGAATAAATTTTTTTCCACACTTCGGATTGATGTGGATAATTGACAAATTGTGTATAGTAGGGTTCCCAACATTCATGCCAATTTTTAGCAAGGTGCGAATTAATGTAACCTTACCCCTATTTTTGATGCTAACTTGACCGGACTATAAAATAAAGATGTGCGTTGAATATTTAACATGTAAAATATTGCGTTCCACATAGAAAAAAATGCGCTGTATAAGTCTAACTTTTATTAGAGCATGCATATTTATAATATCCTTTTCATATTTCTTATTATGCATATCCATAGCAACATCCATATGTATAAAGCGCAAAAGCAAAATTAATCTGGCATTTCTAATTTCACGTTACAACTAACTTTTACAGTAAATGCAAATGCAAATCCCAAGGCGTTAATGTACAAAAACAAAGTTATGCGGCTTTATTTATGTCACTACATACCGTTTTAGTAAAGTGCACGCGGTTTCATTTTCATAAAATAATACCATTGTTCCAGAGTTATGCTTGTACAGGGTGAGTCAACGATTGGATGAAGTAGGTTTGTGCCTTTTCGGTGAAATTTACAAACAAACTATATTTATTGTTTGATACAGTTTATTTTTACGCAGATTTTAAAAATATTTAGGACTCTACAGGGTGAGCCAAAAAACTAGGACAGCATAAAGTTGTATTTTTTTAAATAGAACACCCTATATACGAATCATATTTTCGATTTAGCTTATAAGTTTAAATCTTTTTTATTAAGGGTTTACTATAACAAAACTTTATAGTTTCTGAGATAATTAAGTTTAAAAAAAAAGTCACATTTTCAAGCATCAATTCAATCCTAAATAACGTTTTCAATTTTGTGACAAATATATTCAAATTTGGAATTTAGCAAGGCCAAGGACAAGTTAATATAATTTTTACCTAATATTTGCAATAAAAGCTACAGGGTGTTGAACACATCGGCTCAAATTTGAACAAGTTTAAATGAATAAATATCTTTTTTTTTTAAATGGTACACCCTGTATATTTTTATTTTATTAAATAGAGTAATGAAAACCCTAAAAGTTTTGTTCAATATATCCTATACCTATTTATAATAGTTTTTGAGATATTTCAGTTTTTCTTATTTTCCATACTTTTTTACAGAAATAGTCTTCATTATCATAGTAGCCATGTAAAATAATAAAAAGAAACTACAGAAACAAACAGAATGTGGTTAAATATGATGAAACGCATTATTCGTTATATTACAACGGCAATAGTTTAATTAAACCTAATGTGAAAAAATTAACACAACAATAACGACAAGGCAAATACATATTTACTTTTATACTAAATTGAAACAAAAAAATTACCTATTAAATACTGAGATTAACTATTTCTTTTTAATAAGTGTTCGAATAAACGACCCTCTTGTGCAATGTACTAATTTAGTCTTTTTTGCAGATTTTCTCGGACCCTGGACAAAATTAGTGGCGTTATTGTTCTACAGGTATCCCTAATCCTGTTTCGCATATCTTCTAGTGTTGTTGGTGGATTAACATA
Organism: Diaprepes abbreviatus; assembly: GCA_034092305.1. Lineage (NCBI taxonomy): Eukaryota > Metazoa > Arthropoda > Insecta > Coleoptera > Curculionidae > Diaprepes > Diaprepes abbreviatus. The sequence continues at coordinate 1,014,863 of JASJET010000230.1, read as the reverse complement.
CACCTTATTTTTAATATAACCCCATAGGAAGAAATCTAATGGGGTGATGTCGCAAGACCTTGGTGGCCACTCAATGAAACCCCCACGTCCACTCCATTTTTGCGGATATCGTTGGTCCAAAAACGCACGAACTTCACGATGGTAATGCGGAGGCGCACCATCGTGCTGGAACCACATACTGTCGAGCTCATCCCTATCGAGACCTTGAAGCAGTTGGGGTAGTTCTTCTTGTAAAAAGTTCAGGTAACTATGGCCATTTAGTGGTTCATTAAAAAAATGGGGTCCAATAATTCGATTATGATGAATACCACACTAAACATTTAATGACCAGTGGTTTTGATGTTGCACCTCTCTAATCCAAAATGGGTTTTCTGTGGCATAATAATGCATGTTGCGTCTATTTACGGCACCGTTACCTCTAAAAGTAGCTTCATCACTAAACATTACCTTGCATAATAAATTTGGATTTAATTGAATCTCAGCATTTATTGTACGACAAAAGTTTACACGACTTTCAAAATCCTGTCCATGCAATTCTTGGTGTAATTCCATGTGATATGGATGATACCTATATTTCTTGGTAGTACGATTAGCGGTGGATTGTGATGTTTCACATAATGCTGCTAACTGACGGCTACCAATATAAGGATTTTCCTGAACATTTAACAATACTTGTAGTTCTTTTTCTTCATTAGTTACTGGTTTGTTGACCACTTTACGTTTTGGATAATCAACAGTGCCAGAAGAATCAAATCTTTGCATTAAGTTTTGAAAAGTATGGGTATTAGGCTGGCGTCGATCAGGATACTTCATTTTGTAAATTCTTTGAGCAAAAAGGCAATTTTTTTGAGCTTCTCCTATTGTATAAATCATGGAAAATTCATTTTACAATATAAGATGAATGCAAAAAAAACCAAACTACACTACATAAAAACCAAAAGAAGCGATTGCGGTTATAAATTTGACATACAGAAAAATGTTCTTTTACATTTTTTTTGCCATGGCTACTATGATAATGAAGACTATTTCTGTAAAAAAGTATGGAAAATAAGAAAAACTGAAATATCTCAAAAACTATTATAAATAGGTATAGGATATATTGAACAAAACTTTTAGGGTTTTTATTACTCTATTAAATAACATGAAAATATACTGGGTGTACCATTTAAAAAAAAAAAAGATATTTATTCATTTAAACTTGTTCAAATTTGAGCCGATGTGTTCAACACCCTGTAGCTTTTATTGCAAATATTAGGTAAAAATTATGTTAACTTGTCCTTGGCCTTGCTAAATTCCAAATTTGAATATATTTGTCACAAAATTGAAAACGTTATTTAGGATTGAATTGATGCTTGAAAATGTGACTTTTTTTTTCTTTAAACTTAATTATCTCAGAAACTATAAAGTTTTGTTATAGTAAACCCTTAATAAAAAAGATTTAAAATTATAAGCTAAATCGAAAATACGATTCGTATATAGGATGTTCTATTTAAAAAAATACAACTTTATGCTGTCCTAGTTTTTTGGCTCACCCTGTAGAGTCCTAAATATTTTTAAAATCTGCGTAAAAATAAACTGTATCAAACAATAGATATAGTTTCTTTGTTAATTTCACCGAAAAGACACAAACCTACTTCATCCAATTGTAGACTCACCCTGTACGTATTAGGAATTATTTACCGTCGTTTTTTTGTTGTTCGAAAACTCCCCGTGCCGGTTTGCATTTTAAAGTTTGAAATCTCGCTTAGTGTTTTTAATTAAAACAGTTATAATAATATGCAAAATTAAAAGGTCGTTTATTTTTTTCCTGAGACAGTGATTGCACGCCGAGGATTGCGGAACATTTTTCGTCCCTTAAGGCCTGATCTCACTATGTGCATCCAGAGTTTTTCACCCGTACTCCATTAAAAATAGACTTTCGTCAGTAACAAAAATGTAACGTTGTTTTTTTTTCCTGGAATGTGTTCATTTCGGCATCCTATAAAACATATCTCGATGGTAACTCTGAAAGACCTGTGCACAAAAAAATGGCGGACCAAAAATGGTCACGATTTGTAGTTGTAGAGAATTAAAAAACCTATCGATTCACATAAGTTATAGGTGGCGCCACTAGTTATCGAGATATATTTTTTTTTCGAAAAAATTTACGATTTTTGTTTAAAAAAACAGGACATTTATTAACAAATTACCGATTTAAAATCACTACATAGTATAAAACAAAGTCGCTTTCTCTGTCCCTATGTCCCTTTGTATGCTTAAATCTTTAAAACTACGCACCGGATTTTGATGCGGTTTTTTTCAATAGATAGAGTGATTCAAGAGGAAGGTTTATATGTATAATAACATCCATTAAATAGTGGAGAAGTACTGTTATTTTTGAGGTTTCTAATGTGATGTCGTTAATTATCATATTTTTTTCCGCTTACATTGCAAACGCAGGCTGAACCCTACGAGATTTATCAAAATAATGTACTAATTATTTGTACACATTGAAAAGGTCTACAGAAAACTCCGCGATGGTATATGTCTATCTCTCATGGATATCCCACAATAACATTTTTTTGTCATTTACTTTTTACGACAAATAATGGCAAATTTTGAAGCGATTTTAACCAATACAGCATTAATCCTTATCCAATTAAATAGCTTAAATACATTGTTGATTTAATATAGATCTATATGGTCCTTTACAGCACAAGATTTAAATGAATATTTTCGAAGATATTACAGATTTAAAATTGCGGGAAGTAGCGCTTGCGGCGGTACTGGCCGACCGGGGCGGCGGCAGCGTGCCTATAAATAGCGCGTCGGAGGCCGATGTAATAATTGTTGTAAAAATAAAATAAATAGTCACAGTTTTTCTGTAGTGTATTTAGTATCAGCATTGCACCCGTGCGAAGCCGGGGCGGGTCGCTAGTTTAATATAAATATAGGTATTATCATTCTAAAAAAAGTATGTCAATCCCGGAATCTGTGGGTTTTTTATTTTCTGAGAAATTCGATGTCAAAGTTGAAAATTAAACCTCAATTTTTCGCTTTCTTTATTAAGATACAATGTTCAATTTTAAGGGAAATTGTTTGCATTGTTTTATATTTTGAAGATCTATTAAAAAAAAATTTTTTTTCAATCGTGAGCCGAGAAATTTTGCAAAAACCAATTTTTGTACCAAAAAAATTGCGATAACTTTTCACCGAATGGAAATAAAATTTTTTTAATGCATGCACTGGATTTAGATGTATCATGCCCGATCTCAAAAAAAAAAAAAATTTTGAATGACAATTTGTTATGCGTCAATGTTATATCAGGTACATGTAAAATACAAAGGTGTGGATTGTATACGGTGGACTAAAGACTTATTATCAATCACCAGAGTAATATTTTGACGCTACGTTTGACAAAACTTTTAAATAAAACTAGTCTCACAGAGCAATACCTGGTAGAGTTGACTGGTAACGTCCGGGAACCTAGAGGATTTATTTATTGCAAAATATTGTGTGATAAGAGCAAAATTACATTGAAATAATCAGAAAATTTGAAATTTTAAACAGAATAAGAAGAAATAGAGGAACAAAGCGACTTTCGAGCAGAGAGAACAGCCAATAGAACAAAGAAATGCTCGCAATCGACCTACACATAATGTATGTACAGACATTGAAAAAATCTTTTTTCAAAAATTCATAATGGCGTTACAAATGAATATTACGGGCTCAAATTTGCAGAATATGATTTTTAATACTTGTACTTTACCTGTGAATTTTATGGATCCAAGAAATACACTTCCATATGATCTATTAACCTTCGAAAATTGAGCCGAATCTAATCGAAAATAGCTGCTGCAGGCCGCTGTCGGTGAGTTGTCATAGTTCAGGCGCATTATTCAATGGCACTTCAAGGAAACTTATGCATCACAAGTAATGTTTATAATATTGATGTTGTTTTATTAATTTATATGATAGTAACAATTTGTTTAGTCATATTAATTATTAATTTGTTTATTAACAAAATTTTTACAAAAAATAATATAAAGGAAAAAAACAGTATAATATGTAATATATAATTGAATATTTGTATGATTTTCTTTATAATTTTTTGTAAAAATTTTGTTAATAAACTATTAGATAATAATAATATAAAGGAAAAAACAGAATATGTAATATATAATTGAATATTTGTATGATTTTCTCTATAATTTTTTGTAAAAATTTTGTTAATAAACAAATTAATAATTAATATGACTAAACAAATTTTTATTATCATATAAATTAATAAAACAACATCGATATTATAATTACTTGTGATGCATAAGTTTCCTTGAAGCGCCAATGAATAAGGCGTCTGATGGCAACCCGCCGACAGCGGCCTGCAGCAGCTATTTTCGATTAGATTCGGCCCAATTTTCGAAGGTTCACAGATCGTATGAAAGTGTATTTCTTGGATCCAAAAAATTCACAGGTAAAGTACAAATATTAAAAAGAATCTTCTGCAAATTTAAGACCTTAATATTCATTTGCCACGCCATTATGAATTTATGAAAAAAAAAAGTTTTTTTCATCCAAAATTAATTTTTTTTTTGATCGGAAATGATACATCTAAGTCGAATGCACGCATTAAAAAATTTTTTTATCAACATATGTTGAAAAGTTATCGCAATTTTTTTCGTGCAACAATTGGTTTTTGCAAAATTTCTCGGCCTACACTAAAAAAATTTTTTTTTTAAGTAAATCTTCAAAATATAAAACAATACAAACAATTTCCATTAAAATTGAGCAATGTATCTTAATAAGGAAAGCGGAAAATTGAGGTTAAGTTTTCAACTTTGACATCGAATTTCTCGTAAAATAAAAAACTCACAAATTCTGGGTTGACATACTTTCTTAGAATGATAATACTTATATTTATGTTAAATTTTAAATCGAAAATTTGTTAATAAATGTTTTTTTTTTATAACAAAACCGTAAATTTTGACGAAAAAAAAAATATCTCGATAACTAGTGGCGCCACCTATAACTTGTATTATATGAATCAATAGGTTTTTTAATTCTCTACAACTATTGTTTAAAACGTTTTTCGATACAACTTTTACTTTTTGAGATAAACTCAAAAAACCGAAAATCGTGACCATTTTTGGTCCGCCATTTTTTCCGCATAGGTCTTTCAGAGTTACCATCGAGATATGTTTTATAGGATGCCGAAATAAACACATTCCAGTAAAAAAAAAACAAATGTTACATTTTTGTTAACAAAACAGCTCGTTTTTGATCCAATTTCCATGGAGCATATCACAAGATATAACTTTGGCACTTCTACGTGTCCCATTTTGGTGTCAATTACATTACATATTTATATAAACCACCAACACATAGTCCATCATTATAAAAATTAATGTCCTATAACACGCAAACTTTGTATACCATTTTTTTTTCCAGAAATACATGTATAATTCAATAACATTTCCTTTAGGATCTGCCTACGATTATTTTTAATTTTTTAGAATGAAACTGAGATCGATGGGGTAGACCATAAATTTATCGTTACAAAGTCATCATTACCTTTGAATAATTAAGTAACAACATTTTTTCATAACTCTAACGTAATCTATTTAACTTAACGATAATGAAAAATGTACGAGCACAGATGCAGTTTCTTGGTAATCGATGGTCTTCATTAATAAAGGAATAAATAATTTTATTAAACTTTTATTATATATATATATATATATATATATATATATATATATATATATATATATATATTCCTGTAAATCATATGTATTGCTTTTGTCTTGTCATTTTCTTCTATATCACTTGTTTTCTCTGCATCTCAACTGTAAATATTTTGTTAACTTGTATAAATTTTTTCAGTTCATTACTTATGCTTTACGTTTTTGATTTCCCCATATATCTGTGCTATATCTTTCTGAATTATTACATTTTACTTTATATTTTTCTGGGTAAAATTAACATATCTCTACGTTTGGTTCATTTTTATTTAAGAAAACAGAAGTTAATTTTATTTAATCTCTTTTCGCACCATGTATTTCGCGCCATATATGACAATCTCTTCCCAAAAATGGCCAATAAGTGTCGCACGCACCTTGACGGTACATGGTAGAAAACGCTTTTATCGTTTACTTGAATCTTCAACGAAAAACACGTGTTGCGAACACTAATATCCACTGATATACCATGGAAGTGCTAAATCTCTCAATACCAGCTAAAACAATGCTAAAAACCAATAGACTCAGCTCAAGAAAAGGAACCACAATTTTCACATCAGTAAAGTAACTATAAGGTAAGTCATTTTAAATTTCCGAAATTGTCATACTGTCTTCATCAATTTTCACTGAAATTAACTCCTTTATTAGCTCTCAAATACAGTCCACCACCTTTTTCGTACAATCTGCGTCGGAAGCCCATCTGAAATGTTAGAAATCGTTCAAAATTTTTGGTAAATTGTCATATTTTACAACTATATAATACTATGTTTTTCAATATAAAATTATCGATATGATGTTTTTTTTCCGACTAAACTATTGAGTTTAAACACACTATTGTATCTCAAAACTTAGCTTCTTATCAGCTAGTTGAGTTTTTAGGCCTCTATATTTGCTCCACAATTTTATTTTTGTATTTTCATCTAAATGTAAATTTTCTGCCTCTTGACCTATAGAAAGATATGTTGTCTTTGATTTATTAACTTATAGATCCCCATTTTTTATATTTCACTAAAGTCTCATTGTTATAAACTCAAAATCTTCTTGAGCTTGGGCAACCACCACTTAATCACTTTCAAAATTGATATTATATACAATTTGTTCATCATTATCTTTTATTTCAATTTCATTTTATGACCTTTTTCATTTTCTAATACCACATCTAAATATATTTTAAACTAGCGACCCGCCCCGGCTTCGCACGGGTGCAATGCTGATACTAAATACACTACAGAAAAACTGTGACTATTTATTTTATTTTTACAACAATTATTACATCGGCCTCCGACGCGCTATTTATAGGCACGCTGCCGCCGCCCCGGTCGGCCAGTACCGCCGCAAGCGCTACTTCCCGCAATTTTAAATCTGTAATATCTTCGAAAATATTCATTTAAATCTTGTGCTGTAAAGGACCATATAGATCTATATTAAATCAACAATGTATTTAAGCTATTTAATTGGATAAGGATTAATGCTGTATTGGTTAAAATCGCTTCAAAATTTGCCATTATTTGTCGTAAAAAGTAAATGACAAAAAAATGTTATTGTGGGATATCCATGAGAGATAGACATATACCATCGCGGAGTTTTCTGTAGACCTTTTCAATGTGTACAAATAATTAGTACATTATTTTGATAAATCTCGTAGGGTTCAGCCTGCGTTTGCAATGTAAGCGGAAAAAAATATGATAATTAACGACATCACATTAGAAACCTCAAAAATAACAGTATTTCTCCACTATTTAATGGATGTTATTATATATATAAACCTTCCTCTTGAATCACTCTATCTATTGAAAAAAACCGCATCAAAATCCGGTGCGTAGTTTTAAAGATTTAAGCATACAAAGGGACATAGGGACAGAGAAAGCGACTTTGTTTTATACTATGTAGTGATACTGTTGGGGACAGACATCATTACTGTTGTAACTGCTGGCAGCTACCAAGCTGTCAGATACTATCGTTACTAGTTTTATTTTTAATACTGCTTGATTGTAGATTTTTTAGCAACTTCTCGGAGTTTTTAAACAGAATCATAGGCTTTTATAAGGTCAACGAAATATAACAGAATATATTTATTTTTCGCGAGTTTTTTTTCTTATTGAACTGCTACACTTATGTCCATACGACCCAAATATCTTTCTGTTTTTCACGAATTTACTTGCTTTCTCAATCTATGGTGAAGGTAAGACTGCAAGAAAAGTTTTTTTCTGTCTCTAGTTCCTTGACATAGTGTTTTTATTGACCCATTTGTCTCAGTTGAATATTTATTGTGGGATGTCACAAGCAACAGTTCATCTCTTTGCATTTCCTTTTCCACTTCTAATTCTTGTTTCAGTTTATTTTGCTTTTTAAATTTCGACTTGGTTCTCGTTTCATGTAATACATTCATAGAAATTTTTTGTTTAGTAAGGTTTTCTTTAACTCTTTATTCCATGCGGGATTATGATTTTTTGTTTCGACATGATTGGCTAATACAAGAGCTTCAAGTGTTGCAAAGTGTAAGAATTCTAGAATATGTTTATACCGATGTTTGGTTTTGAGTGTAAGATTCAAATCATTTATTTTTAAATAGAGCTGGTTTTGATTGAGAGTTTTGATACTCGATCCGTGTAGATTATTAGTTATCTATTTATCTTGTCCCATTATTTTTTCATAAAGGGTGTTTTTTATAGAGGTATAGAACTTTTAAATGGAATAGAACAAAGATAAATTTTTTAAATTGACATGAAATTTACTTTATTCGAAAAATAACCTTCTGGCATTATAATTTAAATATGACTTCTGGCATATGACCGCCACGGCTTGCTCGCACGTAGTCTAATCTGGAGGTCCAATTTTCGATGACTTTTTCCAACATTTGTCGCCGTATATCGGCAATACCGCGGCGAATGTTGTCCTCCAAGTGATCAATCGTTTCGGGCTTATCGGCGTAGACTAGCGACTGCACATATCCCCACAGAAAATAGTCTAGCGGCGTTAAGTCGCACGATCTTGGAGGCCAATTCACGAGTCCGAAACGTGAAACTATGCGGTTACCAAACGTTTCCTTCAATAAATCAATTGTGGCACGAGCTGTGTGACATGTTGCGCCGTCTTGTTGAAACCACAGCTCCTGCACATCATGGTTGTTCAATTGATGAACGAAAAAGTCAGTAATCATGGCTCTATAGCGGTCACCATTGACTGTAACGTTCTGACCAGCTTCGTTTTTAAAGAAGTACGGACCAATGATTCCACCAGCCCATAAAGCACACCAAACAGTCAGTTTTTCTGGATGTAACGGTGTCTCAACATACACTTGAGGATTATCATCACTCCAAATACGGCAGTTTTGTTTATTGACGGATTCATTCAAACAAAAGTAAGCTTCCATAAAGTGAATGGACACATATTCAATTCCTGTGCACGATGGCGGATAGACTGATTTGGGTCTTCCTCTACGCTACGCTCTACAGCAGGAATGACTTCTTCTCTACGCACTGTACGACGTCTCGGTGGATGCGTATTATCATTTAGAGTAAACGTGGTGCGAAAACGTTCCATAGTTAATCGAATTAATTGCTTTGATGGACGATTATATTGACCGTAAAATGGACGTAGTGCGCGATACGTATTTCGAACAGAACCATGATTTTCAAAATAAATTTGCACAATTTGGAAGCGTTGTTCAGGCGTCAGTCTATTCATGTTGAAATACCAAACCAAACTAAACATAAATCACTTGACAGCTGACAAAATGGCCGCCAGTTAAAAAAGTGTTGCCAACTTAAATTTCTATACCTCTATAAAAAAACACTCTTTATATGGTACTGCTAATTTTACGTGTATCTGCTTTCAATTTGACCCATACTTATGAATGCTTCTAGAAAAATAATTTTACAATAAAAATACTTTATATATTTGGAAAAATCACTTTCTATAGCCTTATCAACTTGGGCATAATCAAAACAATTTTCAACACCCTTAAAAATAATAAACACCGAAAAAAAAAACATATTTCTCTTAAAATTACTAATTTACCTGTTATTTTTCCTTTACTTTCATTTTATTTCCTATTGCAGAAGTTGCCTTTTCAGCTTTGTAAATAAAAATATTTACATAAACTGGAAACTCAAAAAATGTTATATTTTCTTGACAGGCTTTCTGAGCGATAATTTTTTCTCAATAAAATATTAAGTGTTCGGTTCCGAATTTGAAGTAATTTTAACTGAAATTGACGCTTAGTTAATTGGGAAGTTAGAACGTTATTTATCTGTTTACTTCACAATTTTAGTAAACATCAAATTTTATTGCTACCCTTTTCCCATGTATTTATTTTACCTAAAAAAAACTTTTTACCAGGTGAATCCATGCAATAGACATTTCTGACAATTAGATCTAAAAGCTTCTTCACTAATTTGTTATCTGGAGGTTTTCGGAATTGATAAAGGTATTTTTAGTGGGTCAGAACTTCGCATCCAAAGATAATGTGTAAGGTTGTTTCATCTGGTTGGTCTTTAGTAAGCAAATCACAACTTGCTGTAAGGAAGATGGAAAAATCGATGCTCTGAACAACACTAATAGACAAGGTAAGAAATGAGGCCCTTCATAAAAAAGCTAAACGCATTGTAAGGTTGAAGCAGCGATGGGGCGTATATATATATATATATATATATATATATATATATATATATATATATATATATATATACAGGGTGATTCAAAAATCGATCACGAAACTTAAGGGGGTGATTCTACTTGACAAAATAAGGGTAGAGCTTCATATAATTTTTTTTCAAAATGTCATTCGTTTTCGAGTTACAAGCCGTCCAAGTTCAAGTTTTTATTTTTTGTTTTTTGAATTACTCGCTTACAGGAAAACCGATTTGACTAATATTTGAAAGATAGGCTAAGTCTTCTGCGCTTCATCATTTTAGTAACAATTCACATTGATTGTTTGCCGCTAGAGGGCACTTTACCTACATTGAAAATTGTTTTTTTGTCATAATTTTTTAGTGTTGACAGCTACAGTAGTTTTTGGCATAATTTCTGAAAGACTGATGCCAGGCCTTTAAAAAAGGTGCTCTTTATTTACATCGCTAAACCCAACGGTTTAGACGTAAATCACCCTTAAAAATTAAGTGGTAAATTTACTTTTCTCATTTCATTACCACCAGCTACCAGGTAAATAGCTATCAAAGTATACTAGAGCTGTCAGTTTAACATCAAATAAATTCGCTTTTTAAACTATTTAATTTATAATCTTAAAATAACTAATAATGGCTAATCAGTAAATATTCATATTATGGATTATTGCGATATACATTTAATTGATAAAAATTAATGAAACAGTACTAAACAAACTAAAAAAGATTCTCAAAATGTCCCCCATTTTCTTCTATACATTTCCTAACACTCTTCAAAAAATATCGCCTAACTAGATGAAAAATTTCTGGTGTTTCTTTAATAATTTGGCACTTTTCGATTATCCTGAAGCGAAGATCCTCGACGTTGATTACTGGAATATCGTACACCAATTGTTTCAAATGACCCCAAAAGAAAAAATCCATAGGATTAAGGTCTGGTGACCTCGCTGCCCATGCCAATGGTCCACTTCGTCCTATCCATCGCTCAGGATACGTTGCATTCAAATACTGTCGGACACGTATACTAAAGTGGGGCGGAGCTCCGTCTTGGAGGATCCACATGTTGGCCCTTACTTCCAATGGGACATCTTCCAGATACAATGGGAGACGATTTTGGATAAAATCTAAGTATACGTCACCAGTTAATGGGCCATCAAAGAAATGAGGACCAATAAGGTAATCTCCTATTATCCCTGCCCACACATTTAGTGAAAATCTACGCTGATGTTTCGTTTCTACCACATTGTTTGGGTTCTCGTAAGCATATGTGTGAATGTTGTGTAGATTTGTTATGCCATCACGAGTGAAACCAGCTTCGTCAGTGAATAATATGACGCCAATTAATCGATTATCGTGTTCATACTTAGCTAGGATCTGATTGCACATTTCCAACCGTCTCGGCCGATCATCGTCATAAAGAGCCTGCACCTTTTTTGAATGAAACGGGTAGAGTTGTTCTTCTCTTAGTATCCTCCATGAACTAGCCTGACAGAGCCGCACTTCATTCCCAATTTTTCTAGTACTAATACCTGGATTATCTTCAATAATTTCAAGCACTCTTTCTTCTTGTTGCACGTTTCTAGCAGTTCTAGGTCTTCCCCTATTTCCATTATAACTTTTAAAGGAACCACATTCCGCAAGCCTCCTGTGCACACTGGAAAATGTTTGAGCATGAGGGATATTTCTTTCCGGATAACTCTCCATATAATATCTTCTTGCCAACTCTGCATTACCATTTGCTTTTTCATAACAAAAATGGATATCACAATATTCGATATTTGAATATTGGTGATTAGCCATTATTAGTTATTTTAAGATTATAAATTAAATAGTTTAAAAAGCGAATTTATTTGATGTTAAACTGACAGCTCTAGTATACTTTGATAGCTATTTACCTGGTAGCTGGTGGTAATGAAATGAGAAAAGTAAATTTACCACTTAATTTTTAAGGGTGATTTACGTCTAAACCGTTGGGTTTAGCGATGTAAATAAAGAGCACCTTTTTTAAAGGCCTGGCATCAGTCTTTCAGAAATTATCCCAAAAACTACTGTAGCTGTCAACACTAAAAAATTATGACAAAAAAACAATTTTCAATGTAGGTAAAGTGCCCTCTAGCGGCAAACAATCAATGTGAATTGTTACTAAAATGATGAAGCGCAGAAGACTTAGCCTATCTTTCAAATATTAGTCAAATCGGTTTTCCTGTAAGCGAGTAATTCAAAAAACAAAAAATAAAAACTTGAACTTGGACGGCTTGTAACTCGAAAACGAATGACATTTTGAAAAAAAATTATATGAAGCTCTACCCTTATTTTGTCAAGTAGAATCACCCCCTTAAGTTTCGTGATCGATTTTTGAATCACCCTGTATATATATATATATATATATATATATATATATATATATATATATATATATATATATATATCTTCTCTTCTTCTTCTTCCTCTTTTATTTAAGACGTCTTGTTTTTCTGCTATATTAAGCCTCCTGTGATGTTGATGTCCAACATTCGTGCTATCGTTTTGGAGATCGACCAGTGGGTCTTCTGGTGTTTGCTATCTCGTTCTTAGCCCATTTTTCCCATCGATCGTCGCCCATTCTGTCCACATGGTCCCTCCAATATCTGCACCTTGACCTTATGAACTGTACCACATCAGGCACCTTGAGCTCTTCCCTTATCTCGGAACTTCTTATTTGATCTCTTAGGGTTACTCCTTTGATTGTAATTAACGTTTTCATTTCAGCCCTTCGTAGCATACTTTTTGTTTTAGATGTTTCGGCTCGAGTTTCCGATGCATAAGTTAGTACTGGTCTTGTCACAGTTCTGTAGATGCGTTCTTTGCTCTCTGTGGACATATACTTATTTTTCCAGATTATGTCCCTCAGGCATGTTGATATCCTTCAGGCCTTGTTAGCCTGTGCCCTGATTTCCTGGTATAGATTTTTATTGCTTGATACATCAACTCCCAAGTATGTGCAAGACATGCTTTGTCTGATAGGATGGTTTTTCACCACCAATTTGCATCTGACAGGATCTTTTGAAATTATCATCGTTTTGGTCTTTCTGTAGATATTTCCATATTTAAATTTTTTGATGTGGTCTGGAATCGGTATAGTAGTCATTGCAGATCTTCATTTTCTGCTAACAGTAAGGCGTCGTCGGCAAAACATCAGATTTTAAAAGATTTTCGTCCCATTTTGTATCCTCCATTGACTTCTTTTACATTTTGTATTATCTTGTCCATAATTAAATTAAAGAGAAATGGACTCATACTGTCGCCTTGTCGTATTCCCGTCATGATAGGTATTTCCTCTGTTACTCCTTGTTGTGTCTTTATGCGTGTCTTATTGTTTTTATTTAGCTCTTCAATTACCGTAATATAGTTGTGGTTAACGCCATTTTCCTGAAGTATTTGCAAGACGTCTTTAAGTGGAACTCTATCAAATGCTTTTTTAAGATCCACTAGGCAGATGAAAAGAGGTTTATTGTATTCTATCGATTTTTCAATAGTCTGTCGGATAATGAAAATCGCATCAACTGTCGATCTGTTCTGTCTAAACCCGTGTTGTTCCATCACTTATTGCAATTTTACTCGTTAGTTTTGAAGTCATGATTTTTGGTAATAATTTGCTTGTACTGTTTATTAGTGTTATTGTTCTATAATTGTTGGGGTCATTCTTATTTCCCTTTTTGAAGATGGGTATAGTCAGGCTGTTCCTCCACTGTTCTGGAATACTGCACGTTGATAGAATTTTGTCGAATAGTATTGTTAGTGCTTTTTCTAGTTCAAGGCCCACATATTTAAGCATTTTATTGAAAATATCGTCGGTTCCCGGAGCTTTTCTATTTTTCAGTTTGGTCAGCATTTCGTGTACGTCTTCTATTTTTATGTTCTCGTCTTCCATCATCGGCTTTACTTTATCTAAATCTATTTGGAAGTCTTCATTATTATACTCCTGGTTATTGTAAAGGCTCTGCATGTATTCTTTCCAGTTTGCTGCTGTTATAGAGTTGATTACCACTTCTTCGTTTACTTCTTTTTTCCTATTTCTTATTACGTTCCAAACTTTCCTTTACCGTCCGTATAAATTCCTTTCCATTTCGGTGGAAAACCTTTCCCAGTATGTTTCCTTTAGGTCTTTATATATATATATATATATATATATATATATATATATATATATATATATATATATATATATATATATCAGTTCGTTTATTCGTTTCTTGTAGAAGTTTGCAGACGTTTCGCTAAAATCTGATTTGGCAACTGATCTACAACCAGCCAGCACAGAAGATGCCAAATGAGATTTTAGCGAAACGTCTGCAAACTTCAAGAAACCAAATAAACGAATGGATGTATTCCCGCATTAATACTGAATCACATGTTCCCATCCGTGAAACAGCACGCAACAACATATCTATATATATATATATATATATATATATATATATATATATATATATATATATATATGTATGTTTTTTTTGTTAACTTGGGGTTAGGTTCTTACGTGGATATTAAAAAAACGTGTCTTGACGTTTCGCCTTTTTCAAAAAGTTTTTTTTTTACATTATTTTTCTTAATTTAATAATAATAATAACATTTTTCTTGGTCAAACCACCTTAGGCTTACTATTTCTTTTTCGATGATAGTTGACGATGTCTATTCAACTTCTAATTTTGTCAAAAAAAGGTAAATAAATATTATTTATTTATTAATTAGTTTTTACTTTTTTGGGTTTCGGTCATATTATTACTTTATAAAAAAATTAACACATGTTTTTTCTGATGTTTCGGTTTATTTTATTGATTAAACCATCTTCAGAGAATTACTGTAAATATGAAAAGGAATATGTAAATTTATTCTATATAAACTGAAAATTTTACTTTCTTACCTAATGTTAACAGGTGGTTCACTTGAAAAGTAATCCAAACTTATACATTTTAACTGCCGACAAATGTAATAAAACTGTTATTATGGACAAAGACGACTATAACGCAAAAATGTATAACCTGCTAAATGACACCTCCACCTATAAAAAAGAAAACCACAATCCAACTAGTAGGGTACAATCTAAGGTCAATAGACTTGTAAATGATTGGTTTAAACGAAACCTGATAACAAAAGAATTAAAGACTAAGCTTAATTGTAATAATGGTCTTGCTCCCTACATATATGGCCTTCCAAAATTACATAAACCAGGCACCCCACTTCGTCCTATTGTTAGTAATATACAGTCACCCACATACAATTTATCAAAATACTTATCGGATATTATCAGTAAACTTCTAGGTAAAAAATGATTATTATGTCAAAAACTCATGGGAATTTAGCGACTATATTAAAAATAAAACTATCCCTCAAGGTCACATATTAGTATCTTTTGATGTGGTATCCCTATACACTAATATCCCCATTAACTTAGCTATTCAAAGCATAGAAAATTATTGGGAAAAAATAAAAAACTTCACACCATTAACAAAAAATGATTTTATTGAAGCTACCAAATTATGTTTAACGCAAACCTTTTTTCGCTTTCAAGATTCTTTCTTTTCACAAATCTACGGTATTGCCATGGGTTCACCAATATCTGCAACAATAGCAAACCTTGTCATGGAACTTCTAGAAGAAAGTGTAATTAAACAACTAAATTACAAACCTTTTTTCTTTAAAAGATACGTCGACGACTGTATATTATGCATACCGGAAGACAAAGTTCAGTACACCCTCAATAAATTTAATAGTTATCATAATAAAATATAATTTACATTAGAAAAAGAAAATAACAAAGCCATTAATTTCCTCGACATTACTATTCAATATGATCACAATGGTAAAATAAAAACAAACTGGTACACAAAACCGGTATGGTCAGGGAGATACCTAAATTACAATTCTATAGCACCCATAAAATACAAAAAGAGTGTGGTCACAGCACTAACCGATAGAGCTATCAAATTTTCCCATCCACAATTTAGACCGCAAAATTTAAAAAAAGTTAAAGACACTTTAGCGAAAAACAATTACCCAAAGAAATTTATTGAACCCATAATAAAAAGCCGAGTAGATAAAATCTATAACAACAATCAGCCAACAAAAAGCAATGTTCCTTTAACCCAAAAATACATATCATTGCCGTATATACCAGAAATTACTAATCCCATTAAAAACGTGCTAAAACCATATGATATCCAAATAGCTGAAAAACCTTCGAATAATTTCAAAAACCTTTACACAAAACTTAAACCTGATATCCCTAAAGACGAACAAACAAATGTCATTTACAAGATCAATTGCTTAGATTGCAACCAAACATATGTCGGTCAAACCAAACAGTATTTAAAAAATAGAATACAAAATCACAAATACAGCATTAGACAGCACAATAACGATAATAAAACCGCCTTAGCCAAACATGCAATTGATAACATGCACAACATCGATTTTAACAACGTGGAGATTTTAGACAAAGAAATTAATTACAAAAAAAGAACAATCAAAGAAATGATCCACATTAAAAGAACACCCGGTACAATGAATTTCAGAACGGACACAAATAAATGACCTGAGTAATGTATATACGAATCTAATAGGGCAATAAAATTGCAGATGGTCCAGAAACTTTCAAACCCTTTGGTAGTACTCTGTCAAAAGCACAACAAACCAGATGTGAAAAAAAATGCATCAAAAAATAATAGTTTTTTATATTTATATTTATATTAAATAAGAAGTATTTAATTATATTGTATTAAACTAGTAAAATAGTTAAATGTAAGTTTTTCAAGTGTACCACCTGTTAACATTAGGTAAGAAAGTAAAATTTTCAGTTTATATAGCATAAATTTACATATTCCTTTTCATATTTACAGTAATTCTCTGAAGATGGTTTAATCAATAAAATAAACCGAAACATCAGAAAAAACATGTGTTAATTCTTTTATAAAGTAATAATATGACCGAAACCCAAAAAAGTAAAAACTAATTAATAACTACACGGTCAACAAATAGAAACAAAATTATTTATTTATTTACATTTTCAAATTATTTTCCATTAAATTATAATATGAATAGTTTATTAACGTAAACTGAATAAATTTCCAAAACAGCCATTTTATATTGTTTGTGTTCCCACCACCATTGTTTCTGTTATTATTTCCTCTTCCTACTTCAGAA
Source organism: Diaprepes abbreviatus (assembly GCA_034092305.1). Taxonomy (NCBI): domain Eukaryota; kingdom Metazoa; phylum Arthropoda; class Insecta; order Coleoptera; family Curculionidae; genus Diaprepes; species Diaprepes abbreviatus. The sequence continues at coordinate 997,339 of JASJET010000230.1, read as the reverse complement.
CAATCATATTATTTCCTGCTGATAAAAGTAAAAGTTTTTTATAGCTTTACAAAGAGCAGAAAAAAACTTTTCATGCTTTATTCGTATGCCAAATATTATTTTGTTTAGCTTTTATGAATTTGTTTATCTAAGATTAATTTTACGAAAAATTAATACAGTAACCCAATATTAAATCTGATATATTGTCGTCTTAAGTCCTGCATATTTTAATAGAAATGGAAACAGGACGGGGAATCATGCTAGGTGTTTATCCATCTTATAAGTTTAGCAAACACAAATCTTCGTTTCCGCCCACTGCTAAAGTGTAAACATCTGTTTCCAGTGGGAGGCATAAAGGTATTTAATTATTTAGACATGGAGCTACACTTTGCAGGAATTACAACATAAAAATAAAAAAAAAATATTGAAAATTCTGTTTGCATACAAATTAATTTTAAAGTTGGACTAGTTCGCTAGTTACTCAATTTAATTCCGTGTTGACCACTGACCTCTACTATGGACCCCTACTCTTGTCGTCTGCTAAAGCCAAAAATGGCAAACCATGGGCGAAAAAATGCGTTTCTGCACATCGGGCGCCAGTCATATTTTTGGACGTTGATCAGATAAGGGCATGCGCATAAGCGACTTCCTATTATCGATCGGTTGTTTCGTAACGCCATCCGTAAACAGCACAGTAGCGGCTCAACGCCATTTTTATGTTTATTTTTGCTTCGTGAGTTGCGTGCGATTTAAACGGATTTATAGCGTTTTAAGTGATTTATTTTATTTGTTTTTGTGTTTTTATTTAATATAATGGAATGTGTACATATTTTATTTGTTTTATTTTCCTTTTTCTCTATAGGGTAAAAAATAGTGTTGCTTTACAACGTTTTTGGATTTATAGTGTTTTCGTATAACATTAAATTTCCAAAACATGTAGTATGATATATTTTTAGCACTTTCCAAATGATTACCAAAAGATCAACTGAACTTTTAAGCAATCAATTCTTTAAAAAAATCTGAAAATTTGCACCAAACCATAGAATAGTTTATTCTATCATATGAAAAAAGTAAATTCCTCAATATGTCAAGAAATGCTACAATTTCTCCATCTATTACATTACTTACATAAATAAAAACATACAGCCTCAAAATGAAGTTGGAATATTTTAAAACATACATATATAACTTACAATACTTATAATGCATTATTATTTTGTTATATACATAAAATATTTCAGTACAGGGTGAGTCAACGATTGGATGAAGTAGGTTTGTGCCTTTTCGGTGAAATTAACAAAGAAACTATATTTATCTTTAGATACAGTTTATTTTTATGCAGATTTTAAAAATATTTAGGACTCTACAGGGTGAGCCAAAAAACTAGGACAGCATAAAGTTGTATTTTTTTAAATAGAACACCCTATATACGAATCGTATTTTCGATTTAGCTTATAATTTTAAATCTTTTTTATTAAGGGTTTACTATAACAAAACTTTATAGTTTCTGAGATAATTAAGTTTAAAGAAAAAAAGTCACATTTTCAAGCATCAATTCAATCCTAAATAACGTTTTCAATTTTGTGACAAATATATTCAAATTTGGAATTTAGCAAGGCCAAGGACAAGTTAACATAATTTTTACCTAATATTTGCAATAAAAGCTACAGGGTGTTGAATACATCGGCTCAAATTTGAACAAGTTTAAATGAATAAATATCTTTTTTTTTAAATGGTCCACCCTGTATATTTTCATGTTATTTAATAGAGTAATAAAAACCCTAAAAGTTTTGTTCAATATATCCTATACCTATTTATAATAGTTTTTGAGATATTTCAGTTTTTCTTATTTTCCATACTTTTTTACAGAAATAGTCTTCATTATCATAGTAGCCATGGCAAAAACAATGTAAAAGAACATTTTTCTGTGTGTCAAATTTATAACCACAATCGCTTCTTTTGGTTTTTATGTAGTGTAGTTTGGTTTTTTTTTGCATTCATCTTATATTGTAAAATGAATTTTCCAAAGAATGAGTTAATAAATATGATTTATACAATAGGAGAGGCTCAAAAAAATTGCCTTCTTGCTCAAAGAATTTACAAAATGAAGTATCTTGATCGACGCCAGCCTAATACCCATACTTGTCAAAACTTAATGCAAAGATTTGATTCTTCTGGTACTGTTGATTATCCAACACGTAAAGTGGTCAACAAACCAGTAACTAATGAAGAAAAAGAACTACAAGTATTATTAAATGTTCAGGAAAATCCTTATATTGGTAGCCGTCAGTTAGCAGCATTATGTGAAACATCACAATCCACCGCTAATCGTACTACCAAGAAATATAGGTATCATCCATATCACATGGAATTACACCAAGAATTGCATGGACAGGATTTTGAAAGTCGTGTAAACTTTTGTCGTACAATAAATGCGGAGATTCAATTAAATCCAAATTTATTATGCAAGGTAATGTTTAGTGATGAAGCTACTCTTAGAAGTAACGGTGCCGTAAATAGACGCAACATGCATTATTATGCCACAGAAAACCCATTTTGGATTAGAGAGGTGCAACATCAAAACCACTGGTCATTAAATGTTTGGTGTGGTATTCATCATAATCGAATTATTGGACCCCACTTTTTTAATGAACCACTAAATGGCCATAGTTACCTGAACTTTCTACAAGAAGAACTACCCCAACTGCTTCAAGGTCTCGATAGGGATGAGCTCGACAGTATGTGGTTCCAGCACGATGGTGTGCCTCCGCATTACCATCGTGAAGTTCGTGCGTTTTTGGACCAACGATATCCGCAAAAATGGATTGGACGTGGGGGTTTCATTGAGTGGCCACCAAGGTCTTGCGACATCACCCCATTAGATTTCTTCCTATGGGGTTATATTAAAAATAAAGTGTATGTTAATCCACCAACAACAGTGGAAGATTTGCGAAACAGGATTAGGGATACCTGTAGAACAATAACGTCACTAATTTTGTCCAGGGTCCGAGAAAATCTGCAAAAAAGACTAAATTTGTGCATTGCACAAGAGGGTCGTTTATTCGAACACTTATTAAAAAGAAATAATTAATCTCAGTATTTAATAGGTAATTTTGTTGTTTCAATTTAGTATAAAAGTAAATATGTATTTGCCTTGTCGTTATTGTTGAGTTAATTTTTTCATATTATGTTTAATTAAACTATTGCCGTTGTAATATAACGAATAATGTATTTCATCATATTTAACCACATTCTGTTTGTTTCTGTAGTTTCTTTTTATTATTTTACATGGCTACTATGATAATGAAGACTATTTCTGTAAAAAAGTATGGAAAATAAGAAAAACTAAAATATCTCAAAAACTATTATAAATAGGTATAGGATATATTGAACAAAACTTTTAGGGTTTTTATTACTCTATTAAATAACATGAAAATATACAGGGTGTACCATTTAAAAAAAAAAGATATTTATTCATTTAAACTTGTTCAAATTTGAGCCGATGTGTTCAACACCCTGTAGCTTTTATTGCAAATATTAGGTAAAAATTATGTTAACTTGTCCTTGGCCTTGCTAAATTCCAAATTTGAATATATTTGTCACAAAATTGAAAACGTTATTTAGGATTGAATTGATGCTTGAAAATGTGACTTTTTTTCTTATAACTTAATTATCTCAGAAACTATAAAGTTTTGTTATAGTAAACCCTTAATAAAAAAGATTTAAAATTATAAGCTAAATCGAAAATACGATTCGTATATAGGGTGTTCTATTTAAAAAAATACAACTTTATGCTGTCCTAGTTTTTTGGCTCACCCTGTAGAGTCCTAAATATTTTTAAAATCTGCGTAAAAATAAACTGTATCAAACAATAAATATAGTTTCTTTGTTAATTTCACCGAAAAGGCACAAACCTACTTCATCCATTCGTTGACTCACCCTGTACAAGGTTTTATATTTTAGCCAGAATCGGCTATTGGCTCTATAATTTCTAAGCTCTGTTTGAATTATTTTTTCAAATTGTCAACGACTTTTTTCCAGTTGCTAATTTGCACAATGTCCAAATTCTTTCCACCCAGCTCAAATTTTTTTTTGTTCTGCAGCCATTCTATGATTTATTATTTTGTATGTCTGAAGGTTGAGGACATGACGTTAAAAAGCGTTGTTCATTATTAATACTGGTTTTGGAAGTAAATTCAGATTAGTTATGTCCGTACTCATTTTATGAAATTGTCATGATTCATGTTGTCATGGCAATCCCCACTTTGAAATCGTCAAATTAAAAATTCATTAATATGTTAACAAAAGCAAAATATTACGAAATAAGTTAGACAAATGTGAATTTCTTTTGTTGGTATACTTTTTTTCACCCCCAGCAATAACCTTGTTCACTTATTTTATTTGAAATAACATTTTCATCATTTTGTCGAAAAAATTAATGCGATAAGAAAATATATGCCCCGTTCACCATTACGACAGAAAAATATTATTATATAAAATTATTTTTAAATCCTGCATATCCATTGACAAACCCATTTCGCATCAATATTTTCTTAAAAAATGAAAAATAAAAGATAAGGAAAAGAAGGTCATTATTTTTTAATAATTAGAGAATAAATTGCCGGACCTTAAAAATGTTAATTATTCACTCTTACCCTACAACAAGAAAGTTAACGCACACAAAAGGAAACAATAGATTAGAGAAATAGTAAGATACATTTTCTTCACAATTTTACTTTCACAATATAAGAAATGACTAAACTAACTCCCATCGGTAGACACAGACCGGATTATTCCCTTCTGCTTCAGATATTATTTGTGCCCATATGATGTGACTCCCAGAACAAGAAAGTTACATGACACCGACGTTTTTACTAAAGATTGCAACCATGGTTGCAACTTTGATAACTTGCTTGATTTAAACACCATTTATGACTAATTGAACTAACTAAATAGATTTTCGAAGTTCGATCCTGTCGATGGTCACCTGATCATTTTGTAGTGCGCATGCCGACATATGATCTACGATGTTTACATTTTATTGTCGTAAATTTGCCGTTTTTGGGATGAAACTTTGCGGATCTATAAATATTTTATCTATGGTGTTGACAGGTTAGCTAAAACTAACAATCAGAAATTGATGCCTTCTTGCTTATTTTGAACACCCTAGATGTTATTTCATTTTTAGATTATACGCCAAATTATAGACATATTTCATGTATAACAATTTTTGACATATTTTAAATTTTATGTCAAAAATGGCGTTTGCAAGCCTAAACATAACTATCAATTTGTCCTGCCTGCAAGCCTTTATTATTTAATTGGGGTTTTGTTTCCTTTTAGAAAGAGATCTACTTTAGTGTACTGTGTTGATATTTTGATAATAAATAAATACAGGGTTATCAGAAACTAATATTAAATATTAACTTGAAAAAAACGTTATTGTAGTCTTATTATTTATTATTAATTGTTATTTTATTTTTCAGGAAAAATCGGCCAAAAATTGAACCAAATTTGAGCTTGGTAAACCCGAAAAATGGATTCAGTGTACCGAAAAACATGAAGTTAGATAATGATATCAAGGGAAAGTCTCAAATATACCCAATCACCCCCTCCCCCCCAACCTTCGGATTATCAGTTGTTTAAGTATCGACTAAGTTTAGTAAAAATACATCCTTATTTCGACCCACTTCCAAACATATATATCCTGCAGGAGGCGATAAGGAATTTAATTATTTATGGAGTTGTAGCTTGGAGAAGTTACCGAACTAAGTTATTAATAGGAAAATTAATATACGATTAATTTTAAGATAAAGGTCGTGAGTTTCCTGAAAATATATGGGAATATAGAACTTTTTATCTTCTGTAGTTGTTCAGAATATTTCTTAACGCCAAATATTTTTAATTCCACATAAATTTAAAGGCTTGGTTAAACCAATTAACTGACTTCAAAAAGTTCAATTTCATATAAAAATTTATTGTTATTTTTTCATTTATTAACACACTTTTAAAAGTCGGTTCAATTTTTTATAAAAATTTTATTTTTCTATTTTTTGTTTTCGAATTCATTATGATCACCATAAATTATTTGAACTAAGTACTAATCCACTATCTTAAATTTCAAATTAATTTTACATTGGTAATATGAAGAACCTGAGATGTAATTTTCTTAGCTCGATATATTTTGTACTGCATATTGAGTTTGTATATGCCTCAAAAACCCCACAATATCAATTTTAAACAAAATCTGAATACATAAAATTTTATGTGCCTCATATCTCTGCCTTCAGTGTTGCTGGGTGGATTGAGTAGTCCAGTGGTACTGTTGCCGGTCCCAAGCCCGGAAAAAAAGAGGAGGGTTGGAGGGTCAGGTTAGCAGCCTACCCTCTGTAAAACAGTAACCAGCTCAAAGCACCGATAAAAAGCCTCGGATATGAACTGACTCAACAATGACGACCCACGCAAGGAAAAGGACAAAGAGATGGAAAAACAAATACATACTAAGAGTAGCTACCTGGAACATAACATCTTTCAATACAAAGGATCAGGAAGTAGTCGAAGAGCTAATCGAGAAAAAGATTGAAATTTGTGGTCTCCAAGAAACAAAAAGGAAAGGCAAAGGTCAAAAAGAATACGGAAACTATATACTAATATATAGTGGAGTAAATAAAGAACAACGAGCCAAGGCGGGAGTAGGCATACTAATCCACAAGAAATATAAAAATAACATAGAAAGTTACCAATATATATATATATATATATATATATATATATATATATATATATATATATATATATATATATATATATATATATCAGAAAGGATAGTCTGTATAAAACTACTAATGGAACATAAAAAACTAAACATCTTGTCCGTTTATAGCCCAGAAGACGGAAAACCAAAACACGAGGTAGAAGCATTCTACGAGAACTTGCAAACCACCTTAGACTCAATACCTGGTGAGGAAGCTATTATTTTATTGGGAGACTTTAATGCCCGTATAGGAAACCAAATAATCCCAGGAATTAAACAACACTTCAACGAACAGTATCACAAAACCAACGGAAAACTAATGGTAAATTTCTGTGCAAATATAATATGATTATCTCAGCCGAAAAAACTAAATGTGACAACCTCAAAAGAACCCCTCCGATGCAAACTAGAACTAGACGGTCAAATAATACAACAAGAAATGAGTTTCAAATATCTAGGAATTGACATAACTAGTTATGGCAACATCGAAGATGAAGTAAGAGGGCAGGTGGCCAAAGCAAACAAAGTAGCGGGTTGCCTCAACGACGTGATCTGGCGAAACAAACACTTACAACAAGAAACAAAGGTTCGGATCTACAAAACCACAATTAGACCTATTATGACATATACCTCAGAAACACGGCCAGAGACGACAAAAACGAAACAACTATTGGAGACTACAGAAATGAGAATACTTCGACGAATAACAGGAAAAACGCTACTAGACAGAGAAAGAAGCGATAACATCAGGCAATCATGCAATACAAACTGCATTAATGAGTGGGTCCTACAACGTAAGACACAATGGAACAAACACATAAGCCGAATGACAGAGGATAGACTGGTAAGGATCACACGAGATAAATCGCCTAGTGGTACACGTAGTAGAGGTCGACCACGGAAAAGGTGGAGCGATAATTTAAGTCCAGAATGAGGAAAATCGAAGAAGGAACAGGTCAGGGACCTATTATAGAAGGTAGAAGAAGAAGAAGAATATTGTATCTTATCAACCTAATAGTTGTAAAAAATTAACCTCATATTCGTAATACACGACCCCGAAAACCCTTTAATACCAAATCTAAAAAAATGCGAATAAGGTAAAATTTTCAACCCACCATAGTACATCCGCTATATTGAATTTCAAAAAAATTATTTTGTCTTAATTTAATCTAAATCTAAACCCTTCAAAGCCCCCTAGTACCAATCTTGGATGAAATCCGAAAATTTAAAATTTGTAGACTTATATTCGCTATTTACATCCTCAAAAACGATTTAATCCCGCCTTTGAACAAAATCAAAAAATGTAAAATTTTTAGGACACCATATTGAATATGCCAGATTGAGTTTTTCAAAACATATTTTAAATTCATGAGTAACACTAACAGAAATACCCCAATACTGATTTTAGATAAAATCGGGAGATGTAGAATCTTCAATCCGCCAGCTTGAACCCGCCATATTGAGTTTTTTAAAAATAATTTCAGATTCGTTATGTGCGACCCCGAAAACTCCCCCGTACCAATTTTGAAGAAAATCAGACAAAATTGATTTTTTTCGTCCGCTATATTGGGATCCGGCATATTGAATTTTTTAAAAATATTTTAAATCCATTATGTGCGACCCCGAAAACTCCCCCACACAAATTTTGCAGAAAATCAGACAAAATTAAATTTTTTTGTCTGCCATATTGAATTTTTTAAAAAATAATTTCAAATTCGTTGTGTACGATCTCAAAAATTCCCCCATACCAATTTAGGAGAAAATCAGACAAAATAAATTTTTTGGGCCGCCATATTGTCAGCGCCATCCTAGATATTACTGCACCAATTTCGTCCAAAAAAATATGGGACCACCGCAGCAACTTCCTGAACATAACGTAAAAAATTTCATTCATTGATGTTGCCGTTCCGGAGTAATCGGTGTACATACATAAAAAAACATACATACTCGACGAATTGAGAACCTCATTCTTTTAGAAGTCGGTTAAAATGGATCACAAAACAGGAAAGTTCCTACCAAGACCTGCCACGGCAAAAAAGGTGTATAAGAATTATATTAGTGGCCGGTTTTAAGATTTCGTAGGATATTCATGAATGCAAGCAAATATTTCATTTAATATTTTTTGTTAAGTCGTCCCATTCTCACAATATGAGCCTTTAAAGTTTAAAAAATACAACTTCTAGTGAATGTGCCGGGCAAGACAGCGGGTAAATCGAATATAAATTTCGTTCCTTTATGAAGAGTGCAGATAGTATGAAACTCCTTAATATGAGAACGCGGAATCTCAGCGGATTTATTCCTGCATTTCACTTATACACGCTAATAATAAAAGCAAAGAACAGCAATATAATATAGGACTTAAAATTCTAAACCTCCGAAATTATTATAATTTGAAAATCATCTGTTTTAACTATTTTATTTCACATCTCTAAAATGAACAGAACTTTATTTTCATTCCCTCACATATATAAGCTGCTAGTTTCAGTGGGATGCAACAAGATACTTCATTACTTATGTAGTTTAAGTCTGAACAAGTTGCCAAACTAAGTTCTATTTAAGGAAATAGTTTATAGAAGTACACTGTGAAACTAAAATCGCATACGTAACAAAAATTGTATACTTTCTTTGGATAAATGTACAAAATCATTGCGGGTATGGTCGGAACGACAAAAGATTCGATTATCAGAAAAAGCAATATTTATTTTGTAAGTATGTACAGGGTGAGTCAACGATTGGATGACGTAGGTTTGTGCCTTTTCGGTGAAATTAACAAAGAAACTATATTTATTGTTTGATACAGTTTATTTTTACGCAGATTTTAAAAATATTTAGGACTCTACAGGGTGAGCCAAAAAACTAGGACAGCATAAAGTTGTATTTTTTTAAATAGAACACCCTATATACGAATCGTATTTTCGATTTAGCTTATAATTTTAAATCTTTTTTATTAACGGTTTACTATAACAAAACTTTATAGTTTCTGAGATAATTAAGTTTAAAGAAAAAAAGTCACATTTTCAAGCATCAATTCAATCCTTATATTACAACGGCAATAGTTTAATTAAACATAATGTGAAAAAATTAACACAACAATAACGACAAGGCAAATACATATTTACTTTTATACTAAATTGAAACAAAAAAATTACCTATTAAATACTGAGATTAATTATTTCTTTTTAATAAGTGTTCGAATAAACGACCCTCTTGTGCAATGCACAAATTTAGTCTTTTTTGCAGATTTTCTCGGACCCTGGACAAAATTAGTGGCGTTATTGTTCTACAGGTATCCCTAATCCTGTTTCGCATATCTTCCACTGTTGTTGGTGGATTAACATACACCTTATTTTTAATATAACCCCATAGGAAGAAATCTAATGGGGTGATGTCGCAAGACCTTGGTGGCCACTCAATGAAACCCCCACGTCCAATCCATTTTTGCGGATATCGTTGGTCCAAAAACACACGAACTTCACGATGGTAATGCGGAGGCGCACCATCGTGCTGGAACCACATACTGTCGAGCTCATCCCTATCGAGACCTTGAAGCAGTTGGGGTAGTTCTTCTTGTAGAAAGTTCAGGTAACTATGGCCATTTAGTGGTTCATTAAAAAAGTGGGGTCCAATAATTCGATTATGATGAATACCACATCAAACATTTAATGATCAGTGGTTTTGATGTTGCACCTCTCTAATCCAAAATGGGTTTTCTGTGGCATAATAATGCATGTTGCGTCTATTTACGGCACCGTTACTTCTAAAAGTAGCTTCATCACTAAACATTACCTTGCATAATAAATTTGGATTTAATTGAATCTCCGCATTTATTGTACGACAAAAGTTTACACGACTTTCAAAATCCTGTCCATGCAATTCTTGGTGTAATTCCATGTGATATGGATGATACCTATATTTCTTGGTAGTACGATTAGCGGTGGATTGTGATGTTTCACATAATGCTGCTAACTGACGGCTACCAATATAAGGATTTTCCTGAACATTTAACAATACTTGTAGTTCTTTTTCTTCATTAGTTACTGGTTTGTTGACCACTTTACGTTTTGGATAATCAACAGTACCAGAAGAATCAAATCTTTGCATTAAGTGTTGAAAAGTATGGGTATTAGGCTGGCGTCGATCAGGATACTTCATTTTGTATATTCTTTGAGCAAGAAGGCAATTTTTTTGAGCCTCTCCTATTGTATAAATCATATCGATTAACTCATTCTTTGGAAAATTCATTTTACAGTATAACATGAATGCAAAAAAATCAAACTACACTACATAAAAACCAAAAGAAGCGATTGCGGTTATAAATTTGACACACAGAAAAATGTTCTTTTACATTGCTTTTGCCATGGCTACTATGATAATGAAGACTATTTCTGTAAAAAAGTATGGAAAATAAGAAAAACTGAAATATCTCAAAAACTATTATAAATAAGTATAGGATATATTGAACAAAACTTTTAGGGTTTTTATTACTCTATTAAATAACATGAAAATATACAGGGTGTACCATTTAAAAAAAAATATTTATTCATTTAAACTTGTTCAAATTTGAGCCGATGTGTTCAACACCCTGTAGCTTTTATTGCAAATATTAGGTAAAAATTATGTTAACTTGTCCTTGGCCTTGCTAAATTCCAAATTTGAATATATTTGTCACATAATTGAAAACGTTATTTAGGATTGAATTGATGCTTGAAAATGTGACTTTTTTTCTTTAAACTTAATTATCTCAGAAACTATAAAGTTTTGTTATAGTAAACCCTTAATAAAAAAGATTTAAAATTATAAGCTAAATCGAAAATACGATTCGTATATAGGGTGTTCTATTTAAAAAAATACAACTTTATGCTGTCCTAGTTTTTTGGCTCACCCTGTAGAGTCCTAAATATTTTTAAAATCTGCGTAAAAATAAACTTAAACATCAAAATAACTGACTATTAAACAATGGCACGTAATGACCGACCGGATTCAACAAGTCGATACATGTATGTTCTTATACTGCGGTTGGACCAAGGAGGGGTCTGACAAGTCTAGGACGAATTAGCGGGCTTCTACTGTAACCGATAACAGCAATATACGTTATATTTTAGAAGACAATGTATTTAAATCAATATTCAGATACGTAATATATTATAATATCGAGAATTGGACATATTTTTGTCCGAGAGTATATAAACACCAATTTCCGGCGTGTGTTTAGTAAAGAACATAATTATCTATGCAGTTCTAGCCTGTATAACTTACAAACTAAGTTAATAACAAAATTAATAGAACCTTAATTTTAACATGAGCTTCATAGAATGTATTAAGGGAAACTTGCAAGAAAGCCACATAAATTCTAAGAATTTCCTGGAGATTTAATTTTCGTAGAAGGAGAAAATTAGGCTTAAATGTAATAACAAAAGCAATATTCTTGTTTTCGGTTTGTTCGGGTATGTTACGCGAGTTTATATACATTTAATTTTGTTGCCTTTAATATGCTATCATTTAATTGTATTATATCGCACATTATTATTGTGTTATACTGAATGTAATATTGTGTAGGTACTATGAATAAATTTAATGAAAGGAAAACAGAATAATAAAAATTATTCATACTAGAGAGAACTCATTTTCAACATTTATAGTAAATTATGTATTAATTTTGTTTAGTCGTGAAAAAGAAAATTGAATTTTCTTCACAGTGTCATCTCTCTATCTTATGATTGATCTACTCACGCTTTTTTTAGAGAATGTATTTAATATAAATATTTTATTTGTTTCAGCAAAATTAATCAATAATTAATTAGTAAGTACGTAACAAATATTTGCTGACTATTTCTTATACGAAGCCACCATCCTTCATTTACTCAATATTTAAATTCTAAATGTAATTTTCACCTTAAACATCAATCTCAAATTATCTTTTTCCTACTCTTTCACTCTTTCTCTTTCGAGCATTAAAGTTAAGTAATGATCCAACTTAAATTTAATCTGCTCTTTACCTCCAGACATCTCTTTCTAACAAGTGGCAATATACAACTTAATTATTTATACAGTTGTACTGTAATTCCGTTATCGAAGTTAAGTTGTTAATAGGAAAATTAATAGACGTTTAATTTACAGATGAACTTTGAAAAGGAAGTTTAGGAAACTTGCCTGAAAATTACATAAATTTTAAGAAAATTAATTTCCACAGAAAGTGGCAGATGACTACTTTCCGTTGCAAATTATCAAAGTCTATTAAAAAGTAATGTAACAGCTTGATATCTTGGCAGAGAGTTGGCAGAATAAGAACTTTAATAGATTTATTATTGGATATGCCTTCCTTTAAATGGTAATACTTTTGCAATATCTAGATAAAATCTATTTTCAATCTCTATTGATAATCTTCATAAAATTTAATTAGTAAAATATGTTTTTAAATATATACAGAAAAATGAACTAAATTAAATTTTTTCAGGGTTTCTTTTAAGGCCATGGTCTTTGGGAGACGTTTCACAACTGGGAACACCAGAGGAAAGATTTAGCAGATATCTGTTCATTGCGGAGTACCATTGAAAGATGTTGTGAGGTCTAGAAGAATAGATTTAGATGTTTTCCAAAAGATAGATTGATAATAACTTTTTATTATTGGAAATGTTCATCGAAAACAAGAGATACACCCTGATCTACAAGAAGCAAGACAGATCCAATAACACATTATCAGTACCTACTTTAGGGAAAATTAATAATTTTACTATAAGCGTAATATTACATACATATATCAAGTATGCAATATGTATTTTGTTAATGAAATAAATTTTTACGGATTTCATTTTGTTTACTTACTTTGTATATTCATTTCCTAATATTTGTAGGGGGTATAAAAAATAACATTTTTACAAAAATAAGGAAAATTTTTCTTTTCTTAACCTGGTAGAAAAACTAAATTTGTATTTTATGAAATGAAAATGTTAATTTTATTTCGCGTATCCTTTACATCTTTGACGGTGATACTAATTTCATGCATAACGGATATTTTTCCAGTAAAATATTTCGATTTGTTTTTACATATTTATTTTTTTCTCTATAAAACTCCATTTCTAATTCTTTTCTCTCATTAAGAATATTAAATATATTAAAATTTTTAATTATATTTATTTTAAATTCGAAAATTTGCTTGCTAAGTAGGGTTATGTCCATATCCATATTCTTTTTTAGGGTTAAATGCACTATTTATATGGTTACATACACTATAGACGTTTGGCAACATAGTTTACTAGATTTCGTTTCCGATCTCCCATCATATCGTACGAGAATACGGTAATTCACGACCGAGAGAATAACCGTGGGATGGGATTGTTCCTATTCTCTCAAGAGAATGATCACTTCCTGTGAAGAACCAGAATAGCTACCCTGGGAGGGATCCACAGACCATTACTCGACAGCAGGCGCGAGCAATCGGTGATACTGGTTGTAATTTTAAAGTCTCTACCTTTTATGTTATCCATAGTGGAGGTTTCCAACACAAGAAGCGTAGTCAAGGTGTGTTTGAACGAATGAACAATAGAGTATTTTAAGAGACTTCACAGTGGAAAGCTTCTTCGCATGACGTTTAATAAAACTTAACTTCCTGAGGGACTTACTAACAATGTCAGCGATGTGAGGAACGAATGAAAGGGTAGAATCAAAAAGAACTCCCAAGTCCCGCACAGAATCAACGGAGGTCAGCGACCTACCATCCAGTGGATAACGCGATCTAGGAAACTTAGTAAATTTACACTTAAAAATATTCAAACTCATCCCATTCACTCCGCACCAGGAAACAAATCTCACAAGGTCCCCATGAAGCTCTAAGCATTCACTGTAACTGTCGATGACCTTATACACCTTCATGTCATCCGTAAAGGGTACCAACTTGCTTGACTTAAAGCAGAGGGATACATCATTAATAAATAAGTTGAACATAATGGACCGATGTGACATCCCTGAGGGATCCTTGAAGACACTGATATCTCAGAAGACACAAAATCATTCACCCGCACTGCCGGATGACAATTACCCGGATAAGTCTCAATCCAACCAAACAGTGGACCAGAGACACAGCTTATCCAGCAGGATCCCATGAGGCACCATATCAAAGGCTTTCGAGGGGTCGGCATACACCGAGTGGACCTCAGATCAGCTCTTCAAGGCCTCAGATAAACCGCACACATAAGAGACCAGATTCATCTTTGTGTTCTTGCCAGCACAAAAACCAAACTGCTTCTAAATGATGGCAGACTTACAAATAAAGGTGCGAAAGGCATTAACCAGCTTTTCGAAGATTTTAAGAATAGTATTAATTATGCTGATAGGTCTATAATTCCGAATGTCAGTCCTGCTGCCGGTACTGTGAATAGGGACCACAAAACTCGTTTTTCAAAATTGAGGATATTTCCCGCTGAAGAGATTCATTAAAAATGAAATGAAGTGGGGAGCCAAAACGAACGAGCAGTTTTTCAGTAGCATGTTCCAACTTTTAAACTGGTCTAAGATGTCAATAAAGGATTGTTGTCTTCTGATAGTAACGTTACAAGTATGCACAAAAGTCGTTTCACAGAAAATCTAAATGAGAAAAAAATTTTTTTGAGATACAGTGAAAAAAATTACGTTTTCAACTGAAAAGTATAAAATTGGCAAAATCATTTGGGTTGTATGCGAGACAATATATTTATGGTTAAAGAAAACAAAAGCCGGTTTTTTTGTAAATATCTTGTTTCCTTTGCTTTAAATAATATTTCTGGCTATTAGAAAAGTTTCAGAGCATAAAATTCTCTATAAATTTGGCCCTGGATAACATTTGATACAAGCAATTGTTCTGGAGATAGAGTGCGACTGGATTTCGGGGTAGTTAGGAATGCCGATTTTTGAACTAAGATGCATTGATAAATTCCATCTTTACGTTTCCGTCAAATTTCCTAATAATGCTGACAATAAGCTAAAGGCGCTTTAAAACTGATGTAGATCAGCCCAGAAATGTTAAATCCTACCGAAGGAACCATGGTGTTTCAGATTGTGGGTTGTGCAAAGGATTAACAGCCACCTTCCATAAAAAACTACATAATAAAGAATGTTTAAAGAGGAGACATTCTGTATATGACGAGAAAACATTTGCAAACACCTAAGCAGGAACTCTTCATGGGTAGCTCTTCTTATTGATTGAGGATTAAGTTCTTCAAATGCTATTCTAACGCGTTACATGCAAACTTCCATAGTAGTTAATGCGGTGTTGTATACTTTATTTTTGATTGTCCTCCAAATAAAAAAATCAAGTACTGTTAAGTCAGAGGAGCGAGGTGGCCAAAGATGTGGCCCATTCTTGGCTATCCATTGATCATAAAACAAGTTTTGAAGATGATTATTAATTAAATGAGTATTATATGGAGGCGCTCCATAATGTTGGTAAAATAGATTTCTATGATCAGGCAGTGGCAAGTTATCTAAATAGTTCACTTCCAAATTTTTCAAGATGTCGAAGTAGTGCTCACCTATAAGTTAAAAAACGTATTTTGTATCTAGAAATCTTCAAAAATGGCTAACTTACCATTCGGATTATCTTGGTAGAATTCTAGGGCGACAACGCCGTCATTTCTTATAGCACAATACATGTTCAACGGCCAGGACTCTTCAAAATTTAATTCTCTAAATGGATGTACGTTTGAATCGCTCCAATAGTGGGAATAGCGTCGATTAAACAATCCATTTTTTGTGAATTTGGCTTCGTCCGACCAAATAATATCAAAAATCAGCATTTTCTTGTGACCGAAGTAAAATAAATTGACAAAACTCTATTCTTCGTGGAAAATCAGTGCCTTTTAAATGTTGTACTATGGAATATACGTAGGGATGAAAATTGTGTTTCCAAAAAATCCTTAAAAGTGATGTTTGAGATAATCTAGACTCTAATGCTTGTAGATATGCGGCGAAATATCCTAAAATTGTAGCTTCAATATTTTCATTATTAACAACTGGTTTCTTTCTGTTTCTTTGGCTTTTATGGCTCCAAAGTTCTTAAAGTTTTCTATAATACTTTTAACAGTTGGTGGTGTTGGTTTCTGTTTCTGCGGATATAGGATCGCGAATATATCGTATGTTCTTGAAATAACTCATCACATTCTCCATAAATAATATATAAGTTTAAATAATCTTCGAGCGTGTAATTTAATCGTCCTGGCATAATTATTATTAATGAAAGTTAAATGGCAAGAAAGAGTGACAATTCTGTAGGGTCCGATTGTTTGATATCGTCACGCCTCGCCGTCATGGCCAACTAATAACAAAACTTAAAAGACGTATAGCATTTTTACAATAGAAAAATGTTGAATTGCCAATATTTTGGAAACTACAAATTTTTGAAATAAAAAGCCTTATACAAAGTTACTCTTACTTTTAATGCTTAATATGATAAAATCTGGTCAACACAGTATATAAAACGGGAAATATACCCAGAGAATGGTTACTCTCCACCTTTTGCGCTGTACCAAAAAACAAAAATGCAAAAGACTACAGCGAATATAGAACAATATCTTTGATAAGCCATGTACTCAAGGTGTTCTTAAAAGTAATACACGGACGCATTTATAAAGAACTTGAAAAGGGGACAGATGATAGTCAGTTTGGATTCAGAAAGGTATAGGCACCAGAGACGCGTTGTTTGCACTTGATGTGCTTTCACAGAGGTGTATGGATATGAACACCGATATACACATTTGTTATGTTAACTTCGGAAAGGCTTTTGATAAAATTAGACATGAAAAACTAGTCGAGATTCTAAGAAGAAAAAACATAGACAACAAAGATTTAAGAATAATAACTAACCTATATTGGAATCAACGCATACAAATAATAGTAGATAACGAAACAAGTCCGGAAATTGAAAGAGAAAGAGGAGTGAGACAAGGATGCATTTTGTCACCCCTAAAATTCAATGTGTACAGTGAATCGATTTTCGACGAAGCACTGTTAACGAAAGGTAAGGGAATAATAATAAACGGAAGAGCTGTAAACAACATAAGATTTGCAGACGACACTGTTATCATAGCTAGCTCCGCTGAAGAACTCCAAGAACTAGTGAACGAAATAAATAACGTTTGCGAGCAACACGGATTAAAAGTGAACACCAAAAAGACTAAATATATGATAATATCTAAAAAACAAAACATGCAAACAAGCATAAAGTTGCGAGGTGTGAATAAAGAAAAAGTGCAAAGATACAAATACTTGGGCACATGGATAACAGCAAATAATGAACAAACAACAGAAATAAGAACGAGAATAGAAATGGCAAGAAGTGCGTTTGTAAAACTGAAAATCATTCTGTGCAGCAGAGATGTCACTCTAGAACTAAGAATGAGAATTTTAAGATGTTATGTATGTTCAGTGCTGCAGTATGGATTGGAAGGCTGGACACTAAAACAAGAACACATAAATAAACTGCAAGCGTTTGAAATGTGGTGTTACAGAGGGATGTTGAGAATATCTTGGACGGAGAGAAAAACAAACGTAGAAGCATTGCTAGCGATGGACAAAAACTATGAAATAATTACCAATATAAAAATAAAGAAACTGCAATATCTTGGACATATAATGAGAGGCCAGCGATACGAGTTGCTTATATTGATTATGCAGGGTAAAATAGAAGGAAGAAGAATTTCATGGTTGAGAAATTTGAGAGAGTGGTTCAATTGTAGCTCAGTAGAACTTTTTCGAGTAGCGGCAAATAGAGTGAGAGTGACAATGATGATATCCAACCTCCGATAGGAGATGGCACCTGAAGAAGAAGATGATAAAATTATAAAAATAGGTACTTTCTATTTAAAAAAATTGACTTTTGACAATTTTTTAAATATAATTTTTATTCTTCTTTTTCTCCATTCCGAACTCATAATTTTCAAAACATCATAACGAGACTACTAAAGTCGATCTTTGTCTACAAGAAAACTAACTCAAATTAAATAACGAAGACTTTCTTATAGGAAAAATATATAGTTAAGTTTTGGTCAGCAAACGTCATTTTCGACATAAAAACTTAAATATGTCCAAAACGGTGAGACTTAAGTATAGAATATTATACATGAAATATGTCTAGAATTTTACGTAGAATCCAAAAATGTAATAATATATAGGGTATTCTATTTAAAATAAGCAAGTTGACATCTACTTTCGGTATAACCAGAAGTACCGCCATCTTGAAAATATTTTAGCCGGCTGTCCCCCATGCACATTAGTACCCTGCCAAATTTTCAGATTCTTCCTAATTATAGTTTTTCCACAATCGATCGATAAAGTTCCCGAAGAGTCACAGTATATTTTTACGGGACCTCAAAGAATTTTTTAAAACTTTTTGAAAGTTGTAAGAAAATATCTCACTCCTCTCAAAATTACGCTTGAACAAACATTTAAAATATACATTCAGTTTGAATAGATAAACTCTTTTTTTCAAGTTAGTTATAAAATGAAAAGAATGTTATTTTTAGGCAAATTTTTTTTTTATCCAAAAGCGTAATATAAAAACTGTGTATCATACCTTACACCACTGCGAATATATTTGCATAACAGCAATTTTTGTGTCAAATAAAGTGCCGCGTGTGTTACATTATTATTTAAATAGGTAATTCAATCCACTTGCCAAGGCCAAGAACCACCAAATTATATATTTCGTGCAAACAAATCGATATATCAATTTCAGGATCGCACATAAACATCACCTGAAGGTGCCGTTAAATTTGGAACGATTCCAGCTTGAAGTCTACAAGCAGACGGCGAATATTTTATCGAGATTTGATATCTATATGTCTATAAATCTTTTAAATGACTGGAGTTTAAGTTTATCGATAGTTTAGGGTCTCAGACGGGATTATTTAACTCCAATTATTCGCTGGAAAAAAAACCGCTTAAAGTGCCATGCTATGTGGTAATTTTTCTAAATTAAATTCAAATAATGTTCAACAGGTTAACTACGGATTAAGGGAGAGTATTTATTTATTGTTATTGATGCATTAATGCACTTTTTTAAGTATTTTAAAAAATTACCTTTGCGATTTAAATAATAATAATGACAAGGAGAGACACGAACAGTCTATCAACATATAGCAGAAAATTTGAAACTATTGTTATTTGAAACGAAGTAAGTAGATAAATAATTTTTGTACAGGGTGAGTCAACGATTGGATGAAGTAGGTTTGTGCCTTTTCGGTGAAATTAACAAAGAAACTATATTTATTGTTTGATACAGTTTATTCTTACGCAGATTTGAAAAATATTTAGGACTCTACAGGGTGAGCCAAAAAACTAGGACAGCATAAAGTTGTATTTTTTTTAAATAGAACACCCTATATACGAATCGTATTTTCGATTTAGCTTATAATTTTAAATCTTTTTTATTAAGGGTTTACTATAACAAAACTTTATAGTTTCTGAGATAATTAAGTTTAAAGAAAAAAAGTCACATTTTCAAGCATCAATTCAATCCTAAATAACGTTTTCAATTTTGTGACAAATATATTCAAATTTGGAATTTAGCAAGGCCAAGGACAAGTTAACATAATTTTTACCTAATATTTGCAATAAAAGCTACAGGGTGTTGAACACATCGGCTCAAATTTGAACAAGTTTAAATGAATAAATATCTTTTTTTTTAAATGGTACACCCTGTATATTTTCATGTTATTTAATAGAATAATAAAAACCCTAAAAGTTTTGTTCAATATATCCTATACCTATTTTTAATAGTTTTTGAGATATTTCAGTTTTTATAATTTTCCATACTTTTTTACAGAAATAGTCTTCATTATCATAGTAGCCATGGCAAACACAATGTAAAAGAACATTTTTCAGTGTGTCAAATTTATAACCGCAATCGCTTCTTTTGGTTTTTATGTAGTGTAGTTTGGTTTTTTTTGCATTCATCTTATATTGTAAAATGAATTTTCCAAAGAATGAGTTAATAGATATGATTGATACAATAGGAGAGGCTCAAAAAAATTGCCTTCTTGCTCAAAGAATTTACAAAATGAAGTATCCTGATCGACGCCAGCCTAATACCCATACTTTTCAAAACTTAATGCAAAGATTTGATTCTTCTGGTACTGTTAATTATCCAAAACATAAAGTGGTCAACAAACCAGTAACTAATGATGAAAAAGAACTACAAGTATTGTTAAATGTTCAGGAAAATCCTTATATTGGTAGCCGTCAGTTAGCAGCATTATGTGAAACATCACAATTCACCGCTAATCGTACTACAAAGAAATATAGGTATCATCCATATCACATGGAATTGCACCAAGAATTGCATGGACAGGATTTTGAAAGTCGTGTAAACTTTTGTCGTACAATAAATGCGGAGATTCAATTAAATCCAAATTTATTATGCAAGGTAATGTTTAGTGATGAAGCTACTTTTAGAAGTAACGGTGCCGTAAATAGACGCAACATGCATTATTATGCCACAGAAAACCCATTTTGGATTAGAGAGGTGCAACATCAAAACCACTGGTCATTAAATGTTTGGTGTGGTATTCATCATAATCGAATTATTGTACCCCACTTTTTTAATGAACCACTAAATGGCCATAGTTACTACTACCCCAACTGCTTCAAGGTCTCAATAGGGATGAGCTCGACAGTATGTGGTTCCAGCACGATGGTGCGCCTCCGCATTACCATCGTGAAGTTCGTGCGTTTTTGGACTAACGATATCCGCAAAAATGGATTGGACGTGGGGTTTCATTGAGTGGCCACCAAGGTCTTGCGACATCACCCCATTAGATTTCTTCCTATGGGGTTATATTAAAAATAAGGTGTATGTTAATCCACCAACAACAGTGGAAGATATGCGAAACAGGATTAGGGATACCTGTAGAACAATAACGCCACTAATTTTGTCCAGGGTCCGAGAAAATCTGCAAAAAAGACTAAATTTGTGCATTGCACAAGAGGGTCGTTTATTCGAACACTTATTAAAAAGAAATAATTAATCTCAGTATTTAATAGGTAAATTTTTTGTTTCAATTTAGTATAAAAGTAAATATGTATTTGCCTTGTCGTTATTGTTGTGTTAATTTTTTCACATTATGTTTAATTAAACTATTGCCGTTGTAATATAACGAATAATGTATTTCATCATATTTAACCACATTCTGTTTGTTTCTGTAGTTTCTTTTTATTATTTTACATGGCTACTATGATAATGAAGACTATTTCTGTAAAAAAGTATGGAAAATAAGAAAAACTGAAATATCTCAAAAACTATTATAAATAGGTATAGGATATATTGAACACAACTTTTAGGGTTTTTATTACTCTATTAAATAACATAAAAATATACAGGGTGCACCATTTAAAAAAAAAAAGATGTTTATTCATTTAAACTTGTTCAAATTTGAGCCGATGTGTTCAACACCCTGTAGCTTTTATTGTAAATATTAGGTAAAAATTATGTTAACTTGTCCTTGGCCTTGCTAAATTCCAAATTTGAATATATTTGTCACAAAATTGAAAACGTTATTTAGAATTGAATTGATGCTTGAAAATGTGACTTTTTTTCTTTAAACTTAATTATCTCAGAAACTATAAAGTTTTGTTATAGTAAACCCTCAATAAAAAAGATTTAAAATTATAAGCTAAATCGAAAATATGATTCGTATATAGGGTGTTCTATTTAAAAAATACAACTTTATGCTGTCCTAGTTTTTTGGCTCACCCTGTAGAGTCCTAAATATTTTTGAAATCTGCGTAAAGATAAACTGTATGAAACAATAAATATAGTTTCTTTGTAAATTTCACCGAAAAGGCACAAACCTACTTCATCCAATCGTTGACTCACCCTGTACTTATCAGAAGTATGGCGAAGTAGACAATTTATAAGATGAAGAGAGATGAGGTTATAAAACGAAAGCTCAATCTCTCATCCAAAAAAAAAATCTGGGACATGCCCCAAGATGATGTGAAAAAGAAACTCAACTTTGTGAAAAACTTAAGCACAAAGTTTAGTCGTAAAAACGAATAGAACAGAAACATCATTGAAAAACTCAACCAGAAATCCATTAAATGGTATACAGACAAAAATAAAAAACGAGTAGAAGCTGTAGAAATGGATGCTTTGAGGAGTTCAGCAGGAATATCACAGACACAGAGAATAAGGAACGAAGAGACATTACGATAGATGGGAATCGAAGATACGATCATGGAGGTTATAGAAAAAAAAACAGTTAATCTGTTAAGGTTATATATAATGAATGGCTGACTCATGACTGCCCAAACAAACCATTATTTGATATCCAGAGTACCGTAGAAGAAGAGGAAAATCCAGGAAAACTGGACGGAAGGAATAAGAATATATATATATATATATATATATATATATATATATATATATATATATATATATATATCATTTTTCTTAATTTTGTATTTTCTTGGGTTTAGGTTCTATAATTAATAAAACACAAAACGATTGACGTTTCGCCCTTTATTCAAGGCATTTTCAAAATTTTTTCCTTGACATTTTGCTGTTCTGTTTCTAACCTAACGTTAGAAACAGAACAGCAAAATGTCAAGGAAAATATTTTGAAAATGCCTTGAATAAAGGGCGAAATGTCAATCGTTTTGTGTTTTATTAATTATAGAACCTAAACCCAAGAAAATACAAAATTAAGAAAAATGATATAATCTATGGTTCAAGAATCAAGAAAATTAATATATATATATATATATATATATATATATATATATATATATATATATATATATATATATATATATATGTATATATATATATATATATATATATATATATATATATATATATATTGTGACAGCATTTTATATTTAATATTTGAAATGAAATTAAACCGCTAGTCAAGCTTTTTGAAACAATATTAGTGTTAATATTGCTAAAAAATGTGTTCTGATGAAATGTAAATTTTCCGGTATTTCTCGATTTCCTATGATAATGAAAATAAGTCAGTTCGCCGTCATACTTCCTTGAGTTACCCCAGTTCAAAAAAAATGAAGGCTCTACGTTATTTGGAACCCGAGATATCGTACAATTTTGTTGCGCGAATTACGGACCTGGATCCTAATGGGCCTGAACCCTAATTAAGATAAATCCTTATTGTATGTAAACAATTTGACTAATATTCAATTTGTGTATTTATTTTAGATTAAGTAACCATTAACTATTCTTATCTGAGATCAGGACGTTTCTCTATTATTATACATATTTTGAAACATCACTTTTAGTTAAGATCTCTAGCAAGTAAGAAGTTGTAACTTAAGAATTAAAATAAACGTTTTTAAAAACAAGTTTCCAGTCTTCAAGTTCATAATTCGCGCTCCAATATGAAGTTTGAATTTCAAAAGCACATCGTAAGAAAGCCGAGCTTTCCCCACTACTCGCTACAACGCACTTGCAAAAGTACCTTCATTTCGAAGGGCTATAACTTTACTAACGATGCATGAATTTCATACTTATCAATTGCATTCATAAAATATAGGTCTTCGTTTAAAATATGTGAAAATTTCGACTCTTAATTTTTATAGACAAAAAAGGTATGACATTTTTTTTAAAATGCTATCTTAGCTCCTATTGGTTGTAGGATATTTTTTTTTAAATTCGTGTTAGTTCACCAGCTTTCAGGTCCACTTATTCACAAACTTGTATCATTAAAATTAACAAAGTTATTCCAATTGTTTATAAGTAAAAAAGGTAATCCTTCTTTAAACGATTATTTTAACAACAATTTTTTCAAAATCTATCATTTCTTTATCTTTGCTTGTAGTTTGAATTTCAAAGAATCCATTCCGCTTTTGCAAATATCTGTAGAATCATCCTCTGGGCAAGGAAAATTGTTTGAACATTCAGTGTCTGGGATAAACAATTAAGATTATTCATAAACTTCTTCTTCTGTTGGTACCTATCCTCTGTGGATGTTTGCAATCACATTGGCCCATATGACCTTATTGACAGCTGTTCTAAATAAATGTACCGTCGTCATTCCTGTCCATTGTCTGATATTCCTCAGCCATGATGTTCGCCGGCGACCCTGAGTTCTTTTACCCTCTATCTTACCTTGCAAAATCAACTGAATTAGTTGGTATTTCTCATTGCGCATTACATGCCCTAAGTATGATATCTTTCTGATTTTCACATTGCGCATAACTTCTGGGTCTTTTTTCATACGTTGCATCACGGTGTTATTTGTGACATGATGGGTGTATGAAATTCTGAGCATGCGGCGGTAACACCACATTTCGAAGGCTTCCAGTCGTTTAGATGTTGTTTCTGTCAAAGTCCAGGTTTCCACTCCATATAGAAGAGTTGAATATACATAACATCTCAAGACTCGTGTTCTTATATCAATGTTCAGGTGCATATTGCACAAGATCTTTCTGAGGCGGTTGAAGACAGCTCTCGCCTTCTCTATGCGGCATCTAATCTCCTGTGAGTGGTCCCATTCTCTGTTCAGACTGCATCCTAGATACGTAACTTTGTCAACAGTTTCCAAAGTTTCATTATTTGCTCTAAATTGGTGGTGTATTTCGTTATTTTTGCTTACTATAAGGATTTTTGTCTTTTTACAGTTTAACTTCATGCCGTATCTTTCACCGGCCTCTACTACGCGGTCTATTAGTGTTTGCAGATCCTCTGCATTATCGGCCAACAGAACTGTGTCGTCTGCATATCTCAAGTTTTTAATGCTTTCACCATTAATTTTTATGCCCTCTCTCATTCCAATGATAGCTTCCCTGAACAGCATTTCCGAGTACGTATTGAATAACGTCGGCGATAAAATACAGCCCTGATGAACTCCCCGTTTTATTGTAAATTCTTGTGATCTTTTGTTGCCTACACGTACAGTCGCCCTTTGCTGTGAGTAAAGGTTTCTAATAAGGCGCAAATCTTTGTCATCGATACCAGATTCATTTAATATTTGAAGCAGTTTGTGATGTTGCACTTTGTCGAATGCTTTCTCGAAATCGATAAAACATGCATAGACATTGCAGTTTACGTCCCGAGCTCTTTGTATCCAAATTTGAATAGAAAATCGAGCTTCTCGTGTTTCAAGTCCATTTCTAAAGCCAAACTGAACATTGCTAACGTTTTCTTCAATATATTCGAGAGTGAATGATACTGAGAAGGACTTTCAGCGCATCGCTCATTAAGCTTATAATTCTGTAATCAGAGCATCTGGTAGCATTTGTTTTCTTAGGAAGAGGAATGAGGGTGGAAACTAGCCAATTTCCAGGCAATTCGCCAGTTTCGTAAATTTTATTAAGTAGACTTGTTAGGAGTTTAAGTTGGTCATCTTCAAATAGTTTTAGTATTTCTGATTGTATATTATCCGGCCCAGGTGACTTATTGTTTTTTAATCGTTTTATTGCATATGTTACTTCGCTGAGTGTTATTCCTGGTCCGGAAAATCCAAGGACATCTGTTTCTGTCTGCTGTTCTTCATCGAATAATTCTTTTTTTGGCCATCATTTCGATAAATTATTTATCGATTTTGACGTATAAAAAATGAAATTAAAGGCCTTTTCAATACCCACAATTTTCATTTGGACAAGTTTTCTCTAAAATATAACCCGAAAATTCTACGGAGAGCAAATCGAATTTTCCAACTTTGGATGTTGTTTAAAAAAAACAGGGCTGATCTAGATCTACTTTTTTTACGTATTTATCATCTACTGGGTGCCCCCGACGACTTGAACCTTGCAGATATCTGCAATAAATTTTTACATGAAATCACTACAAATTCAATAGGAAGACTGGAGTAATTAGCGAAGAAATTTGATTTTAAAAATGCTATTTATTTATTGTTATATTAATGTGTTATATGAGTGAACAATTATAAAATCACATTTAATTTAGGTCATCAATCTAGAAAAACACTCTATTTACCTTACTTTCTCCAAGGAAAAATGTAAAATAGGACTTTGTTAGCTTTTATTTTTCCAAGAAATAATAGAGCAATATTTTGAGCTATCTGGATTGAAAAGTCTCGCTAGGAGCGTGTGAAAAGTTAAAGAGATGCAGAGCACTTTCTTAAATCATCCTGAAGCATTTTTGGTCTGTTTCTATTAGAGTCTTCGAAATTCTTAATAAAGAACAAAATATAAAACACATTTATACGAAATTAGTTAATAACATCAAAAATTTTACAGATGACAATCAGTAAAATAATTGCAATTATTTGAAATGGTTGTATGTTTTATTCTGTCTTGTTCCCTGTCTCTCCCATTTATATAATTTTAGCAATAAATTATTCAACATTTTGAGGTATATACATACATTGTATTTATTTATATAATAGACTAATGCTTTTAAATAATTAAATGGTGCCATTAATGACTGATGATATCTATATAACAACGAAATTATATAATTAGGCAAGTAAAAAATAGAATAATATCATTTCATTTATTTTGTTGGTTCAACGTTTCTAAAATAAATAGACAAAATTACCTGTTTGTTGTAGAGTAATAAATAGTAATAACGAAGAGTACACAATGACATAACAAAAATATGTTTACCCTTATGTTCAAAATAACCAAAATTGCTTGTCACGAATCGAATACTACATTATATTTCCGTTAACCTATACTACCGATATTGAAATTCTGAAAAGAATAAAACAATTATTACTTTATATATATATATATATATATATATATATATATATATATATATATATATATATATATATATATATAATTTAGAATATTCAGCGACGTTATCCGATTTCTATACTCCATTTTTTCTTGCCACTGCCCATCTTGAAGGTTTCGACTACCCATAATTTTTCTTATTCCTTCCGTCCAGTTTTTCCTAGGTTTTCCTCTTCTTCTACGGTACTCTGGATATCAAATGGTCTTGCGATCCATCATCAGTTCCTCCAGGCGTTCGACGTTTAGGGTTTGTAAGTCTGCTACAACGTTATCTCTCCACCTCATCCTTGGTCTTCCTAGCGGCCGCTTTCCTTCTGGGTTCTCTTCCCATACCAACTTGACGATACGTTGATCTTGTCTCATAACATGGCCGGCCCATCTTAATCTTTCTGCTTTTATTATTTTCACTATATCTGGCTGGTTGTATAGTTCCTCCAATTCCTTGTTTGTTCTCGTTCTATATTGCTGTGTGGTGTTGTCCCTGACCGGTCCGTATATCCCTCTAAGCATTCTTCTTTCTGCGATTTTCAGTCTATTCTCATTTTGTTTTGTCAACGTCCATGTTTCACATGCATATGTCATTACCGGTCTTATGACTACTTGATATATTCTTATTTTCGTGCGGCGGGATATATTTTTCGATTTCATTATCTTTTGCAGCCCATACCAGCAGCGGTTGCCTCCTTGTATTCTGTTGTTAATCTCTTGTGTAATGTTGTTGTCAGAGGTGATCGTAGCTCCCAAATATTTAAACTGATGGACCCTTTCAAAATTGTAGTGGTCCATAATCACGTTCTGTCCTATTCTGTCTCGCCGTTCCGTTCTTGTTGTAGCCATATATTTTGTTTTTTCTTCGTTGATTCGTAGGCCAACTTTCTTTGCGGCATTTTCCAGTTTGAAGAACTCTTCCTTGACACTGGTAGTTCTATTACCTACAATATCGATATCATCAGTGAACGCCAATATGATGCGCGGACTTTGATTTCTAAAGAGGAGCGTTTTTGTGTTGGTTTTTCGCACGATGCTCTCTAAGCCGACGTAAAAGAGGAGTGGAGACGGCTCATCGCCTTGTTTAAGACCACTGTTGATTGTAAAGAAGGTTGACAATCTTCCTTCAAGTCTTACTGCACTTGTAGATCCCTCTACACATGTTTTGGTGAGGTTAATTAGCTCCTTCGGTATGCCCTGTTCTGCCATGGCATTCCACAAATCCACTCTTATGATGCTATCGTATGCTTGTTTAAAATCTATAAATAGCTGGTGCAATGTTTTGTTGTATTCCCAACATTTCTCCATTAATTGTCTAATCTTGAATATCTAATCTACAGTTGAGCGGTTTTTTCTAAATCCACACTGGTAATCTCCTATTTGATACTCCACACACGCAGTCAATCGTTCTAAGATCATTAGAGAGAAGACTTTATATCCTGTGTTAATAAGGGATATACCGCTATAATTAGAGCAGCACGTTTTATCGCCCTTCTTAAGTATTGGTATTATCACACTTTCTTTCTAGGAGGTTGGTATTTTTTCTTCTTTCCATATTTGACAGATGAGTTGATAGAAAGCACGTTTCAAGGTTTCTCCTCCCTTTTTCAAACATTCTCCCGGTATAGTGTCGTTTCCTGAGGCTTCGTTGTTTTTAAGTTTTTGAATAGCTCGTGACACTTCTTCCACTCTAGGTTCTTCTACTATGGGATCCACATGTAGCACCTTTATATATTCTTACATCTTGAACTCAAAGTTTTATGTTTTGTCTTATGATTATATAGTCGAAAATGGATTTTTTTTTGCCTTGAACGTTGCTCCCAAGTATATTTGTGGATTCTTTGGTGTTTGGCGAATTCTTTGGTAATTTTAAGATCGTTAATTGTATAGAGGTCAATTAGTTGTTCACCATTGTTATTTGTGCCTTTTTCTCCAAATGGTCCTACCATTTGATCATGAGTTTAAAGACCTCTTCTACTATTTAAGTCTCCTAATATAATTAGTTCTCTGGTATTTCCAACTTCTTATGTTAGTGTCTTTTATTGTTACAGGTTCTTGACCCGATGGAGCGTATATATCAAGACATGTTAATCTCCTACCCTTTATTATCACATTAATCTTTATTATATTTTCAATAATTGATTTCCAGTTTGTGACATATTTCTTAAATTTTTTATATATTAATATTATAGCTCCTCTGTTTGCACGAGTATTCTTGGGATATTCACTATATAGACGCTCATACTTTCCCAATGTTTGCGATCCATATCCCTTTTTCTTTGTTTCAGTTATGACTATCTTAAAATTTTCCAACTCCTTTACAATCGCATCTATTTTATTTTTACTGCTCTGTACATTAAATATTCCATAATTCATAAACCTTTTCCTTTCGTTATGTCTTGTACCAGTCGGTCCGTCTAGTGTTCCAAAGCGAAGTACAGAATTAATAAAAATCTAAGATTTTTCCAGATATTAAATAGCTTACCTAACGCTCTAACCCCCAACCTGGAGGACTGGGTTATTTTTTGTACAGGTTTTCTTCCTGCAAAGTAGCATTTTGGCCTAGACAGGGGCTCTTAGTAGGTACTATCATTCGAATCTGATGAACGCAGGTTTTTTTACGAGGTTGTTACTCCTCTCCCTCCCCCTTTTCCATCTCTTGAGTCATCAGACCCCAGGTTTGACACTGGTATAGCGGTAGAGCCGAGAAGTAAAAATACAATCATTAAATTAATTTTAATTTAAAACAGATTAATATTTATTTTTTCTTTTTAGTGTAATTTGTTAAAGGCGTGTTTTTTTTTTAACAATTTACTTTATAATTTAGGTAAATTTTGGATCTTACTACATGCATACTTCCTTCCTTAACGAAGTGTTATACCATTTCCTCGTCCTATTCCAAAAATAATCAACCATCAACAAATTACATTAGTTTAATGGCCCATTTTGAAGTTAAGGTCCTGTTGCTGACATCAGCAGAAGCCCTAAATTTAAACGAGCGCCCTTAATTTTCTTATTATTAACTGTTGCCTCCGTTCCTTAACTCTCGGATCGTAAGTGAGATATATCGTTTTTACTTAATTTTGGATTATTTTTGTTTACCAGCCGTCAACCGAGGAAATTGCCGGGCTTAAAAATTTCAGGAGCAAAATTTAAAATTATCTCTTGTCGGTTTTCGGCTGTTTTCTTTAGGCTTATTGGAGGTTTTTCGGATAATACTAATGGAATATTGTTTCAGGTTAGGAATTTGTAATTTTATGGAATATTAGTGATGTTGCGGCTTCGCGCAGTTTGAAGAAAAAGTTATCTGGATTAGCAAAAAATTATGCGAAGTCGGAAATAAGTAGCAATACGGCTAAAGAAATATAATTTTCTTCGATGACCCCAGGTTATATTTTGCACCAAGCTCCCCTATCTAGTAAAATTTGAAAAAGGAGAAAAGTAAGTCGAAATTTAGTATAAACAATATGGCGGACCCAACTCACCATTTTTTTCGTTACTCAGTTCTAAGCGAGTAATGAAAGGAACCACACTGGAGAATGCCAAATAAGATTTTGGCGAAACGTAGTGAAAAAGATTTTTTGAACGAATGCACTAAAGCCCGGTCTATATATATATATATATATATATATATATATATATATATATATATATATATATATATATATATAGGGTGTCAACGAATCTATTAGACAAGTCATAATTTCTAGAGTATTATGTGTATCAAAATAAGAATTGGTACAGGTAAATGTTATGTGAAGAGGAGAGTTTTCGCATATTTTCCACTTTCCGGTCACTTCCGGTTTCACCGGAAATGGCCCCGGTTTTGAATTCTTAAATAGAATACCCTGTATATTTTAACATCTTTGGATTTCTGAGACAATTCTAGATCAAAATGTGACATTTTAAAAACTTTTTACGTCTACTTCATTTTTTTAGAGCCACTTTTAAAATTGCATTTAGGTGGCCATGATCGGACGCAAACTAATCTAACAGCCTTAGGTGATGTCAAAAAAATACAATCGCAAAGTTTTAGTGACTAGTATGAAAGACAGGAATTGGATTAAAAATTTAACAAAATTAACAAAAAACTAACAAAATAAACTAATAACTTAGACGACGCACTTAAAATATTTGAAAGTACAGTAGCTGAATTTGTTAAAAAGTTTAGTGTAGTAAATGTTCAAAGTGCATTCCTTCTTTTTCACGACACATTTCAGCTCGTTCAATTGTTTCTCTCAACACGTTTTGTAGCATTTGGGGCGTTGTACTTCTAAATGCCCGTAAAATTTTTTCTTCTAATATTTCAAGAGTAGCTGGGGCTGCTCCATAGTAAACCCTTTCTTTAACATATCCCCAGACAAAGAAATCGAGCACAGTAAGATCCGGTGAGCGGGCTGGCCACCGTACCGGACCATTGGTTGCAATAATTCGATTATTAAAATGCTCTATTAAATAATTAAGAACTTCTCTAGTATTGTGAGGCGGTGCTCCATCTTGTTGAAAGTAAATTCGCCGTAAAACTGCTAAAGGAATATCATTGAGATGATTTTCGATTTCATTTTGAAGAAAACCTAAGTATCTAACCCCTGTTAACTGACCTTGAAACAATATTGGCCCAATTATTATATTTCCAACGATACCAGCCCAGACATTGACGCCAAATCTTTCTTGAAAATTGCCCTCTCTCATTTCATGTTGATTTTGTTGGGCTCAGTACCGAGTATTTTGCTTATTGAACATACCATTATTTGTAAATCGGGATTCGTCGGAAAATAGAATAAAATCGATAAAATTTGGGTTAACTCTATAATTTTGAAGCAGCCAATCACAAAACCTCTCTATCGCCATCCTCAGTATACAAATGTTGATGTAACTATTTAAATGCTCGATATCCATGCTTTTTCAGTATTTTTCTTGCTGATTCATAACTTATCTGCAGTTCTTGACTAATTTTTCTTAACGAAACTGTTTTATCAACTTCAACCATAGCAAGTACGTTAATCTCAGTCTCTTCATTTATGATAAACCGCAGTTCCGCCTCTTACAGGGTGTTCTATTTAAAAATTCAAAACCGGGGCCATTTCCGGTAAAACCGGAAGTGACCGGAAAGTGGAAAATATGCGAAAACTCTCCCCTTCACATACCATTTACCTGTACAAATTCTCATTTTGATACACATAATACTCTAGAAATTATGACTTGTCTAATAGATTCGTTGACACCCGGTATATATATATATATATATATATATATATATATATATATATATATATATATATATATATATATATATATACAAGAGGAGGTTATCGGAAGTAATATATCCTATTTTTTAAATTGTTTATTGTTGATAACAACTGTCTTTATTATTTATTTCCCTCGGACGAAGTCGCGGATAAAACTAGTAGACAATAAATGTTAAAAACATTTATAACTTCGGTATTAACTGTGTTCTTGAAAAATCCCTCACAAGTCGAAATATATGTAGAGATATTAAACTGCTGAAACAATAAAAAGTGCTTTATTTATAAGAATTTGTTATTGCAGCTCAATTCTGCGTTGACGTTTACCATACATATTTTAAGTCCCATGCAAAAATCATTTATAAATTTAAAACTCTTTAATAGTTATCGTGGGTTATTGTCTGGAAACCTTAAAGTTCTTTAGAGTAAGTCCTTGTATTGTCCTTCTTTAATTATTGCAATTATATTTTTTCTGTAAAATGTACGTAAATTTACTATCCATACTTTAAAAACATTTTAATCTATAAAATCTATAAATTTGAAATAGCTGTTTTACCAACTAAAAAAGTTACAAGTGGATAAATTTGATATATGAAAAATGCGAATATTCGAGGAAAGCTGGTGTAGCAGGAAAACCAACATTTTTTTCCGGAAAACTCCAACATCGTATTGATTCTGACCGAAAACATATAAAACATTATTTAAAAGTCGATATTTGGGCAAAAGGGAAACATACATTTACTTACCAATTAGCAAAATGAAAAAATAAGACTTGCTAAGTTTGTAGCAAACATGATTTTCTTCACTTATTAATATTTATTGATACCATATCAACATAAGTTATTATTACACACGCACCACCCGCAGAACTCCTCAAAAAAGATTTTTCTATTCTTTCTGGATATCTCTTAGATCTTAATACTTTAATTTGCATAGTGAATTTTTAAATAACAAGAAAATTTCTTTTTTTAACGTCAGTGGATGTACACCCTTAAAATAAATTGTTAGCGTTATAATTGTTGAACTACGAATTTTTTACAGATTTCTAAAACCCTTTTAAAGATTCTCTTAAAATCCCTGAGTGCTGGGTGGCCTTAAAAATGCATAGTGAATTTTGAAATAACAAGAAAATTTCTTTTTTTAACGTCAGTGGATGTACACCCTTAAAATAAATTGTTAGCGTTATAATTGTTGAACTACGAATTTTTTACAGATTTCTAAAACCTTTTTCAAAATTCTCTTAAAATCCCTGAGTGCTGGGTGGCCTTAAAAATGCATAGTGAATTTTAAAATAACAAGAAAATTTTTTTTTAACATCAGTGGATGTACACCCTTAAAATAAATTGTTAGCGTTATAATTGTTGAACTACGAATTTTTTACAGATTTCTAAAACTCTTTTCAAAATTCTCTTAAAATCCCTGAGTGCTGGGTGGCCTTAAAAATGCATAGTGAATTTTAAAATAACAAGAAAAATTTTTTTTAACATCAGTGGATGTACACCCTTAAAATAAATTGTTAGCGTTATAATTGTTGAACTACGAATTTTTTACAGATTTCTAAAACTCTTTTCAAAATTCTCTTAAAATCCCTGAGTGTTGGGTGGCCTTAAAAATGCATAGTGAATTTTAAAATAACAAGAAAATTTTTTTTTAACATCAGTGGATGTTCACCCTTAAGATAAATTGTTAGCGTTATAATTGTTGAACTACGAATTTTTTACAGATTTCTAAAACTCTTTTCAAAATTCTCTTAAAATCCCTGACTGCTGGGTGGCCTTAAAAATGCATAGTGAATTTTAAAATAACAAGAAAATTTTTTTTTAACATCAGTGGATGTACACCCTTAAAATAAATTGTTAGCGTTATAATTGTTGAACTACGAATTTTTTACAGATTTCTAAAACTCTTTTCAAAATTCTCTTAAAATCCCTGAGTGCTGGGTGGCCTTAAAAATGCATAGTGAATTTTAAAATAACAAGAAATTTTTTTTTTAACATCAGTGGATGTACACCCTTAAAATAAATTGTTAGCGTTATAATTGTTGAACTACGAATTTTTTACAGATTTCTAAAACTCTTTTCAAAATTCTCTTAAAATCCCTGACTGCTGGGTGGCCTTAAAAATGCATAGTGAATTTTAAAATAACAAGAAATTTTTTTTTTAACATCAGTGGATGTTCACCCTTAAGATAAATTGTTAGCGTTATAATTGTTGAACTACGAATTTTTTACAGATTTCTAAAACTCTTTTCAAAATTCTCTTAAAATCCCTGACTGCTGGGTGGCCTTAAAAATGCATAGTGAATTTTAAAATAACAAGAAAATTTTTTTTTAACATCAGTGGATGTACACCCTTAAAATAAATTGTTGGCGTTATAATTGTTGAACTACGAATTTTTTACAGATTTCTAAAACCCTTTTCAAAATTCTCTTAAAATCGCTGAGTGCTGGGTGGCCTTAAAAATGCATAGTGAATTTTAAAATAAAAAGAAAATTTATTTTTTTAACGTCAGTGGATGTACCCCCTTAAAATAAATTGTTAGCGTCATAATTGTCGAACTACGAATTTTTTACAGATTTCTAAAACCCTTTTAAAGATTTTCTTAAAATCCCTGAGTGCTGGGTGGCCTCAAAAAAACATAGTGAATTTTAAAATAACAAGAAAATTTTTTTTTAACGTCAGTGGATGTACACCCTTAAAATAAATTGTTAGCGTTATAATTGTTGAACTACGAATTTTTTACAGATTTCTAAAACCCTTTTCAAAATTCTCTTAAAATCCCTGAGTGCTGGGTGGCCTTAAAAATGCATAGTGAATTTTAAAATAACAAGAAAATTTCTTTTTTTTAACGTCGTAATATATTGTTAGCGTTATAATTATTGCAATTATATTTTTTCTGTAAAATGTACGTAAATTTACTATAAATACTTAAAAAATATTTTAATCTATAAAATCTATAAACTTGAAATAGCTGTTTTACCAACTAACAAAGTAACAAGTGGTTAAATTTGATATATGAAAAATGCGAATATTCGAGGAAAGCTGGTGTAGCAGGAAAACCAAAATTTTTTTCCGGAAAACTCCAACATCGTATTGATTTTGATCGAAAACATATAAAATATTATTTAAAAGTCGATATTGGGGCAAAAGGGAAACATACATTTACTTACCAATAAGCAAAATGAAAAAATAAGGCTTGCTAAGTTTGTAGAAAACATGATTTTCTTCATTTATTAATATTTATTGATACCATACCAACATAAGTTATTTTTACGCACGCACCATCCGCAGAACTCCCCAAGAAAGATTTTTCTCTTCTTTCTGGATATCTCTTAGATCTTAATACCTTAATTTTAATAACCATAACGAGCAAGGTAAAGTAATGTTTAGGGTTAAACTGTAAATGAGGCAGTAAAGATATAACTCGGAATTTTATTCGCAAACTTGGGATGTAAAATCAACTCCTAAACCTGCAAACGTATCTCAGGCAGTAACGTTTAAAGCAATTTCGGTGCGTTGATGGACGCTGTGTGCGTTTTGCCGCTTCATTTCACTTTATTAATGTAGATTAGAGGTTTAATTCGTTTTGGAGTTTATGACATCGTTCGGTTCTGGATTATATTTAATTAAGGAAACATATTTAGAACTAGTTTAAGAGGTATTTTTATCATTTAATATACTATATATATATATATATATATATATATATATATATATATATACACTGGTGTTTTTCGGTTTTCAGTCCTTTCGTCAGTAGAAAAATCTTCACGACGACTGCTCAGCTTGGAAGCCGAATCAATCATTTTTATTTTATTTTGTCTTTTTTTGGGTTTAGGTTCTTTATTTACCAAAAAATCCAAAACAATTTGATGTTTCGCCTTTCATTTAAGGGATGTTCAAAAATTTTTTGTCTTTATATTTATCGATCTTCCTAAAAATATTTTTTGTATAATTAAAAACATTCATACAAAAACATATTTACAATTTCAAAAAACAAATAAACACTTTAATAAACTGTTTAAATTTTTTAAAAAGTATATAATTTTACCAGTCCATACCTTGACATTTTGTTTATTTATTAATAATGAAATGAAACTTCTACATCATCCATTTAGGTACTGAGGATACATGGAATGAGAGTGTGTTTTATTTTTTATATTTTACAATGCCCAAAAAAAACAAAATTTTAACTGAATGGTATACCAAACCAATTTGGTCGGGAAGATATCCAAACTGTTTCTCTAATCACTCAAAATTATAGTGTTGTAAATTGTTAGCGTTATAATTGTTGATCTATGAATTTTTTACAGATACCTAAAACTCCTTTAGGGTTTCTCTTAAAATCCCTGAGTGCTGGGTGGCATTAAAAATGCATAGCGAATTTTGAAATAACAAGAAAATTTCTTTTTTTTTAAGGTCAGTGGATGTACACCCTTAAATTAAATTGTTGGCGTTATAATTGTTGATATATGAATTTTTTTGCAGATACCTAAAACCCTTTTAAAGATTCTCTTAAAATCCATGAGTGCTGGGTGGCCTTAAAAATGCATAGTAAATTTTGAAATAACAAGAAAATTTCTTTTTTTAACGTCAGTGGATGGACACCCTTAAATTAAATTGTTGGCGTTATAATTGTTGATCTATGAATTTTTTACAGATACCTAAAACCCTTTTAAAGATTCTCTCAAAATCGCTGAGTGCTGGGTGGCCTTAAAAATGCATAGTGAATTTTGAAATAACAAGAAAATTTCTTTTTTTAACGTCAGCGAATGTACACCCTTAAATTAAATTGTTGGCGTTATAATTGTTGACCTATGAATTTTTTACAGATACCTAAAACCCTTTTAAAGATTCTCTTAAAATCCTTGAGTGCTGCGTGGCCTTAAAAATGCATAGTGAATTTTGAAATAACAAGAAAATTTCTATTTTTTTACGTCAGTGGATGTACACACTTAAATTAAATTGTTGGCGTTATAATTGTTAATCTATGAATTTTTTACAGATACCTAAAACTCTCTTAAAGATTCTCTTAAAATCCCTGAGTGCTGGGTGGCCTCAAAAATGCATAGTGAATTTTGAAGTAACAAGAAAATTTCTTTTTTTAACGTCAGTGGATGTACACCCTTAAATTAAATTGTTGGCGTTATAATTGTTGATCTATGAATTTTTTACAGATACCTAAAACCCTTTTAAAGATTCTCTTAAAATCTCTGAGTGCTGGGTGGCCTTAAAAATGCATAGTGAATTTTTAAAATAACAAGAAAATTAATTTTTTTAACGTCAGTGGATGTACACCCTTAAATTAAATTGTTAACGTTATAATTGTTGATCTATGAATTTTTTACAGATACCTAAAACTCCTTTAGGGTTTCTCTTAAAATCCCTGAGTGCTGGGTGGCCTTAAAAACGCATAGTGAATTTTTAAAATAACAAGAAAATTAATTTTTTTAACGTCAGTGGATGTACACCCTTAAATTAAATTGTTAACGTAATAATTGTTGATCTATGAATTTTTTACAGATACCTAAAACTCCTTTAGAATTTCTCTTAAAATCCCTAAGTGCTGGGTGGCCTTAAAAATGCATAGTGAATTTTGAAGTAACAAGAAAATTTCTTTTTTTAACGTCTGTGGATGTACACCCTTAAATTAAATTGTTGGCGTTATAATTGTTGATCTATGAATTTTTTACAGATACCTAAAACACTTTTAAAGATTTTCTTAAAGTCCCTGAGTGATGGGTGGCCTTAAAAACGCATAGTGAATTTTTAAAATAACAAGAAAATTAATTTTTTTAACGTCAGTGGATGTACACCCTTAAATTAAATTGTTAACGTTATAATTGTTGATCTATGAATTTTTCACAGATACCTAAAACTCCTTTAGGGTTTCTCTTAAAATCCCTGAGTGCTGGGTGGCCTTAAAAATGCATAGTGAATTTTGAAATAACAAGAAAATTTCTTTTTTTAACGACAGTGGATATACACCCTTAAATTAAATTGTTGGCGTTATAATTGTTGATCTATGAATTTTTTACATATACCTAGAACCCTTTTAAAGATTCTCTTAAAATCCCTGAGTGCTGGGTGGCCTTAAAAATGCATAGTGAATTTTTAAAATAACAAGAAAATTAATTTTTTTAACGTCAGTGAAATTACACCCTTAAATTAACTTGTTGGCGTTATAATTGTTAATCTATGAATTTTTTACAGATACCTAAAACCCTTTTAAAGATTCTATTAAAATCCCTGAGTGCTGGGTGGCCTTAAAAATGCATAGTGAATTTTGAAGTAACAAGAAAATTTCTTTTTTTAACGTCAGTGGATGTACACCCTTAAATTAAATTGTTGGCGTTATAATTGTTGATCTATGAATTTTTTACAGATACCTAAAACCCTTTTAAAGATTTTCTTAAAATCCCTGAGTGCTGGGTGGCCTTAAAAATGCATAGTGAATTTTGAAATAACAAGAAAATTTCTTTTTTTAACGTCAGTGGATGTACACCCTTAAATTAAATTGTTGGCGTTATAATTGTTGATCTATGAATTTTTTACAGATACCTAAAACCCTTTTAAAGATTCTCTTAAAATCCTTGAGTGCTGGGTGGCCTTAAAAATGCATAGTGAATTTTGAAATAACAAGAAAATTTCTTTTTTTAATGTCAGTGAATGTACACCCTTAAATTAAATTGTTGACGTTATAATTGTTGATCTATGAATTTTTTACAGATATCTAAAACCCTTTTAAAGATTTTCTTAAAATCCCTGAGTGCTGGGTGGCCTTAAAAATGCATAGTGAATTTTTAAATAACAAGAAAATTTCTTTTTTTAACGTCAGTGGATGTACACCCTTAAATTAAATTGTTGGCGTTATAATTGTTGATCTATGAATTTTTTACAGATACCTAAAACCCTTTTAAAGATTCTCTTAAAATCCCTGAGTGCTGGGTGGCCTTAAAAATGCATGGTGAATTTTTAAAATAACAAGAAAATTAATTTTTTAACGTCAGTGGATGTACACCCTTAAATTAAATTGTTAACGTTATAATTGTTGATCTATGAATTTTTTACAGATACCTAAAATTCCTTTAGGGTTTCTCTTAAAATCCCTGAGTGCTGGGTGGCCTTAAAAATGCATAGTGAATTTTGAAATAAAAAGAAAATTAATTTTTTTAACGTCAGTGGATGTACACCCTTAAATTAAATTGTTAACGTTATAATTGTTGATCTATGAATTTTTTACAGATACCTAAAACTCCTTTAGGGTTTCTCTAAAAATCCCTGAGTGCTGGGTGGCCTGAAAAACGCATAGTGAATTTTTGAAATAACAAGAAAATTAATTTTTTAACGTCAGTGGATGTACACCCTTAAATTAAATTGTTAACGTTATAATTGTTGATCTATGAATTTTTTACAGATACCTAAAACTCCTTTAGGGTTTTTCTTAAAATCCCTGAGTGCTGGGTGGCCTTAAAAATGCATAGTTAATTTTGAAGTAACAAGAAAATTTATTTTTTTAACGTCTGTGGATGTACACCCTTAAATTAAATTGTTGGCGTTATAATTGTTGATCTATGAATTTTTTACAGCTACCTAAAACCCTTTTAAAGATTCTCTTAAAATCCCTGAGTGCTGGGTGGCCTTAAAAATGCATAGTGAATTTTGAAATAACAAGAAAATTTCTTTTTTTAACGTCAGTGGATGTACACCCTTAAATTTAATTGTTGGCGTTATAATTGTTGATCTATGAATTTTTTACAGATACCTAAAACCCTTTTAAAGATTCTCTTAAAATCCCTGAGTGCTGGGTGGCCTTCAAAATGCATAGTGAATTTTGAAATAACAATAAAATTTCTTTTTTTAACGTCAGTGGATGTACACCTTAAATTAAATTGTTGGCGTTATAATTGTTGATCTATGAATTGTTTACAGATACCTAAAACCCTTTTAAAGATTCTCTTAAAATCCCTGAGTGCTGGGTGGCCTTTAAAATGCATAGTGAATTTTGAAATAACAAGAAAATTTGTTTTTTTAACGTCAGTGGATGTACACCCTTAAATTAAATTGTTGGCGTTATAATTGTTGATCTATGAATTTTTTACAGCTACCTAAAACCCTTTTAAAGATTCTTTTAAAATCCCTGAGTGCTGGGTGGCCTTAAAAATGCATAGTGAATTTTGAAATAACAAGAATATTTCTTTTTTTAACGTCAGTGGATGTACACCCTTAAATTTAATTGTTGGCGTTATAATTGTTGATCTATGAATTTTTTACAGATACCTAAAACCCTTTTAAAGATTCTCTTAAAATCTCTGAGTGCTGGGTGGCCTTAAAAATGCATAGTTAATTTTGAAGTAACAAGAAAAATTATTTTTTTAACGTCTGTGGATGTCCACCCTTAAATTAAATTGTTGGCGTTATAATTGTTGATCTATGAATTTTTTACAGCTACCTAAAACCCTTTTAAAGATTCTGTTAAAATCCCTGAGTGCTGGGTGGCCTTAAAAATGCATAGTGAATTTTGAAATAACAAGAAAATTTCTTTTTTTAACGTCAGTGGATGTACACCCTTAAATTTAATTGTTGGCGTTATAATTGTTGATCTATGAATTTTTTACAGATACCTAAAACCCTTTTAAAGATTCTATTAAAATCCCTGAGTGCTGGGTGGCCTTAAAAATGCTTAGTGAATTTTGAAGTAACAAGAAAATTTTTTTTTTAACGTCAGTGGATGTACACCCTTAAATTAAATTGTTGGCGTTATAGTTGTTGATCTATGAATTTTTTACAGATATCTAAAACCCTTTCAAAGATTATTTTAAAATCTCTGAGTGCTGGGTGGCCTTAAAAATGCATAGTGAATTTTTAAAATAACAAGAAAATTAATTTTTTTAACGTCAATGGATGTATACCCTTAAATTAAATTGTTGGCGTTATAATTGTTGATCTATGAATTTTTTACAGATACCTAAAACCCTTTTAAAGATTCTCTTAAAATCCCTGAGTGCTGGGTGGCCTTAAAAATGCATAGTGAATTTTGAAATAACAAGAAAATTTATTTTTTTAACGTCAGTGGATGTACACCTTAAATTAAATTGTTGGCGTTATAATTGTTGATCTATGAATTTTTTACAGATACCTGAAACCCTTTTAAAGATTCTCTTAAAATCCCTGAGTGCTGGGTGGCCTTAAAAATGCATAGTGAATTTTGAAATAACAAGAAAATTTCTTTTTTTAACGTCAGTGGATGTACATCCTTAAATTAAATTGTTGGCGTTATAATTGTTGATCTATGAATTTTTTACAGATACCTAAAACCCTTTTAAAGATTCTCTTAAAATCCCTGAGTGCTGGGTGGCCTTAAAAATGCATAGTGAATTTTGAAATAACAAGAAAATTTCTTTTTTTAACGTCAGTGGATGTACATCCTTAAATTAAATTGTTGGCGTTATAATTGTTGATCTATGAACTTTTTACAGATACCTAAAACCCTTTTAAAGATTCTATTTAAATCCCTGAGTGCTGGGTGGCCTTAAAAATGCATAGTGAATTTTGAAGTAACAAGAAAATTTCTTTTTTTAACGTCAGTGGATGTACACCCTTAAATTAAATTGTTGGAGTTATAATTGTTGATCTATGAATTTTTTACAGATACCTAAAACCCTTTCAAAGATTCTCTTAAAATCTCTGAGTGCTGGGTGGCCTTAAAAATGCATAGTGAATTTTTAAAATAACAAGAAAATTAATTTTTTTAACGTCAGTGGATGTACACCCTTAAATTAAATTGTTGGCGTTATAATTGTTGATCTATGAATTTTTTACAGATACCTAAAACTCTTTTAGGGTTTCTCTTAAAATCCCTGAGTGCTGGGTGGCCTTAAAAACGCATAGTGAATTTTTGAAATAACAAGAAAACTAAATTTTTTTAACGTTAGTGGATGTACACCCTTAAATTAAATTGTTAACATTATAATTGTTGATCTATGAATTTTTTACAGATACCTAAAACTCCTTTAGGGTTTCTCTTAAAATCCCTGAGTGCTGGGTGGCCTTAAAAATGCATAGTGAATTTTGAAGTAACAAGAAAATTTATTTTTTTAACGTCAGTGGATGTACACCCTTAAATTAAATTGTTGGCGTTATAATTGTTGATCTATGAATTTTTTACAGATACCTAAAACCCTTTTAAAGATTCTCTTAAAATCCTTGAGTGCTGGGTGGCCTTAAAAATGCATAGTGAATTTTTAAAATAACAAGAAAATTAATTTTTTTAACGTCAGTGGATGTACACCCTTAAATTAAATTGTTAACGTTATAATTGTTGATCTATGAATTTTTTACAGATACCTAAAACTCCTTTAGGGTTTCTCTAAAAATCCCTGAGTGCTGGGTGGCCTTAAAAATGCATAGTGAATTTTGAAATAACAAGAAAATTTCTTTTTTTAACGACAGTGGATATACACCCTTAAATTAAATTGTTGGCGTTATAATTGTTGATCTATGAATTTTTTACATATACCTAGAACCCTTTTAAAGATTCTCTTAAAATCCTTGAGTGCTGGGTGGCCTTAAAAATGCATAGTGAATTTTGAAGTAACAAGAAAATTTCTTTTTTTAACGTCAATGGATGTATACCCTTAAATTAAATTGTTGGCGTTATAATTGTTGATCTATGAATTTTTTACAGATACCAAAAACCCTTTTAAAGATTTTCTTAAAATCCCTGAGTGCTGGGTGGCCTTAAAAATGCATAGTGAATTTTGAAATAACAAGAAAATTTCTTTTTTTAACGTCAGTGGATGTACACCCTTAAATTAAATTGTTGGCGTTATAATTGTTGATCTATGAATTTTTTACAGATACCTAAAACTCTTTTAAAGATTCTCTTAAAATCCTTGAGTGCTGGGTGGCCTTAAAAATGCATAGTGAATTTTGAAATAACAAGAAAATTTCTTTTTTTAATGTCAGTGAATGTACACCCTTAAATTAAATTGTTGACGTTACAATTGTTGATCTATGAATTTTTTACAGATATCTAAAACCCTTTTAAAGATTTTCTTAAAATCCCTGAGTGCTGGGTGGCCTTAAAAATGCATAGTGAATTTTTAAATAACAAGAAAATTTCTTTTTTTAACGTCAGTGGATGTACACCCTTAAATTAAATTGTTGGCGTTATAGTTGTTGATCTATGAATTTTTTACAGATATCTAAAACCCTTTCAAAGATTATTTTAAAATCTCTGAGTGCTGGGTGGCCTTAAAAATGCATAGTGAATTTTGAAATAACAAGAAAATTTCTTTTTTTAACGTCAGTGGATGTACACCCTTAAATTAAATTGTTGGCGTTATAATTGTTGATCTATGAATTTTTTACAGATACCTAAAACTCTTTTAAAGATTCTCTTAAAATCCTTGAGTGCTGGGTGGCCTTAAAAATGCATAGTGAATTTTGAAATAACAAGAAAATTTCTTTTTTTAATGTCAGTGAATGTACACCCTTAAATTAAATTGTTGACGTTACAATTGTTGATCTATGAATTTTTTACAGATATCTAAAACCCTTTTAAAGATTTTCTTAAAATCCCTGAGTGCTGGGTGGCCTTAAAAATGCATAGTGAATTTTTAAATAACAAGAAAATTTCTTTTTTTAACGTCAGTGGATGTACACCCTTAAATTAAATTGTTGGCGTTATAATTGTTGATCTATGAATTTTTTACAGATACCTAAAACCCTTTTAAAGATTCTCTTAAAATCCCTGAGTGCTGGGTGGCCTTAAAAATGCATGGTGAATTTTTAAAATAACAAGAAAATTAATTTTTTAACGTCAGTGGATGTACACCCTTAAATTAAATTGTTAACGTTATAATTGTTGATCT
The DNA here is from genome assembly GCA_034092305.1 of Diaprepes abbreviatus. Classification (NCBI taxonomy): domain Eukaryota; kingdom Metazoa; phylum Arthropoda; class Insecta; order Coleoptera; family Curculionidae; genus Diaprepes; species Diaprepes abbreviatus. The sequence continues at coordinate 952,811 of JASJET010000230.1, read as the reverse complement.
ATGAATTTTTTACAGATACCTAAAATTCCTTTAGGGTTTCTCTTAAAATCCCTGAGTGCTGGGTGGCCTTAAAAATGCATAGTGAATTTTGAAGTAACAAGAAAATTTCTTTTTTTAACGTCAGTGGATGTACACCCTTAAATTAAATTGTTGGCGTTATAATTGTTGATCTATGAATTTTTTACAGATACCTAAAACCCTTTTAAAGATTCTCTTAAAATCCCTGAGTGCTGGGTGGCCTTAAAAATGCATAGTGAATTTTTAAAATAACAAGAAAATTAATTTTTTTAACGTCAGTGGATGTACACCCTTAAATTAAATTGTTGGCGTTATAATTGTTGATCTATGAATTTTCTACAGATACCTAAGACCCTTTTAAAGATTCTCTTAAAATCCCTGAGTGCTGGGTGGCCTTAAAAATGCATAGTGAATTTTGAAATAAAAAGAAAATTTCTTTTTTTAACGTCAGTGGATGTACACCCTTAAATTAAATTGTTGGCGTTATAATTGTTGATCTATGAATTTTTTGTAGCTACCTAAAACCCTTTTAATGATTCTCTTAAAATCCCTGAGTGCTGGGTGGCCTTGAAAACGCATAGTGAATTTTTAAAATAACAAGAAAATTAATTTTTTTAACGTCAGTGGATGTACACCCTTAAATTAAATTGTTAACGTTATAATTGTTGATCTATGAATTTTTTACAGATACCTAAAACTCCTTTAGGGTTTCTCTAAAAATCCCTGAGTGCTGGGTGGCCTGAAAAACGCATAGTGAATTTTTGAAATAACAAGAAAATTAATTTTTTTAACGTCAGTGGATGTACACCCTTAAATTAAATTGTTAACGTTATAATTGTTGATCTATGAATTTTTTACAGATACCTAAAACTCCTTTAGGGTTTTTCTTAAAATCCCTGAGTGCTGGGTGGCCTTAAAAATGCATAGTTAATTTTGAAGTAACAAGAAAATTTATTTTTTTAACGTCTGTGGATGTACACCCTTAAATTAAATTGTTGGCGTTATAATTGTTGATCTATGAATTTTTTACAGCTACCTAAAACCCTTTTAAAGATTCTCTTAAAATCCCTGAGTGCTGGGTGGCCTTAAAAATGCATAGTGAATTTTGAAATAACAAGAAAATTTCTTTTTTTAACGTCAGTGGATGTACACCCTTAAATTTAATTGTTGGCGTTATAATTGTTGATCTATGAATTTTTTACAGATACCTAAAACCCTTTTAAAGATTCTCTTAAAATCCCTGAGTGCTGGGTGGCCTTTAAAATGCATAGTGAATTTTGAAATAACAATAAAATTTCTTTTTTTAACGTCAGTGGATGTACACCTTAAATTAAATTGTTGGCGTTATAATTGTTGATCTATGAATTGTTTACAGATACCTAAAACCCTTTTAAAGATTCTCTTAAAATCCCTGAGTGCTGGGTGGCCTTTAAAATGCATAGTGAATTTTGAAATAACAAGAAAATTTGTTTTTTTAACGTCAGTGGATGTACACCCTTAAATTAAATTGTTGGCGTTATAATTGTTGATCTATGAATTTTTTACAGCTACCTAAAACCCTTTTAAAGATTCTTTTAAAATCCCTGAGTGCTGGGTGGCCTTAAAAATGCATAGTGAATTTTGAAATAACAAGAAAATTTCTTTTTTTAACGTCAGTGGATGTACACCCTTAAATTTAATTGTTGGCGTTATAATTGTTGATCTATGAATTTTTTACAGATACCTAAAACCCTTTTAAAGATTCTCTTAAAATCTCTGAGTGCTGGGTGGCCTTAAAAATGCATAGTTAATTTTGAAGTAACAAGAAAAATTATTTTTTTAACGTCTGTGGATGTCCACCCATAAATTAAATTGTTGGCGTTATAATTGTTGATCTATGAATTTTTTACAGCTACCTAAAACCCTTTTAAAGATTCTGTTAAAATCCCTGAGTGCTGGGTGGCCTTAAAAATGCATAGTGAATTTTGAAATAACAAGAAAATTTCTTCTTTTAACGTCAGTGGATGTACACCCTTAAATTTAATTGTTGGCGTTATAATTGTTGATCTATGAATTTTTTACAGATACCTAAAACCCTTTTTTTAAAGATTCTATTAAAATCCCTGAGTGCTGGGTGGCCTTAAAAATGCATAGTGAATTTTGAAGTAACAAGAAAATTTTTTTTTAACGTCAGTGGATGTACACCCTTAAATTAAATTGTTGGCGTTATAGTTGTTGATCTATGAATTTTTTACAGATATCTAAAACCCTTTCAAAGATTATTTTAAAATCTCTGAGTGCTGGGTGGCCTTAAAAATGCATAGTGAATTTTTAAAATAACAAGAAAATTAATTTTTTTAACGTCAATGGATGTATACCCTTAAATTAAATTGTTGGCGTTATAATTGTTGATCTATGAATTTTTTACAGATACCTAAAACCCTTTTAAAGATTCTCTTAAAATCCCTGAGTGCTGGGTGGCCTTAAAAATGCATAGTGAATTTTGAAATAACAAGAAAATTTCTTTTTTTAACGTCAGTGGATGTACACCCTTAAATTAAATTGTTGGCGTTATAATTGTTGATCTATGAATTTTTTACAGATACCTAAAACCCTTTTAAAGATTCTCTTAAAATCCCTGAGTGCTGGGTGGCCTTTAAAATGCATAGTGAATTTTGAAATAACAAGAAAATTTCTTTTTTTAACGTCAGTGGATGTACACCCTTAAATTAAATTGTTGGCGTTATAATTGTTGATCTATGAATTTTTTACAGATACCTAAAACCCTTTTAAAGATTCTCTTAAAATCCCTGAGTGCTGGGTGGCCTTAAAAATGCATAGTGAATTTTGAAATAACAAGAAAATTTCTTTTTTTAACGTCAGTGGATGTACATCCTTAAATTAAATTGTTGGCGTTATAATTGTTGATCTATGAACTTTTTACAGATACCTAAAACCCTTTTAAAGATTCTATTTAAATCCCTGAGTGCTGGGTGGCCTTAAAAATGCATAGTGAATTTTGAAGTAACAAGAAAATTTCTTTTTTAACGTCAGTGGATGTACACCCTTAAATTAAATTGTTGGAGTTATAATTGTTGATCTATGAATTTTTTACAGATACCTAAAACCTTTTCAAAGATTCTCTTAAAATCTCTGAGTGCTGGGTGGCCTTAAAAATGCATAGTGAATTTTTAAAATAACAAGAAAATTAATTTTTTTAACGTCAGTGGATGTACACCCTTAAATTAAATTGTTGGCGTTATAATTGTTGATCTATGAATTTTTTACAGATACCTAAAACCCTTTTAAAGATTCTCTTAAAATCTCTGAGTGCTGGGTGGCCTTAAAAATGCATAGTGAATTTTGAAATAACAAGAAAATTTCTTTTTTTAACGTCAGTGGATGTACACCCTTAAATTAAATTGTTGGCGTTATAATTGTTGATCTATGAATTTTTTACAGATACCTAAAACCCTTTTAAAGATTCTCTTAAAATCCCTGAGTGCTGGGTGGCCTTTAAAATGCATAGTGAATTTTGAAATAACAAGAAAATTTCTTTTTTTAACGTCAGTGGATGTACACCCTTAAATTTAATTGTTGGCGTTATAATTGTTGATCTATGAATTTTTTACAGATACCTAAAACCCTTTTAAAGATTCTCTTAAAATCCCTGAGTGCTGGGTGGCCTTAAAAATGCATAGTGAATTTTGAAATAACAAGAAAATTTCTTTTTTTAACGTCAGTGGATGTACACCTTAAATTAAATTGTTGGCGTTATAATTGTTGATCTATGAATTTTTTACAGATACCTGAAACCCTTTTAGAGATTCTCTTAAAATCCCTGAGTGCTGGGTGGCCTTAAAAATGCATAGTGAATTTTGAAATAACAAGAAAATTTCTTTTTTTAACGTCAGTGGATGTACATCCTTAAATTAAATTGTTGGCGTTATAATTGTTGATCTATGAACTTTTTACAGATACCTAAAACCCTTTTAAAGATTCTATTTAAATCCCTGAGTGCTGGGTGGCCTTAAAAATGCATAGTGAATTTTGAAGTAACAAGAAAATTTCTTTTTTTAACGTCAGTGGATGTACACCTTAAATTAAATTGTTGGCGTTATAATTGTTGATCTATGAATTTTTTACAGATACCTGAAACCCTTTTAGAGATTCTCTTAAAATCCCTGAGTGCTGGGTGGCCTTAAAAATGCATAGTGAATTTTGAAATAACAAGAAAATTTCTTTTTTTAACGTCAGTGGATGTACATCCTTAAATTAAATTGTTGGCGTTATAATTGTTGATCTATGAACTTTTTACAGATACCTAAAACCCTTTTAAAGATTCTATTTAAATCCCTGAGTGCTGGGTGGCCTTAAAAATGCATAGTGAATTTTGAAGTAACAAGAAAATTTCTTTTTTTAACGTCAGTGGATGTACACCCTTAAATTAAATTGTTGGAGTTATAATTGTTGATCTATGAATTTTTTACAGATACCTAAAACCCTTTCAAAGATTCTCTTAAAATCTCTGAGTGCTGGGTGGCCTTAAAAATGCATAGTGAATTTTTAAAATAACAAGAAAATTAATTTTTTTAACGTCAGTGGATGTACACCCTTAAATTAAATTGTTGGCGTTATAATTGTTGATCTATGAATTTTTTACAGATACCTAAAACCCTTTTAAAGATTCTCTTAAAATCCCTGAGTGCTGGGTGGCCTTAAAAATGCATAGTGAATTTTTAAAATAACAAGAAAATTAATTTTTTTAACGTCAGTGGATGTACACCCTTAAATTAAATTGTTGGCGTTATAATTGTTGATCTATGAATTTTCTACAGATACCTAAGACCCTTTTAAAGATTCTCTTAAAATCCCTGAGTGCTGGGTGGCCTTAAAAATGCATAGTGAATTTTGAAATAAAAAGAAAATTTCTTTTTTTAACGTCAGTGGATGTACACCCTTAAATTAAATTGTTGGCGTTATAATTGTTGATCTATGAATTTTTTGTAGCTACCTAAAACCCTTTTAATGATTCTCTTAAAATCCCTGAGTGCTGGGTGGCCTTGAAAACGCATAGTGAATTTTTAAAATAACAAGAAAATTAATTTTTTTAACGTCAGTGGATGTACACCCTTAAATTAAATTGTTAACGTTATAATTGTTGATCTATGAATTTTTTACAGATACCTAAAACTCCTTTAGGGTTTCTCTAAAAATCCCTGAGTGCTGGGTGGCCTGAAAAACGCATAGTGAATTTTTGAAATAACAAGAAAATTAATTTTTTTAACGTCAGTGGATGTACACCCTTAAATTAAATTGTTAACGTTATAATTGTTGATCTATGAATTTTTTACAGATACCTAAAACTCCTTTAGGGTTTTTCTTAAAATCCCTGAGTGCTGGGTGGCCTTAAAAATGCATAGTTAATTTTGAAGTAACAAGAAAATTTATTTTTTTAACGTCTGTGGATGTACACCCTTAAATTAAATTGTTGGCGTTATAATTGTTGATCTATGAATTTTTTACAGCTACCTAAAACCCTTTTAAAGATTCTCTTAAAATCCCTGAGTGCTGGGTGGCCTTAAAAATGCATAGTGAATTTTGAAATAACAAGAAAATTTCTTTTTTTAACGTCAGTGGATGTACACCCTTAAATTTAATTGTTGGCGTTATAATTGTTGATCTATGAATTTTTTACAGATACCTAAAACCCTTTTAAAGATTCTCTTAAAATCCCTGAGTGCTGGGTGGCCTTTAAAATGCATAGTGAATTTTGAAATAACAATAAAATTTCTTTTTTTAACGTCAGTGGATGTACACCTTAAATTAAATTGTTGGCGTTATAATTGTTGATCTATGAATTGTTTACAGATACCTAAAACCCTTTTAAAGATTCTCTTAAAATCCCTGAGTGCTGGGTGGCCTTAAAAATGCATAGTGAATTTTGAAATAACAAGAAAATTTCTTTTTTTAACGTCAGTGGATGTACACCCTTAAATTAAATTGTTGGCGTTATAATTGTTGATCTATGAATTTTTTACAGATACCTAAAACCCTTTTAAAGATTCTCTTAAAATCCCTGAGTGCTGGGTGGCCTTTAAAATGCATAGTGAATTTTGAAATAACAAGAAAATTTCTTTTTTTAACGTCAGTGGATGTACACCCTTAAATTAAATTGTTGGCGTTATAATTGTTGATCTATGAATTTTTTACAGATACCTAAAACCCTTTTAAAGATTCTCTTAAAATCCCTGAGTGCTGGGTGGCCTTAAAAATGCATAGTGAATTTTGAAATAACAAGAAAATTTCTTTTTTTAACGTCAGTGGATGTACATCCTTAAATTAAATTGTTGGCGTTATAATTGTTGATCTATGAACTTTTTACAGATACCTAAAACCCTTTTAAAGATTCTATTTAAATCCCTGAGTGCTGGGTGGCCTTAAAAATGCATAGTGAATTTTGAAGTAACAAGAAAATTTCTTTTTTAACGTCAGTGGATGTACACCCTTAAATTAAATTGTTGGAGTTATAATTGTTGATCTATGAATTTTTTACAGATACCTAAAACCTTTTCAAAGATTCTCTTAAAATCTCTGAGTGCTGGGTGGCCTTAAAAATGCATAGTGAATTTTTAAAATAACAAGAAAATTAATTTTTTTAACGTCAGTGGATGTACACCCTTAAATTAAATTGTTGGCGTTATAATTGTTGATCTATGAATTTTTTACAGATACCTAAAACCCTTTTAAAGATTCTCTTAAAATCTCTGAGTGCTGGGTGGCCTTAAAAATGCATAGTGAATTTTGAAATAACAAGAAAATTTCTTTTTTTAACGTCAGTGGATGTACACCCTTAAATTAAATTGTTGGCGTTATAATTGTTGATCTATGAATTTTTTACAGATACCTAAAACCCTTTTAAAGATTCTCTTAAAATCCCTGAGTGCTGGGTGGCCTTTAAAATGCATAGTGAATTTTGAAATAACAAGAAAATTTCTTTTTTTAACGTCAGTGGATGTACACCCTTAAATTTAATTGTTGGCGTTATAATTGTTGATCTATGAATTTTTTACAGATACCTAAAACCCTTTTAAAGATTCTCTTAAAATCCCTGAGTGCTGGGTGGCCTTAAAAATGCATAGTGAATTTTGAAATAACAAGAAAATTTCTTTTTTTAACGTCAGTGGATGTACATCCTTAAATTAAATTGTTGGCGTTATAATTGTTGATCTATGAACTTTTTACAGATACCTAAAACCCTTTTAAAGATTCTATTTAAATCCCTGAGTGCTGGGTGGCCTTAAAAATGCATAGTGAATTTTGAAGTAACAAGAAAATTTCTTTTTTTAACGTCAGTGGATGTACACCCTTAAATTAAATTGTTGGAGTTATAATTGTTGATCTATGAATTTTTTACAGATACCTAAAACCCTTTCAAAGATTCTCTTAAAATCTCTGAGTGCTGGGTGGCCTTAAAAATGCATAGTGAATTTTTAAAATAACAAGAAAATTAATTTTTTTAACGTCAGTGGATGTACACCCTTAAATTAAATTGTTGGCGTTATAATTGTTGATCTATGAATTTTTTACAGATACCTAAAACCCTTTTAAAGATTCTCTTAAAATCTCTGAGTGCTGGGTGGCCTTAAAAATGCATAGTGAATTTTGAAATAACAAGAAAATTTCTTTTTTTAACGTCAGTGGATGTACACCCTTAAATTAAATTGTTGGCGTTATAATTGTTGATCTATGAATTTTTTACAGATACCTAAAACTCTTTTAGGGTTTCTCTTAAAATCCCTGAGTGCTGGGTGGCCTTAAAAACGCATAGTGAATTTTTGAAATAACAAGAAAACTAAATTTTTTTAACGTTAGTGGATGTACACCCTTAAATTAAATTGTTAACATTATAATTGTTGATCTATGAATTTTTTACAGATACCTAAAACTCCTTTAGGGTTTCTCTTAAAATCCCTGAGTGCTGGGTGGCCTTAAAAATGCATAGTGAATTTTGAAGTAACAAGAAAATTTATTTTTTTAACGTCAGTGGATGTACACCCTTAAATTAAATTGTTGGCGTTATAATTGTTGATCTATGAATTTTTTACAGATACCTAAAACCCTTTTAAAGATTCTCTTAAAATCCTTGAGTGCTGGGTGGCCTTAAAAATGCATAGTGAATTTTTAAAATAACAAGAAAATTAATTTTTTTAACGTCAGTGGATGTACACCCTTAAATTAAATTGTTGGCGTTATAATTGTTGATCTATGAATTTTTTACAGATACCTAAAACCCTTTTAAAGATTCTCTTAAAATCCCTGGGTGCTGGGTGGCCTTAAAAATGCATAGTGAATTTTGAAATAAAAGAAAATTTCTTTTTTTAACGTCAGTGGATGTACACCCTTAAATTAAATTGTTGGCGTTATAATTGTTGATCTATGAATTTTTTACAGATATCTAAAACCCTTTTAAAGATTCTCTTAAAATCCCTGAGTGCTGGGTGGCCTTAAAAATGCATAGTGAATTTTGAAATAACAAGAAAATTTCTTTTTTTAACGTCAGTGGATGTACACCTTTAAATTAAATTGTTGGCGTTATAATTGTTGATCTATGAATTTTTTACAGATACCTAAAACCTTTTAAAGGTTCTCTTAAAATCCTTGAGTGCTGGGTGGCCTTAAAAATGCATAGTGAATTTTGAAATAACAAGAAAATTTCTTTTCTTAACGTCAGTGGATGTACACCCTTAAATTAAATTGTTGGTGTTATAATTGTTGATCTATGAATTTTTTACAGATACCTAAAACTCCTTTAGGGTTTCTCTTAAAATCCCTGAGTGCTGAGTGGCCTTAAAAACGCATAGTGAATTTTTAAAATAACAAGAAAATTAATTTTTTTAACGTCAGAGGATGTACACAATTAAATTAAATTGTTAACGTTATAATTGTTGATCTATGAATTTTTTACAGATACCTAAAACTCCTATAGGGTTTCTCTTAAAATCCCTGAGTGCTGAGTGGCCTTAAAAACGCATAGTGAATTTTTGAAATAACAAGAAAATTAATTTTTTTAACGTCAGTGGATGTACACCCTTAAATTAAATTGTTAACGCTATAATTGTTGATCTATGAATTTTTTACAGATACCTAAAACTCCTTTAGGGTTTCTCTTAAAATCCCAGAGTGCTGGGTGGCCTTAAAAATGCATAGTGAATTTTGAAGTAACAAGAAAATTAATTTTTTTAACGTCCGTGGATGTACACCCTTAAATTAAATTGTTGACGTTATAATTGTTGATCTATGAATTTTTTACAGATATCTAAAACCCTTTTAAAGATTCTATTAAAATCCCTGAGTGCTGGGTGGCCTTAAAAATGCATAGTGAATTTTGAAATAACAAGAAAATTCCTTTTTTTAACGTCAGTGGATGTACACCCTTAAATTAAATTGTTGGCGTTATAATTGTTGATCTATGCATTTTTTACAGATACCTAAAACCCTTTTAAAGATTCTCTTAAAATTCCTGAGTACTGGGTGGCCTTAAAAATGCATAATGAATTTTGAAATAACAAGAAAATTTCTTTTTTTAACGTCAGTGGATGTACACCTTAAATTAAATTGTTGGCGTTATAATTGTTGATCTATAATTTTTTTACAGATACCTAAAACCCTTTTAAAGATTCTCTTAAAATCCCTGAGTGCTGGATGGCCTTAAAAATGCATAGTGAATTTTGAAATAACAAGAAAATTTCTTTTTTCAGCGTCAGTGGATGTACACCCTTAAATTAAATTGTTGGCGTTATAATTGTTGATCTATGAATTTTTTACAGATACCTAAAACCCTTTTAAAGATTCTCTTAAAATCCCTGAGTGCTGGGTGGCCTTAAAAACGCATAGTGAATTTTTAAAATAACATGAAAATTAATTTTTTTAACGTCAGTGGATGTACACCCTTAAATTAAATTGTTAACGTTATAATTGTTGATCTATGAATTTTTTACAGATACCTAAAACTCCTTTAGGGTTTCTCTTAAAATCCCTGAGTGCTGGGTGGCCTTAAAAACGCATAGTGAATTTTTGAAATAACAGGAAAACTAAATTTTTTTAACGTCAGTGGATGTACACCCTTAAATTAAATTGTTAACGTTATAATTGTTGATCTATGAATTTTTTACAGATACCTAAAACTCCTTTAGGGTTTCTCTTAAAATCCCTGAGTGCTGGGTGGCCTTAAAAATGAATAGTGAATTTTGAAGTAACAAGAAAATTTATTTTTTTAACGTCAGTGGATGTACACCCTTAAATTAAATTGTTGGCGTTATAATTGTTGATCTACGAATTTTTTACAAATACCTAAAACCCTTTTGAAGATTCTCTTAAAATCCCTGAGTGCTGGGTGGCCTTAAAAATGCATAGTGAATTTTTAAAATAACAAGAAAATTAATTTTTTTAACGTCAGTGGATGTATACCCTTAAATTAAATTGTTAGCGTTATAATTGTTGATCTATGAATTTTTTACAGATACCTAAAACCCTTTTAAAGATTCTATTAAAATCCTTGAGTGCTGGGTGGCCATAAAAATGCATAGTGAATTTTGAAATAACAAGAAAATTTCTTTTTTTAACGTCAGTGGATGTACACCCTTAAATTAAATTGTTGGCGTTATAATTGTTGATCTATGAATTTTTTACAGATACCTAAAACCCTTTTAAAGATTCTCTTAAAATCCTTGAGTGCTGGGTGGCCTTAAAAATGCATAGTGAATTTTAAAATAACAAGAAAATTTCTTTTTTTAACGTCAGTGGATGTACACCCTTAAATTAAATTGTTGGCGTTATAATTGTTGATCTATGAATTTTTTACAGATACCTAAAACCCTTTTAAAGATTTTCTTAAAATCCTTGAGTGCTGGGTGGCCTTAAAAATGCATAGTGAATTTTGAAATAACAAGAATTTTTTTTTTTAACGTCAGTGGATGTACACCCTTAAATTAAATTGTTGGCGTTATAATTGTTGATCTATGAATTTTTTACAGATACCTAAAACCCTTTTAAAGATTCTCTTAAAATCCCTGAGTGCTGAGTGGCCTTAAAAACGCATAGTGAATTTTTGAAATAACAAGAAAATTAATTTTTTTAACGTCAGTGGATGTACACCCTTAAATTAAATTGTTTGCGTTATAATTGTTGATCTATGAATTTTTTACAGATATCTAAAACCCTTTTAAAGATTCTCTTAAAATCCCTGAGTGCTGGGTGGCCTTAAAAATGCATAGTGAATTTTTAAAATAACAAGAAAATTAATTTTTTTAACGTCAGTGGATGTACACCCTTAAATTAAATTGTTGACGTTATAATTGTTGATCTATGAATTTTTTACAGATACCTAAAACCCTTTTAAAGATTCTATTAAAATCCCTGAGTGCTGGGTGGCCATAAAAATGCATAGTGAATTTTGAAATAACAAGAAAATTTCTTTTTTTAACGTCAGTGGATGTACACCCTTAAATTAAATTGTTGGCGTTATAATTGTTGATCTACGAATTTTTTACAAATACCTAAAACCCTTTTGAAGATTCTCTTAAAATCCCTGAGTGCTGGGTGGCCTTAAAAATGCATAGTGAATTTTGAAATAACAAGAAAATTTCTTTTTTTAACATCAGTGGATGTACACCATTAAATTGTTGGCGTTTAATTAAATATTTAACCCTTATATATATATATATATATATATATATATATATATATATATATATATATATATATATATATATATATGTGTGTGTGTGTGTGTGCAAAACGTAGTGATGTAAATGTAAAATAGTAAAATTAATTTCTTGGAATTAAGCAATAAAACGTTTAATTAAATATTTAAATTTGCCTGGCCATAACTTACCTTTAAAAAATAGTTTAAATAAATTTGCAGATATAATCAGCAGGGAATTTCGCGTTAGCTTCAACGTGGTTATAGCGGATGCAAGCAGAATTACCCGGTTAATGCTTTTAAAATCGCGTAATAAACGAGACTGGATGCAATTTTACCCGTTCTGAAATAAAGGATAAGTATTCGAAATGCATACCACCGCATTGTTAGTTTTGTTTACGCCATAAAATGATTTTTGGGTTCTGTTGTACAATCTTCATATTACAGAAAAGGAATTTCCATTGCTTGCATTAGAGACTTGGAGGAAATTTAGGTTTGGTGTGACAATAGTAAACCGGACCCATTTCTTTTTAGGTAAAAAGAATGAAATAAAGGTTTGTTAGCATCGTTATTTGAAGAACAAGTATACCATGGACAATTTTGAAAATGTATAAAGACGGAAAAAGTAACGGGAGTTTAAGATATTTATTAATCCTCAGTGTGAAAACGAACTTCATAATGGCAGGTCGAAACATAGACAACAATAAATTTCTAATATTTAAAGTGCTGTCTTCAAAATAAATATATTTGCAAGAACATTTCTGAACATGTGTATGTAATTTATCAACAAAACAACTATATATATATATATATATATATATATATATATATATATATATATATATATATATATATATATATATATGTCATACATATACATATATGTATATATATATATATATATATATATATATATGTCATACATATACATATATGTATATATATATATATATATATATATATATGAATGGTTTGGTTATTCCGAGTTTCAATCCGTTCGTTCTAGAAATCATTTTCACGACGTTTCGCCAAAAACTCATAAACTCATTTGGCATTTTCAAGTGCGGTTCGTCTCGTTACTCGCTGAGAACTGATCACTTGAAAACGGCTAGAGATAACTACTAGCCGAAACGTCATGATACTCAACAAAAAATAAAGACAATGGAAGTCCAGCAGATATCTACTACTTCGTAATATGTGATTTTATTTTAAACAATCTATAAATAATTTAATGTGTGTCGATATTATTAAAAGTGATTTTGTTACAGTGCAAATTAAACAATTTATTTTATTATTAACAATAACTATTTATAATAAGGTTAGTATATATATATATATATATATATATATATATATATATATATATATATATATATATATATATATTTTATCAAATAATTTTCAGGCCAGTCAAAAATTTCTATATCTCACACATTAAATAAATACCTTTATTATCCAGAAATTTTTTAGATTTCCTCCTTCCTTTTTTTATAAAGGAAAATTTACAAATCCTTTCTCCTTTGCCAACTATTTAAATATTTTTCACAGCTGCTTGCTTATTGATACAATTTATTTACTAATTTATTAAAATTCTTTCCCTGCTTTTAAAATTGACTTTCAGTCTCCAGATATTTTTATATCCAAGCTCTATGTTTCTTCCTTTTTTTATAAAGGAAAACTTAATGAATGAGACCAGCAATGTTATTTCTGTCACAGATTAATCTGCATTGTCTTCCTTTAAAATATTTTTTTTATTATAAAATAACAAAACAAAAATTTTGAGTTTATGGTCCCGTTAATAAAAAAAAAAACTAGCGATTTTTACACTACAACCGATTAATATTCACTCCTTCTTTTACTTTTCGAAATAACAACTGAAAATATTGAGGTTATGTTACTTTTTTATGAACCAAAATAACGATGTTTACTGTGCAACTGATGGGGACCTGTACTCTTTAAAAAAAAATGAATTTTAGCTTTTATTGTAAGTGGTGACGCAGTATAAATTTTTGTTTTAATTTTTTTCTGATTGGTCGGCCATTTGACGTGAACTGGCAACTAGATGTATTTTTAAGCTTTGAAATACAAAATCAAAATGGATTCCTAATTGTCAATTTATGATAAAATTTTGTTATTTTATTGATATTATGAAATAAATATTCTATTTGATGATAATAAATTATGATTTATGTAAATTTTGGACGTTTCCTGTCATTTTGATATAACTAAACTTTAATTTTGGTTGTTATTTACCACTTAAAACTGATAAATAAAATTTGATTACATCTAACCAAATTTAACATATACATATAAATTTTAATTATAACTTGCTTAAATTGATAATTACTGTTTTATTAATATTTTAATTATATTTAACAATGTTTACCTACAATTAGGTACTATTTTATTCTAGTTTCTTATTAAAATTTATTTATAATTTACTTTTTCTTATACTATTCTTACACATTTACAATATTTTTAACAAAGTTTTAATAAATACTGTTGTTGTAAGAAGTAGAAACTAATCACTACATAGTATAAAACAAAGTCGCTTTCTCTGTCCCTATGTCCCTTTGTATGCTTAAATCTTTAAAACTACGCACCGGATTTTGATGCGGTTTTTTTCAATAGATAGAGTGATTCAAGAGGAAGGTTTATATGTATAATAACATCCATTAAATAGTGGAGAAATACTGTTATTTTTGAGGTTTCTAATGTGATGTCGTTAATTATCATATTTTTTTCCGCTTACATTGCAAACGCAGGCTGAACCCTACGAGATTTATCAAAATAATGTACTAATTATTTGTACACATTGAAAAGGTCTACAGAAAACTCCGCGATGGTATATGTCTATCTCTCATGGATATCCCACAATAACATTTTTTTGTCATTTACTTTTTACGACAAATAATGGCAAATTTTGAAGCGATTTTAACCAATACAGCATTAATCCTTATCCAATTAAATAGCTTAAATACATTGTTGATTTAATATAGATCTATATGGTCCTTTACAGCACAAGATTTAAATGAATATTTTCGAAGATATTACAGATTTAAAATTGCGGGAAGTAGCGCTTGCGGCGGTACTGGCCGACCGGAGCGGCGGCAGCGTGCCTATAAATAGCGCGTCGGAGGCCGATGTAATAATTGTTGTAAAAATAAAAGAAATAGTCACAGTTTTTCTGTAGTGTATTTAGTATCAGCATTGCACCCGTGCGAAGCCGGGGCGGGTCGCTAGTATATTATAAATAACTCTTGATGAATAGTGTATCTATTTCACTAAATGGTTATTATTTGACGCTTATTCTCACTAATATTATCTTAACCCGCACTATTTATAAAATGGATGATTAAGATTCTCATTTTTGTGGATTTCACTATATTGTTTTAAAATTCCTTTTTTTAATCACTATTGCTGGTCAATAACACTTCACACCTTATTCAAAATATCATTTATTTATTAGTTTATAAGATTCAGGTCTTTCAGAGTGCAATATGTTTATAATTCTTACTTTATATGCACTCATGTCCAACCTTTCACACTAATTGTTATACATTTTACCATGTCATTACACAATTATAGGCAGGAAGTTATCAATAAACTGAAAAAATCCCTTCGTTTTAGACCGTCACTGGTAAGTCTGCAAATCTACTAAAGCTTGTTATATAATTTGAAATGCTCCCAAATCCATTCCGAGAGTCTATCAAAATACATAACAGCAACGCCAAATGCAGAACCGACACTATTCGAGCAATTGGAAATATTTTAAATTGGTGTGTATAATATGACATACGAGAATTTAAACTGAAAATGCACATTTTCATATATATTTTGATTTCAAAGCCTAATTCATACAATAAATATTTCTTAGGTAAGAAATATTAAACTTTAGTTTCATATATATTTTATTGAAAAATGTAAAACTTAAGGAAATCCAATCGTCCGTTGTCGATTTTGTCTTATTTCTGCGTTGTTCAAGAATTTTATCCACCAGATTTTTTGGGTGTCTGTGTGATGATACGTCACTTTGATGTGATTTATCTCCTTCATTAAATTCTTGTTACAGTTGCAAAAAGCTATTGCTCTATTTATGAAGTACTTGCACTGATTTTTGGATGAAAAAAGCGCTTTTTTTTTCAATAATTCATAATGGCGTGGCAAATGAATATTAAGGACTCAAATTTGCAGAAGATGCTTTTTAATACTTGTACTTTACCTGTGAATTTTTTGCATCCAAAAAATACACTTCCATACGATCTGTGAACTTTTGAGAATTTGGCCGAATATAATCGAAAATAGCTGCTGCAGGTGGAGGTTCACAGATCGTATGGAAGTGTATTTCTTGGATGCAAAAAATTCACAGGTAAAGTACAGGTATTAAGAAGCATCTTCTGCAAATCTGAGCCCTTAATGTTCATTTGCCACGCCATTATGAATTTTGAAAAAAAAAATTTTTTTTCATCCTAAATTAATTTTTTTTGAGATCGGAAATGATACATCTAAATCCAATGCACTCATTAAAAAATTTTTATTTCCATCCGGTGAAAAGTTATCACAATTTTTTTGGTACAAAAATTGGTGTTTGCAAAATTTCTCGGCGCATGATTGAAAAAAATTTTTTTTAATAAATCTTCAAAACATAAAACAATACAAACAATTTCCATTAAAATTGAGTATTGTATCTTAATTAAGAGCGCGGAAAATTGAGGTTGAATTTTCAACTTTGACATCGAATTTCTCGGAAAATAAAAAACTCACAGATTCCGGGTTTGACATACTTTTTTAGAATGATAATATATATATTTATGTTAAATTTTAAATCGGTAATTTGTTAAAAAATATCTTTTTTTTTTAAACATAAACCGTAAATTCTGTCGAAAGAAATATATATCTCAATAACTAGTGGCTCCACCTATAACTTATATTTTATAAATCGATAGGTTTTTTAATTTTCTATAACTTTAGTTTGAAACATTTTTCGATACAACTTTTACTTTTCGAGATAAACTCAAAAAACTGAAAATCGTGACCATTTTTGGTCCGCTATTTTTTTTGCGCAGGTCTTTCAGAGTTACCATCGAGATGTGTTTTATAATGAAATGAAATGAAATAATTTATTAGCCATAAGACTGATACTTCAGCATTGGTTTCGTCAACAGTATACAATTAAATAAAAAGTATATACATAACATACCTTAAAGCTAGAAAAATCAAGAAATAGTTATATTCGTTAGTATCATAAGATACTTGTTATAATATAAAAAAGGTAAAATAACTTAATCTAATATTTAATTATAAAAACCACAGATTCAAATCCTAAAACAACTAACAGGAAAGAAAAAAATAAAACGATAAGAATACAATCTGTAGCGAAGGATCCAACGAAATAATCACTCAGGACACAGTAAAAGAGTCAGTATAGGGTGAGTCAACAATTGGATGAAGTAGGTTTGTGCCTTTTCGGTGAAATTAACAAAGAAACTATATTTATTGTTTGATACAGTTTATTTTTGCGCAGATTTTAAAAATATTTAGGACTCTACAGGGTGAGCCAAAAAACTAGGACAGCATAAAGTTGTATTTTTTTAAATAGAACACCCTATATACGAATCGTATTTTCGATTTAGCTTATAATTTTAAATCTTTTTTATTAAGGGTTTACTATAACAAAACTTTATAGTTTCTGAGATAATTAAGTTTAAAGAAAAAAAGTCACATTTTCAAGCATCAATTCAATCCTAAATAACGTTTTCAATTTTGTGACAAATATATTCAAATTTGGAATTTAGCAAGGCCAAGGACAAGTTAACATAATTTTTACCTAATATTTGCAATAAAAGCTACAGGGTGTTGAACACATCGGCTCAAATTTGAACAAGTTTAAATGAATAAATATCTTTTTTTTAAATGGTACACCCTGTATATTTTCATGTTATTTAATAGAGTAATAAAAACCCTAAAAGTTTTGTTCAATATATCCTATACCAATTTATAATAGTTTTTGAGATATTTCAGTTTTTCTTATTTTCCATACTTTTTTACAGAAATAGTCTTCATTATCATAATAGCCATGGCAAAAACAATGTAAAAGAACATTTTTCTGTGTGTCAAATTTATAACCGCAATCGCTTCTTTTGGTTTTTATGTAGTGTAGTTTGGTTTTTTTTGCATTCATCTTATATTGTAAAATGAATTTTCCAAAGAATGAGTTAATAGATATGATTTATACAATAGGAGAGGCTCAAAAAAATTGCCTTTTTGCTCAAAGAATTTACAAAATGAAGTATCCTGATCGACGCCAGCCTAATACCCATACTTTTCAAAACTTAATGCAAAGATTTGATTCTTCTGGTACTGTTGATTATCCAAAACGTAAAGTGGTCAACAAACCAGTAACTAATGAAGAAAAAGAACTACAAGTATTGTTAAATGTTCAGGAAAATCCTTATATTGGTAGCCGTCAGTTAGCAGCATTATGTGAAACATCACAATCCACCGCTAATCGTACTACCAAGAAATATAGGTATCATCCATATCACATGGAATTACACCAAGAATTGCATGGACAGGATTTTGAAAGTCGTGTAAACTTTTGTCGTACAATAAATGCGGAGATTCAATTAAATCCAAATTTATTATGCCAGGTAATGTTTAGTGATGAAGCTACTTTTAGAAGTAACGGTGCCGTAAATAGACGCAACATGCATTATTATGCCACAGAAAACCCATTTTGTATTAGAGAGGTGCAACATCAAAAGCATTGGTCATTAAATGTTTGGTGTGGTATTCATCATAATCGAATTATTGGACCCCACTTTTTTAATGAACCACTAAATGGCCATAGTTACCTGAACTTTCTACAAGAAGAACTACCCCAACTGATTCAAGGTCTCGATAGGGATGAGCTCGACAGTATGTGGTTCCAGCACGATGGTGCGCCTCCGCATTACCATCGTGAAGTTCGTGCGTTTTTGGACCAACGATATCCGCAAAAATGGATTGGACGTGGGGGTTTCATTGAGTGGCCACCAAGGTCTTGCGACATCACCCCATTAGATTTCTTCCTATGGGGTTATATTAAAAATAAGGTGTATGTTAATCCACCAACAACAGTGGAAGATATGCGAAACAGGATTAGGGATACCTGTAGAACAATAACGCCACTAATTTTGTCCAGGGTCCGAGAAAATCTGCAAAAAAAAACTAAATTTGTGCATTGCACAAGAGGGTCGTTTATTCGAACACTTATTAAAAAGAAATAATTAATCTCAGTATTTAATAGGTAATTTTTTTGTTTCAATTTAGTATAAAAGTAAATATGTATTTGCCTAGTCGGTACTGTTGTGTTAATTTTTTCACATTATGTTTAATTAAACTATTGCCGTTGTAATGTAACGAATAATGTATTTCATCATATTATCCACATTCTGTTTGTTTCTGTAGTTTATTTTTATTATTTTACATGGCTACTATGATAATGAAGACTATTTCTGTAAAAAAGTATGGAAAATAGGAAAAACTGAAATATCTCAAAAACTATTATAAATAGGTATAGGATATATTGAACAAAACTTTTAGGGTTTTTATTACTCTATTAAATAACATAAAAATATACAGGGTATACCATTTAAAAAAAAAAGATATTTATTCATTTAAACTTGTTCCAATTTGAGCCGATGTGTTCAACACCCTGTAGCTTTTATTGCAAATATTAGGTAAAAATTAAGTTAACTTGTCCTTGGCCTTGCTAAATTCCAAATTTGAATATATTTGTCACAAAATTGAAAACGTTATTTAGGATTGAATTGATGCTTGAAAATGTGACTTTTTTTCTTTAAACTTAATTATCTCAGAAACTATAAAGTTTTGTTATAGTAAACCCTTAATAAAAAAGATTTAAAATTATAAGCTAAATCGAAAATACGATTCGTATATAGGGTGTTCTATTTAAAAAAATACAACTTTATGCTGTCCTAGTTTTTTGGCTCACCCTGTAGAGTCCTAAATATTTTTAAAATCTGCGTAAAAATAAACTGTATCAAACAATAAATATAGTTTCTTTGTTAATTTCACCGAAAAGGCACAAACCTACTTCATCCAATCGTTGACTCACCCTGTACATCCTACAGGCTTAAATATTCGTTAAAAGAATAAAATGACTTTAGAAAATACACTCAGTATAGATATTTGCCTGTAATTAGCCGGGTTGTGATGATTATCCTTTTTATATATTGGCCTAACTGCCGCCTGCTTTAGTATTTGGGGGAAAATGCCCTCTGAAAGTGATCTTTTTATTAAATATGTCGAGGGAAGTGCGACAGATTCTGAAATTAATTTTAAAATTTGAGACTTATACTATCGGAACCTGAGGAGCGTTTGTTCTTTAACGAATAAATAGTCAATATCCTATCCTTTCTTGAACCACCGCAAAAACTACTATTGTTTGAGGAATTGATTCTATAGTTGTTGCTGGTAAGGACATATTTCGACCGTAGGCCTCAAACAACTTCATGCCGAAATGATCACATTCCAGCAAAAAAAAAACAGTGTTACATTTTTATTACTGACGAAAGTCTATTTTCCATAGAGTATTACCGCAGTTACCTATCTTTTTATAAAATATTTAATCCAAAACGTTTCTCAAAGAATTCGTTTCGGTCCTAATTTTTTTTTGAAAAAGGACGAAATAAATCTTCCCTCGCATCATAGTCCATATTTCCATTGATTATAGAAAGTCAGCTTCGTCATCGTTCCCCATTTTAATATCAAATTTATAGACTTATCCCCCGAAAGCTTTCAATTTTCTTTTTGCCCGAAAAGCAAAATAATCCGCAAAAAAGTTTTACTTTAGCAAAGTACAGGGTTACGTTCATTTTCTTTAGAATTATATTCCGAATAGAGTTTGTCTTTTTTTACTACTTCATCCTGAATTTTCAATAAAATTAAATTACATTTAAGTTTTTATATAAACGGATGAAAACAATCGATTGATATCACCGGTCGAGGTATAGATAGCATTTTCAATTCAACTAGAACAAGATTCAGTTTTTGAAAGGAATTAAAAACATTCTACACTGTAAAAAAACTTCACATTAATTTTAAGGTAAATGTGCTAGAAGCAAATTTCGTAAACCGTTTATTAAATTCATTTAATGTTAATGCATTAAATTTAATAATTTTCACATTAAATCTAATGTAATTATACATTAAATTTGATTTATTTTCAGTTACTTTATTGAAATTTAAGGTAGCATTCAATTAAATTTAATGTACATAGCTTTAATTTCAAGGTACATGGAACTTATTCATGACTTAAGGTACAAAATTATTAAATTTTATTAAGGAACGTACATTAAATTTAAGGTTATTTTTAACAGTGTAAACAACGAGCAATTTCTACAAAAATCCATCTATGCATTCACTAGATTTTCTGTGATTTTGAGTGGAGCTACAATAAATAGATTTCGAAGGAAATTACTAAACAAACCATAAACGAATACCTTCACTAGAATTTAAACTTCGAACTGTGCGCCATCAATTGTTGCCATATTTGATAACTTTTTAACTGAAACATAGATATTTAAGAAAATGTGTCATTAAAGTTTGGAAGAACGTGTATTAATAGTGAAAAAACATTTCAAAAATGGATGTACTATGCAGTGATGATTCACAAATTACGTGATCATTTTGGTATATACAGGGTGTTTTGGTACATCGACAGAAAGTTTAGAAGAGGCGATAAAGAATGTAATTTTGAATAATTTGTCCCATAATATGCTTTAGTACAAAAATGCACGGTTGTCAAGTTACAGCACATTTTATAATTTTTCCGTTTTCTGACAATTGGTGATTGAAAATTTAATTTTTATGATACTGGTAAAATTTTTCGGTTTGAAATATTTTTTTTCTTATTCTTTGGTTCATACGTTGTAAGAGGACTAAAATTAAAATAACACAGAAAACTGTACACTCAAAAATTATTCATCTACGAAAATTCAAGTTTCATTCTTAGATTTGAGTGAGGTTTTTTTCTAACAGTGAGAGAAATAAATGCATTCAAATTATTTTAAAAATAACGTTATTTGGTTTTCTTTATTTTTTTTTAAAACGTTTTTAGGTTTTGTTGTTCGTGCTGTTATTTTTGTAGTTTGTGACGATGTTGCAACAAGTAGATCTAATTTCGTCTTTGGTTTCATTTGTAAAGTTTGGAAGCGAGGCTTCTCTATTACTTATTATTTCTGGGATTGGCAAGTCTTTTTTATTCTGAATTGGCATTGTAAAGTTCGGTCCTAAATTAAGAATTTCGGCTACATCGTCTGGGATGTGTACTTCTGTCAAGTTATCGATCCAACATGAATTATTGTAGTTTGTTTTATTACGACTGGTAGTTTTTTTCTATTAAGTTGTTAATTTTTTTTTAATTGTTTTATTTAATTGTTTAGAACACTAATTCATTGTTTCTCATTTTGTTTATTAATAAAATTTCTTGGTAAATTTGGCGGCATTAGATTTTCCAAAGAATTCTGTAGTTAGGTGTGTGTTGCGTTTAGATGTAAAATATAGAAAATATAATACCAATATTACATTTTGATCCTTTTTTTATGGATTATAATTCCAAGAAAACCAAACAAATAATACATATATATATATATATATATATATATATATATATATATATATATATATATATATATATATATAATTTTACAGTACACATATATATGCTTCTTATCTCTTTAATTGATTGTACCAAAATTTTTTTATTTTACCAAAAAAAAAACTTCACAAATACACATGTGCTGTATTTCTGAATGTACCCCGTTTTACGTGATCGAATGTTTAAAAACATCGTTGTCAATTTTCCGTTTCTCAGGTTAATTTAGATTAAATTATTATTATTATTAGAAAAGTCAAACTAAGGATTCATAAACACTAGTATAAACTTTATTAAAATAATACAAGTATGGCAGTTGGTGCTGTTTTATGGAATATTTATAAATAACCTTATCTATTCCTAATTAAAATTTTCAATATTATTTAATGTGCACTGTTTCTCTTTTGTGGGATTTAAGATTATTAAATGTGACAACGCTGTATATAATATCTGAAATGTTAAAAATGACTAGAGTCTTGTTACATTTAATTTTACTTTAAACAATCTTAAAAAAATGCTTGTGTGTGCCGTTACTATTAAAAGTGATATTAATAGAGTGCAAATTAAACAATTTATTTTATTACTAACTACAAATGTTCATTATAAGGTTAGTATATATCTATTTTATAAAACTATTTTCAGGCAAGTCTAAGATTTCTACTTCTTAAATGTTAAATAAATACCTTTAAATTTCCAGAATTTTTTTTTATTCACGTTCTAGGTTTCTTCCTTTTTACAAACAGAAATATGTAAAATCGAGTACACGAAACGCGCTGCCCAAAGGATAGGGGTCGCATTTTTCGGTACTGGCAACCAAGCCTACTGCTAATTTCAGCAGCCAAAGCCACGTGTCGCACCAAACGATCCCACCATGAGAGCATCGTTTAGCGTGTTTCAAAGCCAAACAAGTAAATAAATAAATAGATAAGTTTTGTCCGCCCTATCCTTTGGGCAGCGCGTTTCGTGTACTCGATTTTACATATTTCTGTTTAATTCACCGTCGCGCCACCATATGGCGGTTCTTTACAAACTTTGTTAAATCTGTGTGGTTCTTCTGTTATCAAGTGGACCATCGAGATGTCGCCTTTGTCGTCTTGTTTACTGTTTTTTGATTTTAACCTCAGCTTTATAAGATGCAAGGGCGAGATGATGGTTTGTACCGAATGCGGTGGCCTGACGAGTCCCATATTAGGACGAAACAGCGCTGTCGCCATCTGTCGGACCCGGAGTTTTTCCATATTTTGGAGTGCTCCGCACTTTTTAACACGAGAATCATGTAGATTGACAAATTTTCACGTCCGCTTCGCCAATATTTGATTCTATTTTATTTTAAATTACACGGACAAAAACTTATCTATTTATTTATTTATATATATATATATATATATATATATATATATATATATATATATATATATATATATATATATATGCACATTATACTACTTTTCTATTCTACCTAATTTTCCTTTAAGACCACGTTTTTCCATTTTTCCCGAACGCCGCAAATCATTAGAGAACATAAACAAAATTTACAGTTCGGTATCATGCATTTAAAATAGCCGTCAGCTCATTCCAGCAAAGGCGAAATTGCATTCAGAGTTATTCATCGCAATTTTGAAGCGTTAACTAGGTTTTCTGAATTCTGTCGGTCTCTGGCTCTGTAGTGGTAAATTTAAGGCTTCCATTCAAAATGTATTTGAACGTTAAAGACAAGTGAAGTGATGGTTTTGCAGTTTTCTTTTAGGCTCAGTCATTGAAATTTTTAATTTATTTTCTAGTTTCGTTTTACTTTAGAAAAGACCTAAACAGACTTGTCTTATTATCTCAGTATATGAGTATTATCTTATTATATCCAGTAAAAAGGTAACACTAGATAATCAATAATTAAGTTTTGCTATGCGGTATTGAACTGTTAATTTCGACTCAATATAAAGGGTATTTTTTTATAGAGGTATAAAACTTTAAGTTGGCAACACTTTTTTAACTGGCGGCCATTTTGTCAGCTGTCAAGTGATTTATATTTAGTTTGGTTTGGCATTTCAATATGAATAGACTGACGCCTGAACAACGCTTCCAAATTGTGCAAATTTATTTTGAAAATCATGCTTCTGTTCGAATAGGTATCGCGCACTACGTCCATTTTACGGTCAACATAATCGTCCATCAGAGCAATTAATTCGATTAACTATGGAACGTTTTCGCACCACGTTTACTCTAAATGATAATACGCATCCACAGAGACGTCGTACAGTGCGTACAGAAGAAGTCATTGCTGCTGTAGAGCGAAGCGTAGAGGAAGACCCGAATCAGTTTATCCGCCATCGTGCACAGGAATTGGATATGTGTCCATTCACTTATGGAAGATTTTGCGGAAAGATCTTGGTTTGCGTGCTTACAAAATCCAACTAGCAAGGCGTAGATTCGGTAAATTGGCCCAAAACAAGATTGTCGTTGATCCCGATTTTCATAAGCGAATTTTGTTTAGCGGTGAAGCTCACTTTTGTTTGAATGGATACGTCAATAAACAAAACTGCCGTATTTGGAGTGATGATAATCCTCAAGTGTATGTTGAGACACCGTTACATCCAGAAAAACTGACTGTTTGGTGTGCTTTATGGGCTGGTGGAATCATTGATCCGTACTTCTTTAAAAACGATGCTGGTCAGAACGTTACAGTCAATGATGACCGCTATAGAGCCATGATTACTGACTTTTTCGTTCATCAATTCAACAACCATGATGTGCAGGAGCTGTGGTTTCAACAAGACGGCGCAACATGTCACACAGCCACAATTGATATATTGAAGGAAACGTTTGGTAACCGCATAGTTTCACGTTTCGGACCCGTGAATTAGCCTCCAAGATCGTGCGACTTAACGCCGCTAGACTATTTTCTGTGGGGATATGTGAAGTCGCTAGTCTATGCCGATAAGCCCGAAACGATTGATCACTTGGGGGACAACATTCGCCGCGTTATTGCCGATATACGGCCACAAATGTTGGAAAAAGTCATCGAAAATTGGACCTCCAGATTAGACTACGTCCGAGCCAGCCGTGGCGGTCATATGCCAGAAGTCATATTTAAATTATAATAATTATCATTTAATTATAAATTAAAAAAATGGAATTTTCTGATAAAAAAAATTATATTTCGATAACTAGTGGCGCCACCTATAACTTTAATTATATCAATCGATAGATTTGTCAATTATCTACAACTTTTGTTTGAAATATTTTCTCATACAACCCTAATTTTTCAAAATAAACTGGAAAAACTGAAAATAGTGACAATTTTTTGGCCGCCATTTTGTAAGCCATGGACTGTATGAATTTCCATCGAAGTATGTTTTTAACTTCGATCATACTCTAGATATAAACAACAATAGATTTGTCTGAAGGCTATTTATGGTCGGTGGGGGAGACGCTTTTTTGATGTTTGACAGATATAAACATATTTACATATCTTGTCTTTCAGTTTAATTGCTTGTCGTGAGTTTTTTCGGTGTTTTTAAGTGTTAGAAATTACTATAAATGCGAAGTTTACAATTAATATTAACAAAAAGAGGATTTAAAAACTTATTTTTATCGGTAAATATTGTTAGATTGTTTACATATTGAAAATAACAATAATAAAAATTTAGGCAACCATATATTCATACTTTGTTTTCAGAATTGACGTACCCAGGGGTATGTTCGAAGGACGTACCGATGATACTCGTTTAAATAATGCAATTAGAAAAGGATAGCGTAAAATCGGCATGTGTGTACCAAGAAATGAAATATCTACTGTTTATCAACACTTTTTGAAATATAAATAAAAATATTATTACGTTATTCAGCGTTCAAACAACCGGGCCCTAGTTCTGACGTTATGCTACTTCTACAGGGGTATGTTCGAAGATTAAAAATGTTTTTTGAATCAAAAAGAAATGGACCTAAAACTGTTGCGTTTTATTTTTTGTTTAGAAAAACCCCCATCTTTTTATTAGGCGTATGTTTTTATAATTCAATATTTCTTTAAAATAATACAAATAATAAAACCTAATAAAAGACAGTTTTAAGTTATTTAAAACAAAAAAAAAACAATTAGTTTAATCAGCATTTAACACCGTATGCATACCAGAGTGGACGATTCAAAGTTCCAAAATCGTTCGCGGTAAAAACAAATCCTGAAGCGGTAAATAACTGAGCATGCGCTGTACGGCAATCCTGAACTAATTCCGTACTAGTTCTGAATCGGTTCGGAAAGTGACCCGCGAACAAAGCTAATATAATCTAAATATTATAATTTTATCATATACTTTACTCCAAAATGTTACCAGTCGCACAAAGTGATATTTTCGTGTAGTCCGTAGCTGAGCGGCACGCCTGCAGCATAGCAACCCGCTGACTAGCTGTATCCGCGCGATCTGACTACCGTCGGATAGATTCTGTGTGTAGTTTTCAGAGGTCCATAGATCTTACAGGGATGTTTTTCGTGAAACCGAAAAATTTCTCGATAAAGTACAAGTATTCAATAATGTCTTCTGTAAATTTCAGCCCTCGATATTTATAAATCGCAACGTTGCGATTTAAAAAAAAAAAAAGATAAATTTTATCGTAAAACAATTTTCTTTTCCAGAAATCGGAAATGATATATCTAAATCTAATAGACGTATTAGAATAATCGCAAGTACACTGACAAAAAAGTTGTTGCAATTTTCTCGACGGGAAATCAAAAAAAAATTTTTTTGAACACATATCTTGAAAATATACGTCATTTCAAACAAATTGCTGTCAACCTGGTTGTTGTATCTTTATTAGGAAGGATAATAATCGACATCGAATTTTCAACTTTGAGCGCGATTTTCTCGGAAACTATTCAACTCACAAATTTCGGATTAAACACAATTTTTTGGATCAAAAAGATCTATCATTTCCTAGCATTCTGAAGCGATAGTTAATTAATAATTATCATTTAATTATAAATTAAAAAAATGGAATTTTCCGATAAAAAAAATTATATTTCGATAACTATAGGCGCCATCTATAATTTTAATTATAGCAATCGATAGGTTTGTCAATTATCTACAACTTTTGTTTGAAATATTTTCTCATACAACCCTTACCCAAATAGCACACTTCAGTCCACTGGATATCCATCGTTTATCCAAAGCTGGACATACTGGGTATCCATGGGATGTCCACAATTTGTCCACCAACATCCGATGGATATCCACTAGACTATACGTTTGTCCCACTCATGGACGTCTTTTTGGATTACATATATTGTCCAAGTATGGATCATTTTTGGATATTAATAGGACTAATTTTGGATGTCCATATATTGTACATTCTTGACCCGATTGTGGACATATTATCCGATGGTATTGTGCTTTTTGGATAAATAGGTCATAATCTATGGTTCCCTCTTCTTGACGTTCCGGTAACGTGAATGGTAGATATTTTCAGAATTTGCTTAGGGTCCGAGAGCTTACAGTACCTAATTAATCTGCACTTCTGAAGACACAGACCACTCATGTCATCAAAACGTCGATAACAAGTAACCATAGATGGCCCTATTAGTCCCAAAAATTAAACAGATATAAATTACATTAGCGAACCAGGTAACAGGAACTGGATCCACATATTATACTTATTGATTACAATTGTCAAGTTTTTAATACAATACTATATAAGAATATAAAATTTTATAATTAGTCGAATTGCAAGTGCCACAAAATATAACTTCAATTGATTTAAATTGTTCAAGCTGTAGAAGGATCGCTATGAATAAGTTATCTGGTTCCATAGTAATAGGTACAATTTCAATTGGGTAATAGAAAATATACCAATTATTTAAATAAAGACTTTTTATTGTTACAATAATTATTTTTTTCTAGATTTATTTCTGTCGTTTAATCTCTTCTGCCATTGTCTAATCTCGTCTTCGGCTGTTTTTTATCGGCCCCCCATTCTTCTACCGCAGCTGAAAATTAATAAGGTTTAACGTTAAATGATGCAGTATTTTATGGTTTTGTAGGAATTTAAATCTCTCTCTCTCTCTCTCTCTCTCTCTCTATATATATATATATATATATATATATATATATATATATATATATATATATATATATATATATATATATATATAAAACCAAATGCATCGTTATTGCTTGGAATGCTTAAACCAACAGGCCAGAAAAAAAATTTTAACACACTTTTTGTCTGGGTATTATCAGATCAAGAGGATCTAGAGTTCAACGTGTGAAATCTGACACCTAATTTGTTATTATTTACGAGTATGACAAATAAAACAGAGAGATTTTTTCATCAAATTTTTATATTTAAGTGGTAACTTACCTACAAATAGTGAACATAAGTTCTTTAAAGGGCACTTTACTGTTCCATCATATGTATAATTCTTGGAAAGGCTATCTGTCATTGTTACAATAAAATATCTTTTAATAAGTTAATAGGTATAATTTCCTCCAATTTTCGCTAATTGTAAAACCTAAAATTATATTACGTTATTGAGATAATTAAACGTTAATTCCACATATGCTAACCTAAGAATATTTTTGACTTTAAGAATCAAAGTAAAAAAATATATATAAAATAATCCTGTAAACTAAGTTTTTTTTTTATCAATAGACTCATACACATAAAGAAGCATTACTCGAATAAGTTTCAGCTTTTATTTTAGGAGAAGTGTAATAAACTTACTGCATCTTTGAAGTTTAAATTGTCCTGAAGATCTTATGTGACTTGAGGCAGCTGATTATTTTCTTAAGTAAAAGGATAGTTGAACTCCTGCAGAAAATTCTTTGTAGATACTTGTTGTTTTTTCCCTATTTAAGATTACCTGAATATCCTCTCTAACTTGGTACAAATTGGCTTTCACATAGGAATTTTATTTCGACCAATCTGTGGAAAATTCATCTAAAAAATAATTTAAATAAATTAAATTATAAGTCTAAACCTAGAGTCGAACTGTCAAAACTTTATTATATATTTTTAAACAATTATACTGCACAAAAATACACATCAATGTAAACTTTTACTAGCGTTTAATCCAAAATAGTCATAAAAAAATTAATATAATTATTCAAATTTGCTATAGCTTTTATTCCATTATAAATTTTGATAACATTTATTAATGCCAGCAATCTTATTAGACTGATTACTCAATAATTACTTTGTCAGGGAGAATTTTCTCTAAAATTTACAATTTTATTATTACACAAATTTACAACTCTATCTGTGCTCCATTTTAACCAACAAGATACAAAATTCATTGGCCTATCAAAATATTTGCACTTATTTGTAATTTCCATTTAAATAAGTAATTGTATGAAAAAGTATAGCTACAAAAGCTATATTTTAACATACGTGTTTTGATACTGAATATTTTGTTCACTTTCAAATTTGTGCGAGTTTGATACTAAATTATCAGCTTTTCGTCGGGCATGTCTGTAATTTCGTTCGGTAATTTTTGGTATAATTAAACTAAAAATAACTATACTTACCTTTAACGGTGGCATCTTCTTCAAATAAAAAGCACACTTGATTTTAGCTCAACTAAAACTCCAAAGGTCTTTTTTAGCTCGACGTCAACACAATAATGGGATAGTGATCATGGCGGGCCGACGAGTTAAGAAATGACAATTCTACAGGCCGATATAACAGTATCCGATTTTACCGACAACCCGAAATGTAATTAATGGACGTCTGATGGACTTACACTGGACGTCCAGATATGGACGTCCATATAGATTACAGGTCATCACATCTAATGGACATCCATAAACGGTCCATGGACATACAGGACATTATATGTACCTATTCTGGATATCCAATGGAAATCTTGTGCCATCTGGGTATTAACTTAGATAAACTGGAAAAACTGAAAAAAGTGACAATTTTTTGGCCGCCATTTTGTAAGCCATGGACTGTAGGAATTTCCATCGAGAAGTATGTTTTTAGTGATGCCAAAATATACTCTTTTCAGCAATAAAATCGCTAGTTACATTTCAATGGATCAATAGTCTTATAAATTTAACGGTAAATAAGCAGTTAATAATTTAATAAAATAGTAAAGACCCTTAATGGGAAATTCCTAAACGGTTTCATCTCTAAATTGTTAAAATAATTCTTTGAAGCGTATTTACCTGAACGAGCTTGGCATCATCGATTAGACGTTTAATTGATTTTGACTTTATAGTGGTGTTTTGGCTTTCTCAGGTTGATTATAGTAGATTATTCGAGAAGTAGTAATGGGAGTTTACTCGAGAGGATTAAGTTTACTGAAACAGTTGAAAGTTCGTATTATAAATCATCGAAGTAAGTATAGTTGTTATTAGGAGTTAATTAAAGTAATTAGGGTTTAATTTTATACCGCGAACCATCAAGTCGGGCAAGTAATACCCTGCAGTATATTTATGGCTTGCGAGTTTATTCGAAATTTTTATAGATTTGTTGGTGATGGAACAAAGTGTAATCCCAGTCCTATTACATGTCAGACTAAGATGAACATTCACTACAAGAACTGCACACAAAATGCAGTAATTTTCCGGATCTGGAGCTTTTCAATAATTTTGAAGTTCTCAGCACTTTTTAACATGCATGATGACTTTAAAAGCGTGGCTGAAAGAAGATTAACAGCGCATAGAACAAACAAAGAAATATGGAATTAAATGGAGGTTGCATACGTCAATTATATGGCGGTTTTATACAGCATTGTTAGAGTGTGTACTGCTCTTGTCTTATTGAGTGATTCGTCGAGATGTCACTGTCTTATCTTATCTGCTGTTTTCTCGGCTTAAAAAATACTAAATAGGATGCGATCGCCGAATGATGTTCTGTACCTAATAGAATAGACTGAAGAGTCCCAACGAGAATGAAACATTGTTGCCGTTATTTTCGAGACCTGGAGCCTTGCCATAATTTTGAAGTTCTCCACATGTTTTAATATAAGAGTAATGTTTACTTACAATCCGTGTTCTTAGAGCCGAAATCTCTATTAATTATATATATATATATATATATATATATATATATATATATATATATATATATATATATATATAGTTAGTTATTTTTTTGGGAATATGGTTCATTTTTATATTGAAACTACATATATAAAGTAGTCATACTTATTGTATATATATTTTATATTTCAGGACGTTCCGATTCTCTCGAATCTTTTTTTACTGAAGGTTTCGGCGGATTCTGTACATTTTTAATATTATTTTATACAGATAAACCGGTTAAAAACTTACCATTAAGAACACAGATTTTTGTTTTAAATAAAAATTAATTAAATCACAAACCAATTATAATCACACACTCTTGTATATTAACTTTTCAACAGTATTTTTAAAAGTCCAGCTAGAAGAATGGACACTACATTTTTAACCCTATAACTGCCTTGACTTGACTGAATGTGGAACCCAGATGGTGTGTTTTAGGTACTTTAACTGGCGTAAAAAGTTTGGGTCTTTTAATTGAAATGATATCTTTCTGAAAAAATATCGTGATTCAATTTAGAAGAATTGAAAGCGGAGAATTATTTTTATTTATTGTTTTATTTATTTTAGAAATTCCCTTATATTGGTTTATTTTAATATGTTAAAATAAATTTGAATTAGATTATTAATGTCTGTTTTATCGTTTACGGCATTCGGATTTTTTTTATTGTGATCATTTCGTAAGATTCTCCTTTTCCTTTGTTGGTTTTAGTTTTCAAGATTTTTGTATTTTCATAATCAAAGGTGTGCTTGTGTTTCATTACGTGTTTTTTTAAGGCTGTAACATTTTTTTTGTCATATTTATGTCCATTTAGACGATTTTTTGCAGATACTGACTAGTTTGGCCGATATAATTCGATGGACAATCCTTGCAGGGTATTTGGTAGACAACATTTGATTTTTTGTTTTTTGGAAGATCACTTTTTCATTTGCTGAAATTGCTTTTAAGTAAATTATGGCCCTTATGACTAGTAGTTATATTATGTTTCTTACAAAAAGTTTGAAAGTTTTCGGAAAGTTTTGGTATGTATGACAAGGAAAGATATTGTTTTTTGGTTTTATTGATTTCTAAATTTTCTGTTTTAGTGTTTCCATGTTTGTATTTTTCTAGATTAGCCCATATATGGGTTACCTAAATTACATAAACCCGGAACTCCACTTCGACCAATTGTATCTTGTATACAATCGCCTTTTAATGCACTCTCAAAATACCTCAAAAATATCTTATCAAATATCACTGGCCAAAATAATTTTTACATTAAAGACTCGTGGAGTTTTAAAGAAAAAATACAAAACGTTAAAATCTCAGAAAACCACGAGTTTACCTCATTAGACGTTGTATCTCTCTACACAAATATACCCATAAATGTGTCCTTAAACATAATCAGAAAAAAATGGTCAGAAATAAAGAAATACACTGATATATCATTAGATGATTTTCTTGAAGTTGTAGAAATCTGCCTAACTTCTGCATACTTCAAATACAAAAACTTATTCTTTAAGCAAATTGAGGGTTGCGCGATGGGTGCATCCATATCGAGTGTTATTGCTCAATTAGCGTTAGAAGACCTAGAAACTGAGGTTATCAGTAGCTTAAAATTCACACTACCATTCTTTTTCAGATACGTAGATGATTGCATAACAGCTATACCAAAAAATCAAGATTCATATATTTTAAACCAATTTAACAGCTATCATGAAAAATTACAATTTACCATAGAATTTGAAAATAATAACCACATAAACTTCCTAGATATGACGTTGCATCACAAAAATAATACAGTGCTAACTGAGAGGTACACAAAGTCTATATGTTCTGGTCGCTACCTCAACTACGATTCCCAACACCACATGGCCCAAAAAAAAATCAGTAACAATTGAAATAGCCCATAGAGCCATCATCCTTAGTAGTCCCGAATTTAGAAACAACTGTATCAAAAAAGCAAAAGAGGTCCTTATGTCAAACTCTTATCCAAATAAACTAATTAATAAAAAAAAAGGCTAGAAAAATACAAACATGGAAATACTAAAACAGAAAATTTAGAAAACAATAAAACCAAAAAACAATATCTTTCCTTGCCATACATACCAAAACTTTCCGAAAACTTTCAAACTTTTTTTAAAAAACATAATATAACCCCTAGTCATAAGGGCCATAATTTACTTAAAAGCAATTTCAGCAAATTAAAAAGTGACATATATATATATATATATATATATATATATATATATATATATATATATATATATATATATCATATCAAATCAGTAAAGTACTCAAAAAAACTATTTTGTTTCACCAGGTAACATTTCTCAACCAGTAAATTATGGATGTCAAAACTTTAATAATTTAGTAAATTTATAGACATATAGTTATCAAATTATAATTGGATTTCCATCTGCCTGTACTCTTCAAATTGGAACTGTTCCAAACTTACCGACGCCTCGCCCAAAATTTATGTATTATTCCGTATGTGAAATCGAGATGTGAATAAAAATAATTAAGTAATTTAGAAAAAAAAACAACATTAGGGACGCAAATTTTTCGGATGATGTTGGAGCGTAGTCATAACTTACATAAAAAAATAAATTATTAAAAAAAATTAGTTTTTACTTTTTTGGGTTTCGGTCATATTATTACTTTATAAAAAATTAACACATGTTTTTTTCCTGACGTTTGGGTTTATTTTATTGATTAAACCATCTTCAGAGATTTATGTAAATATGAAAAGGAATATATAAATTGTTGTTATATAAACTGAAAATTTTAATTTCTTACCTAATGTTAACAGGTGGTTCACTTGAACAACTTACATTTAACTATTTTATTACTTTGATACAATATAATTAAAAACTTCTTTTTTAATATAAATATAAATATAGAAAACACCATTAACGAAATTTTATTGAAGCTACCAAATTATGTTTAACGCAAACCTTTTTTCGCTTTCAAAATTCTTTCTTTTCACAAATCTACTGTGTTGCCATGAGTTCACCAATATCTGCAACAATAGCAAACCTCGTCATGGAACTTCTAGAAGAAAATGTAATCAAACAACTAAATTACAAACCTTTTTTCTTTAAAAGATACATTGACGATTGTATTTTATGCATACCGGAAGACAAAGTTCAGTACACCCTCAATAAATTCAATAGTTATCATAATAAAATACAATTTACATTAGAAAAAGAAAATAATAAAGCCATTAATTTCCTCGACATTACTATTCAATATGATCACAATGGTAAAATAAAAACAAACTGGTACACAAAACCGGTATGGTCAGCGAGATACCTAAATTACAATTCTTTAGCACCTATAAAATACAAAAAGAGTGTGGTCACAGCACTAACCTGGTCACAGCACTAACCGATAGAGCTATCAAATTTTCCCATCCACAATTTAGACCGCAAAATTTAAAAAAAAGTTAGACACTTTAGTGAAAAACAATTATCCAAAGAAATTTGTTCAACCCATAATAAAAAGCCGAGTAGAAAAACTCTATAACAACAATCAACCAACAAAAAGCAATGTTCCACCAACTCAAAAATACGTATCATTGCATTTTATACCAGAAATTACTAATCCCATTAAAAAAGTGCTAAAACCATATGATATCCAAATAGCTGAAAAACCTTCGAATAATTTCAAAAACCTTTACACAAAACTTAAACCTGATATCCCTAAAGACGAACAAACAAATGTCATTTACAAGATCAATTGCTTAGATTGCAACCAAACATATGTCGGTCAAACCAAACAGTATTTAAAAAATAGAATACAAAATCACAAATACAGCATTAGACAGCACAATAACGATAATAAAACCGCCTTAGCCAAACATGCAATTGATAACATGCACAACATCGATTTTAACAACGTGGAGATTTTAGACAAAGAAATTAATTACAAAAAAAGAACAATTAAAGAAATGATCCATATTAAAAGAACACCCTGTACAATGAATTTCAGATCGGACACAAATGACCTGAGTAATGTATATACCAATCTAATAGGGCAATAAAATTGCAGATGGTCCAGAAACTTTCAAACCCTTTGGTAGTACTCTGTCAAAAGCAAAACAAACCAGATGTGTAAAAAATGCATTCAAAAAAAAATATCAGTTTTCTATATTTAAATTTATATTAAAAAAGAAGTTTTTAATTATATTGTATTAAAATAATAAAATAGTTAAATGTAAGTTTTTCAAGTGAACCACCTGTTAACATTAGGTAAGAAATTAAAATTTTCAGTTGATATAACAACAATTTACATATTCCTTTTCATATTTACAGTAATTCTCTGAAGATGGTTTAATCAATAAAAAAAACGAAACGTCAGAAAAAAACATGTGTTAATTTTTTATAAAGTAATAATATGACCGAAACTCAAAAAAGTAAAAACTAATTAATAACTACACGGCCAACAAATAGAAACAAAATTTTACATATACAGAGTGTTCAAACAGTCTTGCAAAAGTAACTAGTGATACTAGAAAAAATAAGGGTTACATTAATTTGGTAAACTTTTTCAAACCCACAAGGGATTATTGCATGACAATTCAAAACTTTTTTCTTATTTTGATGAATAATATCTACCCTTGACATTTGTTGCACTATTTTTGTACGCCCTGTACTCAATAAGAAGTAATTAGGGATACAATCAGTTTTTTAATATTGCCGGACCCATATTCCCCGTGTAATCAAAAATATTCTCGTACACAATGATTTATTAACAATTTGCAACAGGTTTTACATGAATTTTACCCTGTTCTAATTATTACGGTTAAATTTGCTTGTTAAGGTTTAATTTTTTAGAATTGAACTGTAAAAACTATCGTTCAATTTCTAAAAATGTAGCTTTCCACAGTATTTTTTAATTTGTATCATACTCGTCAAAATTACCCTCTGGGATAAAAATTTGTTTGAATATTTGTACACAGATTTGGCAACTGAATATATATTTTTTAATTGAGCCGAATTCGAAAACGAAAAAATAAATTAACAAGTGTTTTATGTGAAAAGTAAATTAAATATAATCAACAGTCGAACAACTTCTACAGAATTGTACAGATATAAAGCAACAAGTTGTTTAAAAATAATTTTAAAGTTGTAATTATCAGCTCGTTTTAATTGAAGAAAGATGCTAAATCTGTAGACATCTCGGAATTTAGATTGTGTATAAAAAATTGTTCCCGATAAATTTTGCTCTTGATTCATTATCGCTTCACTGATGAGACCATTAGATGGTCGAAACGCGTATGGGTTTTTTCCTTTAACAATCTGGAAGAAGAAAAAATCGTTTGCTATCAATTATGTCAGTGGTGTTTATGCATCTATACATCTATACCTCTATATATTTATTCCTCCATATATCTATACGTCTATACATCTATACACCGATATATCTATACATCTATAGATTTATACCTCTATATATCTATTCATCTACATATCTATACATTTATACTTCTAGATATTTATCCACCTACACATCTATACATCTACATATCTGTACATCTATACATCAGAGAGCAAATTGTCAACATAGAACACTACAAGGCAAGATGGATTCGAGAGCCCATCGAAATTGAATATATATATATATATATATATATATATATATATATATATATATATATATATATATATATATATATATATATATATATATATATATATATATAGGAAAATTCTAAGTCTTGGGCTGAATTAAACTCTGTTTTTTTACAAATTTTTACAAACGCCAAGTTTTCGGAAGTTTATTATTTCCTTCTTCAGGGCTACAATACAGAACAGTTCTGTTAATTATAATTTTAAATTTTACAATGAATGATATTTAATAACAAAAAGAAAATGATTCTAAATTCAAAGACTTACGTGCAAATTGAGTCCATTTATGGAAACGGAAAATTCATGTAGAAACCGTTGATTTTTGCATAATTATAACATTTTATTATTAAAATGTTTTTTTAAAAATACTAATATGTAATTTTATCTTGTGGGTCATTTTAGTTGTACTGAATGTAGGTTTATCTGATAAGAAAATCCTTGAAACACTCTTTTTTTGGTAGATGGGATATGTCAGAAATGTCTAATTTTATATTAGCGGTAATTTTGAATGTGGAATTATTATGTTTTACAAGAAATTTTAATTTTAATTTATAAGTTAGGTATTTAATAATATTATTTTTCTTTATATTTCTATTGATGAGATTTATGTTTATTTAATGAGTAAATAAGTTCTTATAAGAATTGTTGCGTTTAAAAATAGGAAATGATTAATAAACATTATTTATATAGAACAAAGAAGGTTAGAAAACAGTCTTCCAACCTCTCGCCTTCTCAATATTCAAAATTGCAAAATATCTATTAGCAATGTAGTTGTTATAGGGAAGTGACAAAAATGCACTTACGTAATTTGTAGAAAACTATGGAGAAACTGTGAAGTCAAGAGGCTGGAAGACTTGTTGTCTTGTATTTTTATTATTTAAGGTGGACAAGAGATGAGAGTAGATTACAGTGAGATTTTCAATATCTTTTCTTTTGTTGATACAGTTATCATCTAAATAAATTTCTACCATCTCTAGAAAATGCCTTTTATTATTATTTTGTTCTTTGTTGATCACCTAAACACTGACAAAATCAAACCTGTGATCCTCATCGATTACATGTTCCGACAAGGTGCATGTCCTCTTTTGCAATATGCAATCACTCCTGTGTCTGATGATTCTATCTTTCAAAACAGTTGATGTTTGACCTATGTAATGTTTGTCACAGTCTATACATTTTAAACGGTATACTACCCCTGATTTGTTAGGGTTGCTATCCGTGTCTTTCAGTCTGGAGAAGGTTTGACCAACTGTTAATATGTGTTTACCCCATATTTTTATATTATTATGCATAGAAAGAATTTTATTCAATTTTTGTGTTACTTGGTTGATGTAAGGTATTGAAAAATAATATGTGGGTTGGTTTTCTTCTAAGAAAGCTGAAATTTCAGGGGAAAAGTCAGTGGTGTTTTGATTGGTATTACTCTCTATGTGTGAATGTGTTGGTGTTATGAAGGCAGATATCTCTGGTGAGACATTAAAATTTAGTGGAATAGATCTGCATGGTGTGGGGTGTGGAGAGCTGTGTTCTTGTTGTGTGATGAGAGTGTTGTGTAAAAACTTATTTAAGAACCACCGAGGATAGCTATTTTCATTTAGTATTTTATATAATACTAGCGACCCGCCCCGGCTTCGCACGGGTGCAATGCTGATACTAAATACACTACAGAAAAACTGTGACTATTTATTTTATTTTTACAACAATTATTACATCGGCCTCCGACGCGCTATTTATAGGCACGCTGCCGCCGCCCCGGTCGGCCAGTACCGCCGCAAGCGCTACTTCCCGCAATTTTAAATCTGTAATATCTTCGAAAATATTCATTTAAATCTTGTGCTGTAAAGGACCATATAGATCTATATTAAATCAACAATGTATTTAAGCTATTTAATTGGATAAGGATTAATGCTGTATTGGTTAAAATCGCTTCAAAATTTGCCATTATTTGTCGTAAAAAGTAAATGACAAAAAAATGTTATTGTGGGATATCCATGAGAGATAGACATATACCATCGCGGAGTTTTCTGTAGACCTTTTCAATGTGTACAAATAATTAGTACATTATTTTGATAAATCTCGTAGGGTTCAGCCTGCGTTTGCAATGTAAGCGGAAAAAAATATGATAATTAACGACATCACATTAGAAACCTCAAAAATAACAGTATTTCTCCACTATTTAATGGATGTTATTATACATATAAACCTTCTTCTTGAATCACTCTATCTATTGAAAAAAACCGCATCAAAATCCGGTGCGTAGTTTTAAAGATTTAAGCATACAAAGGGACATAGGGACAGAGAAAGCGACTTTGTTTTATACTATGTAGTGATGTTTATATTTTTTTGAATGAGAGTAGGATAACAAATTGATGTAATTTTTTTTTTTTAAATTAATTACTAGATTTATTTTAGTTTTAGTATTATGGTAGGAATGGAAATTCATGTAACGTCCTGAATACATCGGCTTAGTATACCAGTCCACCATTATTTCGTTGTTAGTAGTCCTTATTAATTTAGTGTTAAGAAAAGGTACACTATTATTAGTTTCACATTCTACTGTGAATTGAATGTGTGGACTATATGCATTGAAGATTCGTAAGGTCTCTTCAATATTATTTTGTGGTACTGCTGTAATAATGTCGTCCACAAATTTCTTTATGAAAGGTGGTTGGAAGCCTAATTTTGGGATACATGAATTAAGTAGGTCATCCATAACATATTGAGAAATGATCGGTGATATATCAGCTCCCATTGGAGTGCCAAGAACCTGTTTATAGAATTTATTATCAAATTTGCAATAAGTGGTGTCGAAAATAAGCTTTATTATTTCTAAAAATGTATTCTTTGTAAATTTTGTATTTTCTGAAATTTCAGACCAGTGTCTGTTAATGCTTTCCTGAATGAGTGAATAAGGTATGTTGCTAAATAACGAGACCATATATATATATATATATATATATATATATATATATATATATATATATATATATATATATATATATATATATATATAGCATTGTTTTATTCCTTCTGGGGGTTAGAAACCACACGTTCCTATCCTGTACATTCATTTTATTTTAAAGTTAATTGGGACACAAAGAAAACCAATGCCTGAATACAGATAAAAAGTCAATCTACCCTCAAGTTTAAAGGCTTGGAAAACCTTTTTTTTATTTCTTTTTTTCGCTGAAAGTGACATGAAAACCCTCTTCAATGAGATGATTTCTATATGTAGTCTTTTCCTCAAGCTAAGAATGTGATTTCATACAGTTTTATGCCTGTTACTGGTAATAATATGAAATCTAACAGAAGATAATCTTATATAAAAATACGCATAAAAGATAAATTTAAAAGGCAATTTTTTCCTTTATAAATAGTATTAATCTTATATTAAAGTATGACGGCTGTTATTCTGCTTTTGATAATTTAATTTTTCAAGCTAAATCCCAGAACAAAAACATGAATAAATAAAATTTTTATCAAATTCAATCTTAACTGTATTTTTAAGGTTTACATCCATTTTACTCTGTTACTAAATCCATTTAAACTTTTTGTTAACTCAATTTCAGACAATAATCTAGATGAAAGCAAATATAATGTGACAAAAAATGAACAAAGTTGATGCAAAACCTAAAAAGTTATTTAAAATTGAATTTAAACAAAATTTTATTTCTCCACTTTTTTGCCCATGAGTATATTTAATGTCTTATCCATTTGTGAGTATTATTAACACCATTGTTCTCTTATATTCAAAACTAGCGACCCGCCCCGGCTTCGCACGGGTGCAATGCTGATACTAAATACACTACAGAAAAACTGTGACTATTTATTTTATTTTTACAACAATTATTACATCGGCCTCCGACGCGCTATTTATAGGCACGCTGCCGCCGCCCCGGTCGGCCAGTACCGCCGCAAGCGCTACTTCCCGCAATTTTAAATCTGTAATATCTTCGAAAATATTCATTTAAATCTTGTGCTGTAAAGGACCATATAGATCTATATTAAATCAACAATGTATTTAAGCTATTTAATTGGATAAGGATTAATGCTGTATTGGTTAAAATCGCTTCAAAATTTGCCATTATTTGTCGTAAAAAGTAAATGACAAAAAAATGTTATTGTGGGATATCCATGAGAGATAGACATATACCATCGCGGAGTTTTCTGTATACCTTTTCAATGTGTACAAATAATTAGAACATTATTTTGATAAATCTCGTAGGGTTCAGCCTGCGTTTGCAATGTAAGCGGAAAAAAAATATGATAATTAACGACATCACATTAGAAACCTCAAAAATAACAGTATTTCTCCACTATTTAATGGATGTTATTATACATATAAACCTTCCTCTTGAATCACTCTATCTATTGAAAAAAACCGCATCAAAATCCGGTGCGTAGTTTTAAAGATTTAAGCATACAAAGGGACATAGGGACAGAGAAAGCGACTTTGTTTTATACTATGTAGTGATAGTGATTTGGTGATACTAATATGTTTCATTATCTTAAAATCATTTTTCTTTGCGGAATACCTCATAAAACCTAAAATAATGAACGAATTGAAATCAAATTAGCCACACAAGTG
This sequence comes from Diaprepes abbreviatus, assembly GCA_034092305.1. NCBI lineage: Eukaryota > Metazoa > Arthropoda > Insecta > Coleoptera > Curculionidae > Diaprepes > Diaprepes abbreviatus. The sequence continues at coordinate 911,238 of JASJET010000230.1, read as the reverse complement.
GGGAAAACTTGTCACAATTGGTATACTCAAGAATGAATAGTCAGTTGTTAATATCATAAGTAAGCAGATATTTTTTTCGATATTCCTCGTATTTCTAAAGAGAATAATTAAATTGTCAGAGACACCACAAACGCACCTGCTCCAATGCCGCAGGTAACTGAGGATGTACCATAAATCTAATTATTTTTAATTATATTTAAATATTATAATCTTTCATAAATTTATTGCCGCAATAAATTTGTTCATAGTTCAGTTTAATGTGTGTCAGTGAGCAGAGTGAATATACTTTACATAGTGTGGTCTTAGTAATTTATCTTGTTTGTGCATGTTTTTATATATTTAAAACATTATTTGAGATTAGTGAATTAATTTACCCAAAACCTTTAAAACCAGGACATTTTACTTTCATCGAAAAACTTATTACTATGAATATCCACCATGCCCTAAGCCATCAATATCTGGCTAATAATGTTGAAAGCTCTGTTGAGAGATGTTTCAAAATAACAAGAGTTGGAAATAAACAGTATTATCGAATGCTAAACGAGAAAAAAACGACTGGTCTTGTTAATGCTCCCAAGCCATATTCGATCACAGACAGACAAAAAACCTCGTTGGAAGAGCTTGTACAGGGTGAGTCAACGATTGGATGAAGTAGGTTTGTGCCTTTTCTGTGAAATTCACAAAGAAACTATATTTATTGTTTGATACAGTTTATTTTTACGCAGATTTTAAAAATATTCAAGACTCTACAGGGTGAGCCAAAAAACTAGGACAGCATAAAGTTGTATTTTTTTAAATAGAACACCCTATATACGAATCGTATTTTCGATTTAGCTTATAATTTTAAATCTTTTTTATTAAGGGTTTACTATAACAAAACTTTATAGTTTCTGAGATAATTAAGTTTAAAGAAAAAAGTCACATTTTCAAGCATCAATTCAATCCTAAATAACGTTTTCAATTTTGTGACAAATATATTCAAATTTGGAATTTAGCAAGGCCAAGGACAAGTTAACATAATTTTTACCTAATATTTGCAATAAAAACTACAGGGTGTTGAACACATCGGCTCAAATTTGAACAAGTTTAAATGAATAAATATCTTTTTTTTTAAATGGGACACCCTGTATATTTTCATGTTATTTAATAGAGTAATAAAAACCCTAAAAGTTTTGTTCAACATATCCTATACCTATTTATAATAGTTTTTGAGATATTTCAATTTTTCTTATTTTCCATACTTTTTTACAGAAATAGTCTTCATTATCATAGTAGCCATGGCACAAACAATGTTAAAGAACATTTTTCTGTGTGTCAAATTTATAACCGCAATCGCTTCTTTTGGTTTTTATGTAGTGTAGTTTGGTTTTTTTGCATTCATCTTATATTGTAAAATGAATTTTCCAAAGAATGAGTTAATAGATATGATTTATACAATAGGAGAGGCTCAAAAAAATTGCCTTCTTGCTCAAAGAATTTACAAAATGAAGTATCCTGATCGACGCCAGCCTAATACAAATACTTTTCAAAACTTAATGCAAAGATTTGATTCTTCTGGTACTGTTGATTATCCAAAACGTAAAGTGGTCAACAAACCAGTAACTAATGAAGAAAAAGAACTACAAGTATTGTTAAATGTTCAGGAAAATCCTTATATTGGTAGCCGTCAGTTAGCAGCATTATGTGAAACATCACAATCCACCGCTAATCGTACTACCAAGAAATATAGGTATCATCCATATCACATGGAATTACACCAAGAATTGCATGGACAGGATTTTGAAAGTCGTGTAAACTTTTGTCGTACAATAAATGCGGAGATTCAATTAAATCCAAATTTATTATGCAAGGTAATGTTTAGTGATGAAGCTACTTTTAGAAGTAACGGTGCCGTAAATAGACGCAACATGCATTATTATGCCACAGAAAACCCATTTTGGATTAGAGAGCTGCAACATCAAAACCACTGATCATTAAATGTTTGGTGTGGTATTCATCATAATCGAATTATTGGCCATAGTTACCTGAACTTTCTACAAGAAGAACTACCCCAACTGCTTCAAGGTCTCGATAGGGATGAGCTCGACAGTATGTGGTTCCAGCACGATGTTGCGCCTCCGCATTACCATCGTGAAGTTTGTGCGTTTTTGGACCAACGATATCCGCAAAAATGGATTGGACATGGGGGTTTCATTGAGTGTCCACCAAGGTCTTGCGACATCACCCCATTCGATTTCTTCCTATGGGGTTATATTAAAAATAAGGTGTATGTTAATCCACCAACAACAGTGGAAGATATGCGAAACAGGATTAGGGATACCTGTAGAACAATAACGCCACTAATTTTGTCCAGGGTCCGAGAAAATCTGCAAAAAAGACTAAATTTGTGCATTGCACAAGAGGGTCGTTTATTCGAACACTTAATAAAAAAGAAATAATTAATCTCAGTATTTAATAGGTAAATTTTTTGTTTCAATTTAGTATAAAAGTAAATATGTATTTGCCTTGTCGTTATTGTTGTGTTAATTTTTTCACATTATGTTTAATTAAACTATTGCCGTTGTAATATAACGAATAATGTATTTCATCATATTTAACCACATTCTGTTTGTTTCTGTAGTTTCTTTTTATTATTTTACATGGCTACTATGATAATGAAGACTATTTCTGTAAAAAAGTATGGAAAATAAGAAAAACTGAAATATCTCAAAAACTATTATAAATAGGTATAAGATATATTGAACAAAACTTTTAGGGTTTTTATTACTCTATTAAATAACATGAAAATATACAGGGTGTACTATTTAAAAAAAAAGATATTTATTCATTTAAACTTGTTCAAATTTGAGCCGATGTGTTCAACACCCTGTAGCTTTTATTGCAAATATTAGGTAAAAATTATGTTAACTTGTCCTTGGCCTTGCTAAATTCCAAATTTGAATATATTTGTCACAAAATTGAAAACGTTATTTAGGATTGAATTGATGCTTGAAAATGTGACTTTTTTTCTTTAAACTTAATTATCTCAGAAACTATAAAGTTTTGTTATAGTAAACCCTTAATAAAAAAGATTTAAAATTATAAGCTAAATCGAAAATACGATTCGTATATAGGGTGTTCTATTTAAAAAAATACAACTTTATGCTGTCCTAGTTTTTTGGCTCACCCTGTAGAGTCCTAAATATTTTTAAAATCTGCGTAAAAATAAACTGTATCAAACAATAAATATAGTTTCTTTGTTAATTTCAGCGAAAAGGCACAAACCTACTTCATCCAATCGTTGACTCACCCTGTACATACATTTTATTATTAGAAGCAGATCCGAACCATCGACAAAATTCTAACTAAAATCAATAAAGATCCGGATTTACCTGAAATTAAAAGAATTGGGCTTTAGAAATTACTAAAAAGACTTAATTTTTACTAGGAAAAGTCAGATAGGAAATCTATTCTTATAGATTGCTCAGAGACTGTTTGTTAGTGAAGAAAATACCTCCGAACAATTAAGAAACATCGCGAAGTTGTAAAAGATATTTATTATTTAGATAAAACATGGTTGAATGAAAGAAAAATTGTAACCAAAGTATGGTAGGATGGAAATGTTCAGAGTTATCGACAAGCTGCATTGAAAAGTTGGTCTACTGGGCTAAAAGAACCTAAGAAAAAATCCGGAGGCTCATAATTACACACAACAGTAGTTCCAAAGGTTTTATTAAAGGCGGTTTATTAATTTTTCTGTTCAACAGAATCGGGAATTATCACGAGGATATGAACGGCGGCGTCTTCGAGGGATATTTTCATCAAATATTGAATCTTATATCAAGGGGATCATTAATAGTTGTGAAAAACGCCCCTTATCATTAGCGTAAAAGTAAAAGAATGTTAACAAATGCATGGAGAAAATATGAGATAAAACAATGGCTATTTTCCAAATGACATGGTCACAAGAGAGCTTTTAGATAGAAATAGATACAAGAAATATATAATAGATGAACTGGTTGTATCAAGAGAAATATTTGTTCTTCGTCTTCCACCGTACCATTGTGAGTTAAACTCAATTGAGCTGATATGGGCTAAAATAAAAGATTAAGTTTCTGGAAATAACACAAGCTACAAAATTATTGATTTAATTGAACTTTTGAAAGATTCTTTGAATAATGTTACCGGAAAAAATTTGTGGGTAAAAAAAGAAAATAAAATGTGAAAACTCTATTATATGATCAATGAAATAGCGGAACCAATTAGAATTAATTTGGGCTAAGATAGGTCCACTGGCCAAGATTCTGACTACGAATTAGATACGTAATGTTTACTAATGCAAAAACAACCTGTTATTTACATTTTTGTGTATGTGTATTTAATTTTTTATTGTTTTTAACAATTTATATATTTTAATTTTTATTTTAGTTTGTCTCATTTATTAATTTATATATATATATATATATATATATATATATATATATATATATATATATATATATATATATATATATATATATATATATATATTTTAGTACGATTAGGAGTTATTTATTTTTTACTTTATTATTATATGGACGAATTTCTTTTTATAGATGTTTAGCTTCTTGCTTTTATGATCATGGATATTTTATTATAACTTGTGACAGTCAAGCTATTTTTGAACCTCAATATGCCTAAAACAGTTTGTAGGTCAACACTAAAAATAATAAAAATCCAATTGTAAGTTGTCTTTTGGTATAATTAATTGCATTTTGTAATATATGTGTAACATTATGAAATCATAAGAAATAAAATAATAATAATAACCCACTATCACGCCGTTTGAACTCCATCAGATACGGCTTTAGTGTTAGAAATAACAACGAAGAGGTAGTGAGAGTGTATCATCTTCTATACATGGATGATGTTAAACTGATGGCTGCTACCAGAAACCAGCTGGAATAAATGCTTAAAATTGTAGAGGAGTTCTCCGGGGATATCGGAATGCAATTTGGACTTGACAAGTGCCGTATTTTGAACATCGTTAAAGGGAAGATGCAACCGGGGGCTTTTGAAATGCAGAACGGTGAAACTATAGCTGTAATGGAAGCAGACCAAACATACAAATATCTAGGTATGAAACAGGCTAAAAGAATTGACCATGGCACTATGAAGGCCGAATTGACAGCCGAATTTGTCAGGAGGGTAAGGCGGGTATTACAAACTAATTTAAATAGTAGAAATTTGTTTAAGGCGCTCAACACGTATGCTTGCTCTGCGCTTAGCTACGCTTATGGAATTGTAAAGTGGAGCAGGATGGACATCCAAAACCTGCAAAGAAAAATAAGGACACTCCTAACAAAAGCACAAAAACATCACCCTCGGAGTGCTATTGAACTTACAATTCTTCCAAGACATCAAGGAGGAAGAGGATTGGTGGATATTGGTAAGCAGCTCGACCAACAAATAATAAACTTACGTTCATATTTCCACAGGTTAGCGGACTCTTCCACACTACATCGAGCAATATGCGAGGCAACCGATTCAACGCCGCTACAGTTGAAGGAACAAGATATTACTTCTCACCACCAAACAGACCAAGAGAAGTTACAAACCTGGCTACGAAAGCCACTTCATGGACGGCATCCAAATGAGGTCAATCAGGACAATGTCGACAACTCAGCGTCGAACTACTGGTTGATTTCAGGACAGATGTTTCCGGAAACGGAGGGCTTCTTGTTAGCTATCCAAGACCAGGTTATTCCAACGAAGAACTATCGGAAGTTCATCATTAGAGATCCCTCAAAAGAAAATGACTAATGTAGATATGGCTGTCGAACATCGGAGACAATTCAGCACATAACTGGAGGATGCCAAGCGTTTGCCGCAACCGAATATAAGGAAAGACACGACTCAGCCGCTAAGATACTCCACCAAGAGCAGAAAAGTTAAACCTATTACAGGTAGGAAAAGTGCCTTATTACAAGTACAATCCGGAGCCTATTCTTGAGAACAACCAGTTCAAGTTATATTGGGACCGAACGGTTCTGACGGATCAAACAGTAGCTCATAATACACCAGACATTATACTAATAGATTAAATTTCTAGGCGAACTACAATAATCGACATTGCTGTACCTAACAACTTAAGGCCAAAATACAATGAGAAGATCGGCAAATACAGTGATTTAGAGGTCCAAATCCGAAGACAATGGGCAATGAGCAGCGACCAAACGATTCCCATAATACTGTCAACAACTGGACTGATACCAAAGAACCTCTTGCAGAACATCAAGGGATTGAGCCTTAGAGAGCATCTGTATAAGCCGATGCAGAAAGCAATTCTCCTAGCAACCGCGCGAACCGTCCGAAAGTTCGTAGGAAATACAGCAGACAACATCACCTAGGACCCGATAACATAGAAAGGGTTCCCACAGAGCTTCATACTTTTGGTGTCTTTGTATGCCTGGTATGAATGAATAATCCCTGGAGGGAGTGCGAAGCCGTTTGGCTTGTAAATTATGAATAATAATATTATAAAAATTTAGTTTTTTTTGTGTTTTTTTACCGAAATAATATCCTATACCACAAATACTTAAGTGATAAAATAAAACTACATCCGTCGTCTATGGCGATGATCACCCTTGTACGCTTACAAATATCTATTAATATATATTACTTTTGTTGATCATGTTAGTTAGATAGTTAGTAGACTCCAATAACCCATGATTTCAGTTTGGTACTTTTGGTTATAAAATTCCACACGCACCGGACTAAAGAGCTCAGGTAGTCTGCACAGAAAATAAGGGTCAAAATGATATATTACTCTGTTTAGTCCTTGCATACACTTTAGAGATAACTACTAGATGAAACGTCGTGCCATTCAACAAAAAATAAAGACCAACACATATCTACAACTTTGCAAGAAATATCGTTATCTATGACTTTCAAATATACTCTAGACAAAACATTAAACCATTAATTTAACTTGATAATTAATAGTCTCTCAAAATAAATTATTCATTTTTTTTTCGACAATTAATAACAATAAAAAAATACAGCTTTTACTAAATTTTCTTCTTTTTCTTTCAATAGATAATGACTTGAAAAAGTATATTTTATTAAAGATTGGATAAAGCAAATTTTCCATAACAAAAACGAATGACTTTTTAACGATGGATAATAAAAATAACAAAAAGTCCCGAATAGCATTTTCATTTTCTTTTAAAGATATTGGCAAAGGATAAATCATTCTCCTAAATTAAATGTTGGAAAATGGGTCTTACCTTAAAAATTTGTCTTAAAGTATGGCTTATTGGAATCTCTAGATATTTCTGTTATAAAGAGGAAAGAAAATTTATTATTAAAACTTTCCGGGGGCTTATTGATTGATAAAGTAATATTAATCGTAGAGTTCGAATGATTTTTCGTTTTATTTTAATTATTTTTGAAATGGAGAAACTTTTCTGAAGTTTTAATAAAAATTAATAAAGTTTTTTATTAAAAGTTCCTTTTATCATTGACCGTTACGTTACTCGGATAAGGATTTGGTATGTAATAAATGGATATACAGGTCGTTTCATTTTAATTTACCCAAGCGATTATCTCATTCCCCAGATAGCACAAGATTTCCATTGGATATCCAGAATAGGTACATATAATGTCCTGTATGTCCATGGACCGTTTATGGATGTCCATTAGATGTGATGGCCTGTAATCTATATGGACATCCATATCTGGATGTCCAGTGTAAGTCCATCAGACGTCCATCAATTAAATTTCGGGTTGTCGGTAAAATCGGATACTGTAATGTCGGCCTGTAGAATTGTCATTTTTTAATCCGCCGGCTCGCCATGATCACAAAATATCCCTTCAGATATTTTGTGCCCATTATTGTGTTGACGTCGAGCTAAAAAAGACCTTTGGAGTTTTAGTTGAGCTAAAATCAAGTGTGCTTTTTATTTGAAGAAGATGCCACCGTTAAAGGTAAGTATAGTTATTTTTAATTTAATTTTTTTAATTATACCAAAAATTACCGAACGAAACTACAGACATGCCCGACGAAAAGCTGATAATTTAGTATCAAACTCGCACAAATTTGAAAGTGAACAAAATATTCAGTATCAAAACACGTATGTTAAAATATAGCTTTTGTAGCTATACTTTTTCATACAATTACTTATTTAAATGGAAATTACTACAAATAAGTGCAAATATTTTGATAGGCCAATGAATTTTGTATCTTGTTGGTTAAAATGGAACACAGATAGAGTTGTAAATTTGTGTAATAATAAAATTGTAAATTTTAGAGAAAATTCTCTCTGACAAAGTCATTATTGAGTAATCAGTCTAATAAGATTGCTGGCATTAATAAATGTTATCAAAATTTATAATGAAATAAAAGCTATAGCAAATTTGAATAATTATATTAATTTTTTTATGACTATTTTGGATTAAACGCTAGTAAAAGTTTACATTGATGTGTATTTTTGTGCAGTATAATTTTTAAAAAATATATAATAAAGTTTTGACAGTTCGACTCTAGGTTTAGACTTATAATTTAATTTATTTTAATTATTTTTTAGATGAATTTTCCACAGATTGGTCCAAATAAAATTCCTATGTGAAAGCCAATTTGTACCAAATTAGAGAGGATATTCAGGTAATCTTAAATAGGGAAAAAACAACAAGTATCTACAAAGAATTTTCTGCAGGAGTTCAACTATCCTTTTACTTAAGAAAATAATCAGCTGCCTCAAGTCACATAAGATCTTCAGGACAATTTAAACTTTAAAGATGCAGTAAGTTTATTACACTTCTCCTGAAATAAAAGCTGAAACTTATTCGAGTAATGCTTCTTTATGTGTATGAGTCTATTGATAAAAAAAAAACTTAATTTACAGGATTATTTTATATATATTTTTTTACTTTTATTCTTAAAGTCAAAAATATTCTTAGGTTAGCATATGTGGAATTAACGTTTAATTATCTCAATAAAGTAATATAATTTTAGGTTTTACAATTAGCGAAAATTGGAGGAAATTATACCTATTAACTTATTAAAAGATATTTTATTGTAACAATGACAGATAGCCTTTCCAAGAATTATACATATGATGGAACAGTAAAGTGCCCTTTAAAGAACTTATGTTCACTATTTGTAGGTAAATTACCACTTAAATATAAAAATTTGATGAAAAAATGTCTCTGTTTTATTTGTCATACTCGTAAATAATAAGAACAAATTGGGTGTCAGATTTCACACGTTGAACTCTAGATCCTCTTGTCCTGATAATACCTAGACAAAAAGTGTGTTAAAAAATTTTTTCTGGTCTGTTGGTTTAAGCACTCTAAGCAATAACGATGCATTTGGTTTTATATATATATATATATATATATATATATATATATATATATATATATATATATATATATATATATATATATATATATATATACATATATTTATTTTCTTGATTCTGGAACCATAGATTATATCATTTTTCTTAATTTTGTATTTTCTTGGGTTTAGGTTCTATATATATATATATATATATATATATATATATATATATATATATATATATATATATATATATATATATATATATATATATATATATATACACATATATATATATATATATATATATATATATATATATATGTGTATATATATATATATATATATATATATATATATATATACACATATATATATATATATATATATATATGTGTATATATATATATATATATATATATATATATATATATATATATAGAGAGAGAGAGAGAGAGAGAGAGAGAGAGAGAGAGAGAGAGATTTAAATTCCTACAAAACCATAAAATACTGCATCATTTAACGTTAAACCTTATTAATTTTCAGCTGCGGTAGAAGAATGGGGGGCCGATAAAAAACAGCCGAAGACGAGATTAGACAATGGCTGAAGAGAATAAACGACAGAAATAAATCTAGAAAAAAATAATCATTGTAACAATAAAAAGTCTTTATTTAAATAATTGGTATATTTTCTATTACCCAACTGAAATTGTACCTATTACTATGGAACCAGATAACTTATTCATAACGATCCTTCTACAGCTTGAACAATTTAAATCAATTGAAGCTATATTTTGTAGCACTTGCAATTCCATTAATTATAAAATTTTATATTATATAGTATTGTATTAAAAACTTGACAATTGTAATCAATAAGTGTAATATGTGGATCCAGTTCCTGTTACCTGGTTCGCTAATGTAATTTATATCTGTTTAATTTTTGGGACTAATAGGGCCATCTATGGTTACTTGTTATCGACGTTTTGATGACATGAGTGGTCTGTGTCTTCAGAAGTGCAGATTCATTAGGTACTGTAAGCTCTCGGACCCTAAGCAAATTCTGAAAATATCTACCATTCATGTTAGCGGAACATCAAGAAGAGGGAACAATAGATTATGACCTATTAATCCAAAAAGTACAATACCATCGGATAATATGTCCACAATCGGGTCAAGAATGTACATTATATGGACATCCAAAATTAAATAAAATACCTGGACGATGTCTGAGAATATACCTAATAAATTACAAGTGTTGGTAGCCCGCAGCTATTCTATTTTCCCCGCTTTATCATCACCTAAAGTGATTATTTTGTGCTCTTACCCCCAAAACTTGCAAATCTTCAAATTTAAAATTAATTATATTAAATTTCACTGCGCTCACCCTGTAGAATGATGGATTTCCTTTTCTTAACCCAACACAAGACGCACAATTTGTGTCAAATTGTACTGTGAACATGTAATGGACTGTAAGGGTTTTCTGTTGATTACTTGTGGGATCACCAGTTAAACTGGAAACGTGAAGAAATCTATTTCTTCTTGGACTTTTCGTTCTTGAAGAAAAACACTAACTTGATTAAATTAATTTAGGAAAAAATTCGTGAAGAGTGAAATGATAGGAAAATGACATTTTTTTGAAAAAATTTTGATACATACTCCCTATTTCGAGGTCGTAGAACACAATTCTGACCTCGGTTTTCTATAATTTTTCCTCAATTTTGCGGAAAACAGGGAAAATAACTTTTCACTTTAGGTTCAATTTTTTTCACTAAATCGTTAAACTTTTGTTATAACAACGAATTCCACAGTGATAGAAGCTTCTGCATTATACAAAAATTCAAAAATATGCACTTTTTTTATCGCAAAAATCCGAAAAGTTACCACGACAAAAATCACAACAAAATCAAAAGAAAACGCCGGCACACAAAAATAATAGTTAGCATAGTTCGCTAAAGATGGCGTACTGTTGAAGTCGGTATTGTTGCCAGATTGCAAAATGATTTCTTTAAATAATCTTCTCTTTCTGTTTGAATTGGAAAGAAAAGGTTCCAAAAAGAATGTTTTCCTTTCCTTTGATTATTGAAGAACTATTAATTACTCTTATGTCTATGTCTTCGATGTGCGATTTTGACTCTAAATAATAAAGGTTTTAAGGATTATAGTTGCTTTTGTTTGTCTCCCTCCAAATACCAGTACTTTGATGTGCGATTTTGACTCTAAATATTAAAGGTTTTAAGGATTATAGTTGCTTTTGTTTGTTTCCCTCCAAATACCAGTAGTTTTAAACGGATAATATCAATTGATCATGTTGCTTATGTCCGTTAGCAGAAAGTGTCGAGTGGCAGAGCCTGTTCCGCCTCCACGAGGTTTCTGCTGGACAATAATATTTTTTAATTAATAAATCTAGGTCAATTTAGGTTAGTTCAGGTTAGTTTAGGTTAGTTCAGGTTAATTTCAGTTTTTTAAAGTAACCAAGACTAATGTTAACCTGTACTTACCAGAACTAACCAAAAATTTTGGAAGGTTAAGATTCATTGTACCCTTTTTTATACATTACAAACATTAAACTATATTGTTAGCTGTAATGGGTAAATTTTAAAGTTTATACCAGGAAACTTTAAATCTAGGTTAATTTAGATCAATTCAGGTTAGTTTCTCTTTTCCAAATTAACCAAAATCAAGCTAAACCTGAACCAACCTATCTTAACCAAAGCCAACCAATAATTTTGAAGCGTTAAGATTATTTTTACTTAGAAACTGTTCTGAATATTAAAAAAAAATTAAACTATGTTGTTGACTGAGGACAGATCTTATAGTTTATATTATGAAAAAAAAATAAATCTGGCAACGTTGCACCTTTTTACGTGATTCGGCGGCCAGTTTAGATAGTCTGACCGTCGATGACGTTTTCGAGACGTGTTTTTGATTTTTTACTGAAAATATAAGTTTTTCTAAATTGGGTTGCTAAAATTTGTGCAAAAATAATAGAAATATATTAGGTACAATATTTTTTAACGAGTTCCATTGAAAATAAATACGTAAATTCGGTTTTTAACTGAAAAGAAAGTGCTTTGTGAAATGACGCTTTTCTTTGTTTGAGTTTTCCAGGAAAGTGAGGAAAAATAGTGAAAAATCAAGGCCAGAATTTTGTTCTAGGACTTCGAAATAGGGGGTGAGTATCGAAATTTTTTCAAAAAAACATAATTTTCATGCTTTTCACGCTTTGCAAATTTTTACCAAATTAATTTATTTACACCTTCACTTCTACAACTTATTTACACCTTAACTCTACAACAACTTATTTATCCTCTCTCGCCCGCAGAAAACTTCACTAACAACACTTCGAAACAACGGGCAATCAGGGAATTACCTACTTGAATTTCGCGAGCGGAAATTTTTTGGGCAATAACTGTACCCAACATATCGAAAGCTAAAAAGAGACTACTCCTCTTTTGGCGCACATAAGTTTTACTTGGGATAAAAGAAGGGTGAGCGTTGACCTGATTGGTCGAAATTAAACCACTCCGCCCACTAGAAGTGGATAAACGGTATTGGGAGGTAATAAAGGGTGGAACTATTTTTCATAAAATTCAATTTTTTGCGGGTAAAAAATTATGGATGCCAAAAATTGGCGGTAAAGTTAGCATTTCTTTGTTATTAATTTTATTATTTGAAGTAAACCATCTTGTTTTGATTATTCCGAATATATTTTAGGCTTAAATATTCTAATAAGAACGTAATTTCTAATAAAAGATAGAGATTATTTATTTGTTCAGATTTTCTTCAAGACACTCTATGTTCATACTCATACAGGGTGAGTCAACGATTGGATGAAGTAGGTTTGTGCCTTTTCGGTGAAATTAACAAAGAAACTATATTTATTGTTTGATACAGTTTATTTTTACGCAGATTTTAAAAATATTTAGGACTCTACAGGGCGAGCCAAAAAACTAGGACAGCATAAAGTTGTATTTTTTTAAATAGAATACCCTATATACGAATCGTATTTTCGATTTAGCTTATAATTTTAAATCTTTTTCATTAAGGGTTTACTATAACAAAACTTTATAGTTCCTGAGATAATTAAGTTTAAAGAACAAAAGTCACATTTTCAAGCATCAATTCAATCCTAAATAACGTTTTCAATTTTGTGACAAATATATTCAAATTTGGAATTTAGCAAGGCCAAGGACAAGTTAACATAATTTTTACCTAATATTTGCAATAAAAGTTACAGGGTGTTGAACACATCGGCTCAAATTTGAACAAGTTTAAATGAATAAATATCTTTTTTTTTAAATGGTACACCCTGTATATTTTCATGTTATTTAATAGAGTAATAAAAACCCTAAAAGTTTTGTTCAATATATCCTATACCTATTTATAATAGTTTTTGAGATATTTCAGTTTTTATAATTTTCCATACTTTTTTACAGAAATAGTCTTTATTATCATAGTAGCCATGGCAAAAACAATGTAAAAGAACATTTTTCTGTGTGTCAAATTTATAACCGCAATCGCTTCTTTTGGTTTTTATGTAGTGTAGTTTGGTTTTTTTTGCATTCATCTTATATTGTAAAATGAATTTTCCAAAGAATGAGTTAATAGATATGATTTATACAATAGGAGAGGCTCAAAAAAATTGCCTTCTTGCTCAAAGAATTTACAAAATAGAGTATCCTGATCGACGCCAGCCTAATACCCATACTTTTCAAAACTTAATGCAAAGATTTGATTCTTCTGGTACTGTTGATTATCCAAAACGTAAAGTGGTCAACAAACCAGTAACTAATGAAGAAAAAGAACTACAAGTATTGTTAAATGTTCAGGAAAATCCTTATATTGGTAGCCGTCAGTTAGCAACATTATGTGAAACATCACAATCCACCGCTAATCGTACTATCAAGAAATATAGGTATCATCCATATCACATGGAATTACACCAAGAATTGCATGGACAGGATTTTGAAAGTCGTGTAAACTTTTGTCGTACAATAAATGCGGAGATTCAATTAAATCCAAATTTATTATGCAAGGTAATGTTTAGTGATGAAGCTACTTTTAGAAGTAACGGTACTGTAAATAGACGCAACATGCATTATTATGCCACAGAAAACCCATTTTGGATTAGAGAGGTGCAACATCAAAACCACTGGTCATTAAATGTTTGGTGTGGTATTCATCATAATCGAATTATTGGACCCCACTTTTTTAATGAACCACTAAATGGCCATAGTTACCTGAACTTTCTACAAGAAGAACTACCCCAACTGCTTCAAGGTCTCGATAGGGATGAGCTCGACAGTATGTGGTTCCAGCACGATGGTGCGCCTCCGCATTACCATCGTGAAGTTCGTGCGTTTTTGGACCAACGATATCTGCAAAAATGGATTGGACGTGGGTGTTTCATTGAGTGGCCACCAAGGTCTTGCCACATCACCCCATTAGATTTCTTCCTATGGGGTTATATTAAAAATGAGGTGTATGTTAATCCACCAACAACAGTGGAAGATATGCGAAACAGGATTAGGGATACCTGTAGAACAATAACGCCACTAATTTTGTCCAGGGTCCGAGAAAATCTGCAAAAAAGACTAAATTTGTGCATTGCACAAGAGGGTCGTTTATTCGAACACTTATTAAAAAGAAATAATTAAACTCAGTATTTAATAGGTAATTTTTTTGTTTCAATTTAGTATAAAAGTAAATATGTATTTGCCTTGTCGTTATTGTTGTGTTAATTTTTTCACATTATGTTTAATTAAACTATTGCCGTTGTAATAAAACGAATAATGTATTTCATCATATTTAACCACATTCTGTTTGTTTCTGTAGTTTGTTTTTATTATTTTACATGGCTAATATGATAATGAAGACTATTTCTGTAAAAAAGTATGGAAAATAAGAAAAACTGAAATATCTCAAAAACTATTATAAATAGGTATAGGATATATTGAACGAAACTTTTAGGGTTTTTATTACTCTATTAAATAACATGAAAATATACAGGGTGTACCATTTAAAAAAAAAAAGATATTTATTCATTTAAACTTGTTCAAATTTGAGCCGATGTGTTCAACACCCTGTAGCTTTTATTGCAAATATTAGGTAAAAATTATGTTAACTTGTCCTTGGCCTTGCTAAATTCCAAATTTGAATATATTTGTCACAAAATTGAAAACGTTATTTAGGATTGAATTGATGCTTGAAAATGTGACTTTTGTTCTTTAAACTTAATTATCTCAGGAACTATAAAGTTTTGTTATAGTAAACCCTTAATAAAAAAGATTTAAAATTATAAGCTAAATCGAAAATACGATTCGTATATAGGGTGTTCTATTTAAAAAAATACAACTTTATGCTGTCCTAGTTTTTTGGCTCACCCTGTAGAGTCCTAAATATTTTTAAAATCTGCGTAAAAATAAACTGTATCAAACAATAAATATAGTTTCTTAGTAAATTTCCCCGAAAAGGCACAAACTTACTTCATCCAATCGTTGACTCACTCTGTACAGCCAGATTCACTAAGAAAATTTAAGAGTTAAACCTGATCTAGTTGCCATGAAATTTATATTTTCCAGTCGGCCAGTTTTGTTTTGCTTATGATATCGTCATAATGTATATTACAAATGTCAACGAATAAACGCTTATATAGGGATATTAAGCATAAAAACCTAGCGATAAAGCCTTGAAATATAGTTTTACACTGAAAATCAACAAAATTCCCCATTTTTATCGGTTCAATAATAAAACGAAATGATTTTTCTATGCTTGTATTTTTAAGGTTTAAAACTTACTCAACTTATTGTTGCATTTGTTAGTGTACGCCCTCTGTTGTTATTTTGGGCCGGTTTTAAAATTAAGCCACGTTGGTGAATCCTGCTAATGTTGTCTATCTGTTCGATAAAAACCTAAACGTAACCCCCTATACGTTGCTTAAAATAATAAAAGCCTGCCACACGTGTGAGGGAAAACTTTACTTTCAATTACTGACCAACAAGAATGGTGAAAAGTAAAATTAGTTTTTCCACTCACGTCGTCCCGCAACTTTTTAGGGTAAATTGTATGGCCGCAAACTGAGAAGGACTATTTTGTTGAAAAGTATTGTGTTTCAAATTAAAGTCGGTGGGCAGGGCGTATCAGAGGTGGGTCGGGCCTATTTTCCACCAAGACAAGCAGTCGAACTGGTCTGACGTTACTTACCGGTTTGCAAATTTTATTTTATAATATTCTTTGTGCTCCATAGAAAATAGACTTTCGTCAGTAATAAATATGTAAAGGTGCGTATAAATACAGCGAGTCGAGCTCGAGTCGAGTATGCCTCGAGCTTCGAACGAGACTCTTTTAAAATTTTGCCGATTTCTATTGTTATCGAGGGCCATCGTCGGCAAATTTGAAATGAGGTAATAAATGCAGTTGGATCACAAGAAGTCAATTTTTTTATAGTTCTATTGTTTTCGAGTAGCTCGACCGAGACTCGCAGCGATCCATTTTCTGTCGGTTTTTTGGTGCGAACTCAAAGGGTTTTTTTAATCTAGTGAGACGGGTTTATGACACGCTTTTTCGAAAAAATTTACTTTGCAGTGAGACTGAAGACACGAGATTTTCTTATTTTTTTGTTAATGAAATGAAATTTATTTATCACTTGGCATTAATTGATTAAAAGTTTTTCATAAGTGAATATGGAGTGATCGGAAGAAAATAGAGGACCTGAAAATAATTCCAACATTTGTGAGTTATGGACAAAAATTTTAGAGAAGAAAAGAAGTTAATGTGTGAAATGAAATTGCGTCAGAAAATTCCAAGAGACCAGCGAGAAATGACTGGATAACGCAAGGGGTAGATATTGTATGTGTCTAAAGTATGTATTTGAGGAAAGAGTTGTATACTTAAAAGATAATTAGATTTAGAAGTATACATCTCAATTGGGCAATTAACAGTAATGACATTTTTAAGTATACTTCAGATGTATATAAATGTAAGGCCTTGCTATGTTATTATCTTACAACTTTCAATGCTAGTTATTGAAAATTTCTACTTTTACTCCAAAACTTAGCGAATCTACAACTTATAGGTGAAGTAAGGAAAGGAAAAGTGGAACTGTGTGCTAACCTGAACCGTACCCTAGAAGAAAAAATTATAAGAACGCTTCAAAAACATACTAAGAAGACACGTTAACGAATTAGAAAGTTTTTAGTTAGAAAATAAAAAGCAAGTCTCGATAAAGTTTTGAAAGTTATGAAACAAGAGTAGAATGTGAAAAACCAATCTGTAAAAAGTGCTAACAAAATGAATTTCTCGTAGGGAAAGTGAAAATAGAGGTGATACAGAGGAAATACTTTTAGAGAAAACGGTATTTGCGGGAAATTAGAAAATACCACAGGGAAGGCATCTGGATGTAATTTGTTTCAGTACAGGACACATAGTACAAGAAATGTATGAAGATAAGAATACAGCAATTTTTCGAGAAGCATTCTTAGAAAGGTTATCGACAGATTTAAAACCGCTCAGGGCCACCAACTCATTACAACTCATATTGGAGGAAATTTATGGGAGTTTTGCAGCAGTTTGAATCGAAATCTACCAAAGATTAACGTGAATAAATGACGCCGGATATCTTTCAAAGATATTTTTATCAAATGATACAATTGATTTAGGAGAGGTCAGTTGTAGATTTGGATAACGCCAGTTATCATTCTAGACTGGTGGAAAAGTTGCCAATAACATAGTTGAAAAAGCGATATGACAAATTGGTTATTAAAAACATATATTTCCTTTATGAACGGTTTACTAAAGAAGGAACTTGTAAAAATTGCAAATTAGAAAGAAAGACAATTTAAGAAACATGTGATAGACGAATGAGCTGAAGAACTTGGAAATGTTGTGCTTCGAACACATTAATTAAAATCCATTAAACTTATATGGGCACAACTAATTCGTAACTTGGGATAACCCAAAATGTAAACTATAAGGAATACGTTAATTTCTTACATACATTAAAAAAAAGATCGGCGAGGACTGGTAAAACGGCATTAACTATGTTATTAAAGAAAAACTTAATTGAAGTTCGCATCGATGCAGCCACACTCGCCGCGACAATCATCGCCCAACAAACTAGTAAATAAACCAGTTAAATTTCGTTTTTTACTTTGAAATATTAAAGATAATTAGAAAATAACACTCCTGAAAAAAGGAGGTTCTTTTTTAGCAACCTAAAACCGCCATATTGAACCGTGAACAGATTACTGACGACCTACGTATAAGCTAATTTCGAGATTACTTAAGTAATATTTTGATAATAGGAAAAACTACCTCTTATTTATTTCGGAATATAATGATATAAGGAAAATATGATAATAAAAAAATTTCAGTCAATTTGACATCATGAGGTATTGTAATAATTGCCAGTGAACGGGAAAACACAAACTGATTTCCAAGATTTATTAATAGATCTTGTAAAAGTACAACAAAAAGGTATCTTTTTTATTTATAAATATAGGAGATAATATGTAAATAAAATCGCTTAAAAAATTAGATTTATTTCTAATGTCCCGGCACCACAGTTATGTTGAACCCTACATAAGCTGATTTCGGGATTCATTATTAAATATTTGGAAAATAAGAAAAAATTAACTACATTTCATTTCGGAATATAAAGAAAATAATCAAAATTTAAATATTTTTTTCTTTGCCCTTTATTGGTTTACAACGTCCAGATGCAATAAATCTTTTTTGCCGCCGGGCGGCGAAAAAGTGTTCGAACCGACAAAGATCAGTTCGTTGGAAGCTCGACTCGAGCTCGACTCGCCATATTTATACGCACCTTTACATTGGTTGCTGAAAGACCTGTGCAAAAAAAATGGCGGACCAAAAATGATTACAATGTTCGGTTTTTTGAGTTTATCTCGAAAAGTAAAAGTGGTAACGAAAAATGTTTCAAACAAAAGTTGTAGAGAACTAAGAAATCTATCAATTGATATAATATAACTTATAAATGGCGGCACTAGTTATCGAGATATATTTTTTTTTTCGACAAAATTTACGGTTTTGGTTTTTTTTTTTTTAAAAAAAAGACTTTTATTAATAAACTACCGATTTAAAATTTAACTTAAATATAGGTATTATCATTCTAAAAAAGTATGTCAAACCCGGAATCTATGAGTTTTTTATTTTCCGAGAAATTCGATGTCAAAGTTGAAAATTCAACCTCAATTTTAATTAAGATACAATGCTTAATTTCAATGGAAATTGTTTGTATTGTTTTATACTTTGAAGATCTAGTAAAAAAAAATTTTTTTCTATCGTGGGCCGAGAAATTTTGCCAAAATCAATTTTTGCACCAAAAAAATTGCGATAACTTTTCACCGGATGAAGATAATTTTTTTTTAATGCATGCATTGGATTTAGATGTACCATTTCCGATCTCGAAAAAAAAAATTTTGGATGAAAAAAAACGTATTTTTTTTCAAAAAATTCATAATGGCGTGGCAAATGAATATTAAGGGCTCAAATTTGCAGAAGATGCATTTTAATACTTGTACTTTACCTGTGAATTTTTTGGATCCAAGAAATACACTTCCATACGATCTGTGAACCTTCGAAAAATGGGCCGAATTTAATCAAAAATAACTGCTGAACACATTCCAGCAAAAAAAAAACAATGTTACATTTTTGTTACTGCCGAAAGTCTATTTTCGATGGAGCATTATGCGATACTGCTACTTAAACATGGAATTTAAATTTCGTTAGGATGGAAAATTTGGTAGATTAAATGCAACTAATTGTGGTTATTCCTGTATTGTAACATGAAAGTGTACCAAATCGGAATACCAAACATATACAGATCATTCGGTAAAATAAATTGGCCTAAAAGCCAAGATCAAACTTGAATTAACCCTGACAATTCCTTAGAATAACTTTTAGAACCTTTCCTGACTCCTTCAAGAGATCAAAAGGTATACAATAGATTTAAAACGATATAAAATAGTGAAAAAGTATATGTACTCCCAATAAAATCCCAACAAAACGCATGAAAATTAGTAAAAACGCAGCAGAATTAAATAAAAGTTGAAAAATAAAAAAAATACCTCGTAATACCAAAACTTTATCAAAAATATAAAAAAAAAGAATTCGAGGAGACGTAGGGTATCAAGACACGTAAAACATTAATTGAGAACAATAAACACATGAAAGAGAAGACACACTGATCGAGAAATTGAGGGAGTGAATCACCAATATAGTTGCGAATTACTAAAATAAGTTGCATTTCCTATAAATTCTCAACTTTAACAATAATTAAGATGTGAAAAAACATTTTTTTCGAAGTCTAAGAAAACCTATTGTTTTTCAATAAAAAAAGTTTTAAACAAAAGTTGTGTGTATTGAAAATACCTATAAAATGAGCCCATCCGAATCGGATAATTTGTTCGTTAGTTATTGCAAAACGACCTGCTAATATGGCTGTTTTTCCAATTGTTTATAAACAAAAGAAAAATATATTGCATTAACTTTATACTGCAACTAAAAGAACCTCTTGTTACATACAACAAATGTGCAAAATTTCAAGTAAAAATATTCAGTAGTTTTTTGCACAGTGAATTTGTTTATAACTTTTTATATATTTTTTTTTTGTTTATACTCAGCGTTCTAGAGGTCGTACAGCGATCTGCGAATACGTGAATGAAAGTTCCAGGCTTATACTAACAATAACAAAATGAATTGTTGATCTTAAATTGTTGAAACAGATAAACAAACGTGGTGTTCGTTTTTCATTATAAACAAATAGAACAACTCTTGGACAATTGTTGATATAGACATGCCGATAAGTGGACTTTATAGCTGACATGGTTAAACTATTGTATGCAGCAGTTTTCAACTCAATTATTTCAAAATTGTTGATGGAGCAATAGTTTAAAGTTGCACCTGCTACGAGAGTCAGAAAGTGAGCAGTGGAGGGGGGCGTTCTTTCAGCCTGCGGCGCGCGGAAAAAAAGGTGGCTTAGACGCTTCAAATTCGAGTAATGGATGATATGTTTTTGTAGTCAAATTATTGTTAAACATAGCTTTAAACAAATTGTTGCACTTTTATACATTTTATGCACAATTATAATTTTATCGTACTTATGTACTTTTCGAGATTGCGAAAAAATTGTTACAGTGGTCAACAGTATACTATTAATTATGAATATTAAAAATTAGATTGATTTTTAATGTACCATTAATATTTATGGAGATATAGCATGAAACAAATAGCAACATTTGTTGATAGCATTATTATTTTTCGAGATGCAAAATAAACTACATTTGACGATTATATTGTAAGTGATTATCCAATCGAGAATTATTGTAGTATTACTTTCAAAGACGATGAAAGTAATAGGGGAGGAAATAATTATGATTATGATAATAATGATAATGGCGATGATAATGGTAATTATGTCAATGAGAGTGATGAAGATGATGTTGAGAGTAATAATGATCATGACGATGAAAGTGATAATGATGATGATAATTGTAATGATAATAATGAAACCGGTAAGGGTGTCTAACATGAGTGTCCATCGATGTCTAAGAAACGGAGAACGGGAAAAATATTTTGTATATATTTAAGCAAAAAATTATGCATTTTGTATGTGAAAAATGTTTGTCCAATAAAATAAACAAAAAAGTAAACATGTGGTTTTTTGTATAACCAATAATTTGGCGGTAAATGACAGTCGTAATTTGTTTCATGCTATAATTCGATTTTGATATTCCTAATAAGTAGTATACTGTTGATCACAGTAGCATTTTTTTCGCAATTTTGAAAGCACATGCAATAATTTGTTTATTGCTATGTTTAACAATAATTTGATTACAAAAACATATCATCCATTGTTCATATCTCATCGAGAAATGGCAAATTAAAAAAAAAAAAGATTCTACGACTAATATTTGCCGAGATAATCTAAATTTTTCCGGTGAAACGAATATGAAGCGTCCGAGTCACGTTTTTTTCCGCGGGTCGCAGGCTGAAAGAATGCTCCACTCTACTGCTCACTTTCTGAATTTTAGAGTAGTCGCAACATCGCAAAATCAACAATTTTGAAATAATTGAGTTGAGTACTACTGCATATAATAGTTTAGTCATCTCTATATGAGTTCCTATTAAAAAAAATCCCTTAATAATAAACAACGCAGCAGCAATTTAAAAAAAAAATCTATCTCAGCTTCTAGTGGTCGTACAGAACATGTGTTTTTTTTCAAAATATGAGCCTAAATCTCACCTATTACGTCCACTTATCGGCATTTCGATATCAACAATTGTTGAAGAGTTATTCTATTTATTTATAACGAAAAAATCAACCACAATTTTGTTTATCTGTTTCAACAATTTAAAGTCAACAATTAATTTGGTTCTTTTTTGTTATTTTTAGTATAAGTCTCAAGCTTTCATTTGCGTACCCGCAGATCACTGGACGATCTCTAGATCGCTGAGAATAAACAATCAAAAAAAATAATAATAAAATGTTATAAACAAATTCACTGTGCAAAAAACTATTGAATATTTTTACCTAAAATTTTGCATATTTGTTGTATACTTTCCTTTCAGTGAAGTACAAAGTAAATACAATATATTTTTCTATTGTTTATTACCAATTAAAAAAACAGTATTTTAGCAGTTTTTTTTTGCAATAACTAACAAACAAATTATTATGAAACTTTTTTACTGAAAAACAACCGCTTTTCCTAGAACTCGAAAAAACTGTTTTTTCACACATTAATTGTTAAATAAAAAAATTTTCCCCAAAAAAGAAAATGAGACATAAAATACTACATAATTACTATTATCATTCTTAATGTTTCTATATAGTCAAAAGTCTACTAACAATAAATTTTTTCGAGATGCTAATTTCCCTGGCCTAATATAACATTAGTTTACAGTACATCTGTTGCCGAAGAAATTTTAGTTGTTGTTGACTACATATGATATGCTAATTTCAAATATATGAGTAGAATTTTTTATCAGCTCTAGTTTCTGAGTTTCAGCTATGTAGGCATAAAACAGAAAAAACATGTGTATTCACTAAGAAAAAATTTATTAAAAATCAAAGTTAATCATTGAGTTCTAAAAAATTCTTCTCTGATGTGTAGACTTAGGAAAATGACGTGTCAGAGACCAGCAATAGTCAGACATCATATTCGTATCCCAGAAATCCTAATAGCGCTTTTCCATGACGCTTAAGTCCTGATACATACGCACTTCCTACTCTTCGATCATATCTCCTAAATTTTCCGGAAACCTGTCTAGGTGACTATGGAGGAAGTCGAGTTTTATGCTCATATTGCACCTCAAATTTTTTAATCGTAACAGAAGGTCTTCTACAAGTTCAATATAATTTTCTGATTTTTTATTTCCAAGAAAATTCTGCATCACAGGGACGAAAGCTGTCCAAGCTCTTAGTTCTAACTCAGTCATAGAATTTCTAAATTGAGTATCTTTCGTAAGTTGTGTAATTTGGGAGCCATCAAAAATACCGGCTTTAATCTTTTCCATAGTGAGCTGAGGAAATTTTTGGCAAACGTAAGAAAAGCAGTCCCCGTCTTTATTTAAGGATTTAACAATTCATGATGCCCAGTTTTATATGTAATGGTGGAAGGATAATTTTGTCACGAGCTACTAGTGAATTCTGGACTATATTTTGCTTTCCAGGCTTCATATTTTTTCTCAAGGGTCAGTTTCTTCGTACCCAATGCTCTTGTTTAGCTCTACTGTCCCAAAGACAAATAAAACAGGGAAACTTAGTGTAACCACTTTGTTGACCGAGAAGAATGTTCACCATTTTTAAATCAACACAAATTTGCCACATATGGTCATTGTACTGTATTTTATTTAAGAGTAGCGAGATGTTACAATATTCTTCCTTTAACTTTATACTGTGGGCAATAAGTACCCCAGCGTATTTATTTCCATTATGCAATAGAATACATTTTAAGCTACGTTTTGTGTTGTCCATGAATAAATGCCAGTCATTTGGTTCGTATTGTTTCAAACCCATTTTTATTCAAGTTTTTAATGTCTGAACAAAAGGTAATACCGTTTTCTTCGGAAAAATAATGCCATAATTCTTTATCTCTTTCACGATAAAAAGTTATTTTACTATTTGAGGAAGTTAAATTTTTTTCTTTCAGTTTTGAAGCCAACAATTCTGAAGCTTGTTTAGAAAGATTTAAATCTCTTACAAGATCATCTAACTCATTTTGGGAAAAGCATTTTAGCTCATTTGATATACCTTCAAAATCAGCATCATTTTGGGATGAGCTTGGTCCTTCCTTGTCTTGTTCTAAGAGTTTAGATATATTTTTAGGCACTGAAAAGTCAGGTGAATGGTGCACTGGAGGCTGAACACAACTAGTACTTGGGTACTGCCATTTAGCTCGATTTTTAGTGTTTAGACCATTTACGTTCACTATACAAAAGTAACAGTCTTCGATATGATTTTCTGGTTCTTGCTAAATAATCGGTGTTCCAAATTTAAAGGCACTTTTTTTACCACTTTTCCATAATCTTAAATATTGCACACACGATTTACAAATACAATTAGGAGCCCAAGACTTTTCAGTTATCTAAAAGCATCCCAAAATACTCAAAATAGGTATTTTTCACCAACTCTGATATAACTTTTCTACAATTGTTAAAGACATATTCTCCGCATATATAGCAAAAATGATTTGGATTGTTTAAACAACGTCTCCGTGAACTACTCATGACGCAAAAACTTCAGATACTAATCTTAACACAGTAAAATACGCACCTTCGATCATACCCTAGATTTAAACAACAATAGATTTGTTTGAAGGCTGTTTATGGTCGGTGGGGGAGACGCTTTTTTGATGTTTGACAGACATAAACATATTTCCTTATACTGTCTTTCAGTTTAATTGCTTGTCGTGACTTTTTCGGTGTTTTTAAGTGTTAGAAATTACTATAAATGCGAAGTATACAATTAATATTAACAAAAAGAGGATTTAAAAACATATTTTTTTCGGTAAATATGGTTAGATATTGTTTACATATTGAAATAATAATAATAAAAATTTAGGCAACCATATATTCATACTTTGTTTTCAGAATTGACGTACCTAGGGGTATGTTCGAAGGACGTACCGATGATACTCGTTTAAATAATGCAATTAGAAAAGGATAGCATAAAATCGGTGTATGTGTGTACCAAGAAATTAAATATCTACTGTTTATCAACACTTTTTCAAATATAAATAAAAATATTATTACGTTATTCAGCGTTCAAACAACCGGGCCCTAGTTCTGACGTTATGCTACTTCTACAGGGGTATGTTCGAAGATACGCACGTTATCGATAACTAAATACGCATAAATGATAAAAATCAAAAAAAAAGTAACTCGAGCTGCACAAAAATATTTGAGGTTAGATTTGACAAGAACAGGTCGTAAGTGAATATTATTAACCATAAAATTCACGGCAACAGACAAAAAGTTAAATTTCGTAAACTAGTGTAATATATGTATTTAATATATGAGAAGTAATAGATTATTGCTGAAATTACTATAATCCTGTCCTGAGATAATGTTTAATTACGACCCAGAGAAAGTTTCGGCAAGTTCAAACGTCGGTAGTTGTATTTAGTATTATTTGGGGTTTCTCTGATGTAATGTATATTTTAGAGATTAGGGGCTTTCTAAACTAACTGGTTTTGCGGCTTACCCAGTAAATAGCAATTTAGTTTCTCTTAGAGAACGCGAGTTTGACGCTTGACAACCGAATTGGGGAAAATTTTGATGGGGAATTCGGGGAGAAAATTGTAATCTTCCATTAAGGAGTGTGAATATTTGATTGGTTTTCTTTCGTGCGTGATACTGGAACTTTTTTGTACTGATACATAAATGATACTTACGGGTGTTATTAGCTTAACTGATGTACGGGGAAAATGTATAGGAAAACCTTGAAAGTATGATTGTTAGAGAAATATGATCGTCAAAACTACTATATACCACTGTATATATACAGGTGTGGAAAGTCGAGAACAGAACCTCTTAAAAAAAGGGAACGTAACAAAAAGCGACGGACAACCTGTTTAGCCATGTTGAAGAAGTGAAATAAAGAATACTGTTGTATCGTAGCCTGCTTCCTGATTTCTAGCAAAAATGGCGTCGGACAAGGACTTTTCGCTGGTCGTCAAAACACAGTGGGTCGAAAGCACGGATTTGATGTTAAAAATAAAAATCGCAGACTGAAACTTTAAAATTATGAAAATAAATTCGAAAAACGTCTAATGTGGTTCAACGCTTTAAAAATAAAATAAAAAGAATAATTGTATTTCCATGAATAAAATATTGCGCTTGACTTCAAGGTACATTTTAAATATAATACTATAATAATAAATACATGGATATTGAAAATCGTTAAAAAAGCGAAAGTACTTTTTCCTCTATGCTTCAGAATTCTTAATAAATACCAATGCAAATAATTTGTAAGTAATATAATATTTATTAATTCACATAAATGAATAAATAATACGACTGTAATAAAAATAATAAAAAGAACTTTTGAGTCACTGCCTTCTGTGTTAACAGCTCTTTTCTCATTCTCCAATACGTATGAATTGTTATTCGAATCCTTACTATGTCAAAAACAGTGTAAGGATCTATTGACGCCAAAAGTTTTGGAACACATCCTCCATATTTTTTTTCGAGAAGATTTTCGGGCAAAGTCTAGACAATAGTTTCTTATCAACTTGTCCGTTGATTTTTGTGCATCTTTCGATAGTTTACCTATCGGTAATATTGCAAGTGATGTCTGGTCAACGAAGTAAGTCATTTGTGGATTCCTGTTGGAATGTTGTACCAAGAATATCCTTTGAAGAATAATCTTGCTGTTTGAAGTTTGTATTCCCAAAACTTCTCTATTGCAGTTTAATGTCCGCTTCCAATAGTTTGCAATATGACAGGAAACCGGAGGATCAGTTTTCGCTTTACTCTTGTTATAATGGCTGTAGCTTGAAATACTCTGTATTTACTGAGACACAGTATCAATGTTGTTGAACTGAGATGTTGTTTGGCAGAGGTAACAACGTTGGACCGATTTCGCTTCAGCCAAAGCATTCACCTAGCCATCTATCATCGTCATAGATAAATTTTAACTGTACTGAAGCTCGGGTGGCAAAGAAAACTCTATTATATGGTGCAAGTTGTCTGGTTCTAGTTCATAATTTCTATTTTCGTTAAAGACTTTTGTTCGGTTTTCTTAATAAATTCAAATTTCAGAGACCCGCAATTCATAGTAGACGAGGGTTTGGAATTGTACAACACAATCTGTTCTTGTTGAGTTTGCGTGTTAATACCTGCTAATTGAAGTGGAATAAGAGAGGTTAGGAATAAGTTTGTATCAAAAGTAGTCGGATCAGTGAATTTGATTTTGTACTGGCTCTGACCTGACGTTCCATCGAAGCCCCATTTGCAAATGAAACTCATATCTACAAATCTAATTTATCGATTTGTTCAAGGGCGTCTAATTTTAAGTGATATAATTCGATCCACTGTATGATCCAGTAAGCCTTGGAATTTAACTTCGGCTTTTGATTTAGTAAAAGTTAGATACTCGTCATGTGGATAACATGCTTTTTTTGTATTTTACACACCAGAATACGGCGAAAATATATTATTGCTTTTCTGTTTAGCCCAATTTTGTAATCGTTGATATTTGTTTCTTGACAATCCAATGTCAAATAGAAGAGCGACGCACAAATATAACTGGGCGCGACGCAACCACAAAACTGTTGCTTTTAACCTGAGACGAAACTTTAGAAAGAAAGGACTGGCCATTCATATTACCGAGGTCTAATAGAAACGTTGCTATAGCCAAACTTCTATTTTAAATTTCTTAACTAGAAATTATTTTGGCCGTTTCTCAAATTCTAACCCACTAAGCCCGTCTAACTTCTTTCAGATAGTTCGGACAGAAGATCGTAGGGAACGCCTACCGCAATATTACCCCCGCTAACCTCCGTGCGACACGAAGACGAGCAGTACCTCGAAACGAATGAGAGGATGTATTTACTTTTCGTCTAAACTTATAACGTAATCGACGGAATTTGGAATATTTAATGACTATTTGATACATTGATTGTTTTAAATACATCAAATGGTCGAAATACAAAAAAATTAGTTTTTTTTGGGCGTTAAGAAAATTGATATTTCTGTTACAAAATAAACATTTATTCTAATAAAAATACTAGTGAAACGCAACGGTAATTTCTAAGTAAATAAGCTAATAGACCCCTTTAAAATTAAAAATCATTCTCAAAAATAAACTTTTATTCTGGTAAAAAATAAAAGTAACACGTTCAGTAATTGTAAATAAATAAACAAATAATTAAATGCAATTTAAATCAACAAAAACACCTAAAAATCTACAAGAGGTGTTCAAACAGGCCTCCACTTTGAGCGAGGCAATAACCCAGTCTATTGTAAAATATGGTTCGCGTATTTGCCAACACTTCAGGGGTTATATCCCTATTAGCTTTAAAATATTCCGAACTGTTCGAGCGTTCATATCAAGTTTTTCGGCAATTACGGTACTATTGCAAGGAAAATTAATTTCTGCTAAACTACAAACGTCAGTCTCCCCGATTTGTTCGTTCTTCAGTAATTTGAGGAACCGGTTGCTTCTCATTATTATCAGTGCATTTTTTACAAATTTTTAGACAACCGGTTGTCTCAAATTTTTTAATAATTTCCGAAATTCTAAATTTTCAAGGAACAGGATGATTTTCGCACATAAATACAAATCTGTCGATTATTTACCAGAATAGTGTACCGCTTAATAATGTGCTCTTGTTGTTCCGTGGAATAAACTACCATTGTAACAAAAAAATTTCGCGAAACACGGTACTTACCCTTCGACAGCCGAATGAAAGCAAATAACTTGGAATCCTCTTGTTGTGCTAGGGCGTGGCGTATGCTGCCGCCCGCTCTCACCGCGCCATTGGATTACCCCTCATCCGAGGGCCCAACTGGTAATTTACACGTAAGTTGATGCTTACGATACTTATTCTTCTGTCTCATTCTGATTTGATGAATAATATAGTATTTTCTTTATTTTACTTAAGAAACGTCCAGGTGTGGATTTTCCAGACCTGTATATATATATATATATATATATATATATATATATATATATATATATATATATATATATATATATATATATATATATATATATATATATATATATGTATATATTGAATGAAAGGGAGAAAGAAACAGATGCTAATATTCAGAATAAGTTGTATTTCACTTGAAAAGCCAATCAAATAATTTAAGAAATATCGTAATTTTGAAAATAAGATTTTGATTAGATGCAGTTAAGTTCGATCACGTAAAAATGCGAAAGATGTAGCATCAAGAAGTTCAGCAGGATTTGATCCTTAAAAGTTCTTCTCGAAAAGATTATTTAAAGAGATAGGATACAAAAAGATTGTTTAGCTCTGTAAATTGTTTTTTTTTTCTAATATTATAGGTATTCACAGGCTTAGAAAGATGATCGATATTACTTTGGTTCCTAAAATGTTGACAAAATATTGAAGCGAATATTCTTGTCTATCGGAGACAGACTTATGTACCATTGGGCTATATTTCATTACATTAATTTATAATTTTACGATGAAATACATTATTGAGGGTTCGTAAGAGCAAAGTCGCTAGTAATAACTACTTAAATAATAAAGAAATAGTTTACGTATTACATTTACGTCTATAAATCACAACTATATTATCCGTATGATCTATTAAGTTAGTAACTTTTCCACTTTCTTGCAGGTGCTACAAATTTAGTAAGTGATTTCGTAGCTTGGAAGTTTTAGGTTTAATTCCCTTAGGACTGTCGCAATAACTTTACTTGTCTGAAAATTGTACCCAATAATTTAAAGGAATTTATATGTTCCGTGCAATTGATTAAACTAATATTTCTTTTAGTTGGAAATTTGTAGATTCGTTGGTGTAAATTATTAATGAGATACCTTGGACAACAAATAGATAAACTTTATTTCTTTACTAGCAAAGACAATTAGCTATACTAATCTTTGATACTAGCTAATTTGAAAAGTTTCTAGACTGCCACATAGATGGCGTTGATATCAGAAAATATATACTGTTGCTGGAATGTTTCATACTTCTTATAAACACAAGTGATTGGTCCAATATTTTTTTTCTAAAGCTGTTTGAGATCGACGTGTTTTGCTTTTTTTTAAATGGAAAAATTGGAAATTCGATATATATATATATATATATATATATATATATATATATATATATATATATATATATATATATATTTATCTACCATTGCTCAATTAGTATGGAATATTTAGAGGAAAAAGTTTTAGAAAAATTAAATTTTAATATAATATTTTTCAAACGTTTTGTCGATGATTGCATAGCAGCCGTACCACAAAATTAAATAAATAAAATTCTCCAAGAGTGTAACAGTTTCAACGAAAAATTACAGTTCACGACCGAAACAGAGAATAATAATAAAATAAATTTTTTAGATATGACACTTATACGAGGAATAAACAAAATTTTAACTGAATGGTACGCTAAACCAATTTGGTCAGGTAGATATCTAAACTATTTCTCTAATCATTCAAAAACTCAAAAAAATAGCGTTATAATCGGTCTATCTGATCGTGCTATCTCCCTAACGTCTCCAGAATTCCGACCAAAAATACTGCGAAAAGTAAAAGAGACACTAATAAATAATAATTTAAACGAAAAGACTATCACCAAAATAATTGATAAACGAACATATAAGTTTTATAATAACGTAAAGGCAAAAAACATAGAACATAAACAGCAAAAATATGTGGCATTACAGTACACTAGTGAGCTGTCAGAAAAAATAAAATACATTTTAAAAAAGCATGATATTATCGTATGCCACAGGTCACATAATAAATTAAATACATTGTTCACAAATTTAAAAAGTAAAACTCCTCTAATGAATAAATCAAATATAATATATTCGATCCCTTGCACAAATTGTCCCAAAAAATATATAGACATGACGAACCAATTACTGAATAACAGATTAAATGGCCATAAATAAACAAAAAAACGCCTCAACAGCGTTAAACAAACACACACAGGACGAAAAACATACTTTTGATTATAACAGTACCATTATAAAAAACAAAGATATAAATTACCAAAAATTACACATAACGAAAATGATTGAAATTAAAAGATAAAAACACTGTTAACGACAGAACAGATATGGGAAATTTGAGCCACATTTACGCAAGCCTAATTTAAAAAAAATATATTAAATATTCGATCCGGTCAAATAAGAATCAAAAATTGAATATCCTCTTAAACATAAAACCAAACATATACCTTATTTGTTTTTTTATGCATTGTAAAATATAAAAAATATTAAAAAAAATAAAACACATTCGCATTACTCGTATCCTCAGTAGACAATGTAAAATTTGAATTTTATTTTGTAACAGAGCTACAAAATGTCAAGGTGTGTACCGGTAAAATTAAATATTTTAAAAAAATTTAAAGTTTTGAATACTGTTTTTAAGTGTCTTGTTTGTTTTTTGAAATTGTAAATATGTTTTTTATGTGGTGTATTTTAATTATATATTTTTAGGAGGAAAGAATTTTCAAATGCCTTGAATAAAGGGCGAAACGTCAATCGTTTTGTATTTTTATTAAATATACAACCTAAACCCAAGAAAAGTCAAAGTAAAGATAAATGATTTATATATATATATATATATATATATATATATATATATATATATATATATATATATACGTATATATATATATATATATATATATATATATATATATATATATACATACATATATATATATATATATATATATATATATATATATATATATATATATATATATATATATAATCCCAGATACGCACCTCAATTTACCTTGGCCATGTTTCTTATTTGAAGTATTTGACGATTCCTTCAGTTACTATCAACTTAATATATTTTTTTTATTTGGAAACCTTTTTACTCAGTTTTTTCTGATTTATAAATAAATATATTATTTCATATTATCAATAAAATAACAAAATTTTATCATATTTTGGCAATTAGGAATCCCTTTTAATTTTGGGTTTCAAAGCTTAATATTTCATTTAGTTACCAGTTCACGTCAAATGGCCGAACAATCAGAAAAAAATTTAAAAAAAAATTATATCACGTGATCAATTACTATAAAAGCTAAAATTCATTTTTTTAAAGGGAGTACAGGTCCATCATTTGTACGGTTAACATCATCAGTTTGGCTCATAAAAAATTTTGCATAACCTCAATGTTCAGTTGAAAATTTGAAAAGTAAAAGTAGTAGTGATTAATGATCGGCCATAGTTAAAAGAAAGAATCGTAGAGCTTGGAAAGAAAAATTTTCTGGAGACTGAAAGTCCATTTTTGAAGAAGTAAAAGAAGTTCAATAAATCAATAAATGAACTAAGTCAATAAGGAAGCAGCTATGAAAAATATTTAATTAATTGGGAAAGGAGAAAGGATTTATAAATTTTTGTTTTATTAAAAGAAAGGAACGAGGCAATATAAAACGTGGATATTAAAATTTTTCTGGAGATTTAAAAAGGTATTTATCTATTCTGTCACATATAGAAATTTTTAACTAGCCTGAAAATAATTTGATAAAGTAGATTTATACTAACATTATTATGAAAAATTATAGTTAATAATAAAATAATTTGATAATATAGATTTATACTAACCTTATTACAAATAGTTGTAGTTAATAATAAAAATAAATTGTTTAATTTGCACTGCATCAAGATCGCTTTTAATAATAATATAGCACACACTAAAATATTTATAGATTATTTAAATAAAATCATATATCTCAAGTATGCATTTGTAACCGTTTAGATATTTATGCTATATATATACATATATATGTATATATATATATATATATATATATATATATATATATATATATATATATATATCGAAGGTTTTTGAGTATCCCGTGTATGTGCTGAGTCCCTCTCAGGACTGTAAGGCAGCTGACGTTTCAGCGAAATCTCATTCACCATTTTCAAAGCTCACTGTATCGCGTCTACGAGCGATACGATTAAAATGTATCCCTTTTTTATCGAACAAAAACTCCGTACAAAGACCTTTAACCAAGCTGATGGTATTTTGTTCATTCACATACAATAAAAGAATATCAACAAGGCTAGAAAAACACTCACTAAGCACAAGAAACAGACTACATCGGCTCGAGACAAAGTACAAAATTAATTTTGACATCTCCCAAGAAATTGCTAACATGAAACATGACACACAGCAAAATAAATTCGTGAGACCATTGAAATTAAAGATTCAGAATTTTGCAATAAAAAATCACAATATGACCCTTATTCACTAAGAACATAACCTTCTTAAAATCAACTGCAATCAAATATAATCAAAATTACCTAAAGGCGAGAAAATCCTTGTCATAATAAATTCCATGTGATAGATGTAATGGTGTTTACATCGGAGAAACCAGCCAGTATCTTAAAAACAGATTGAATAGCCATAAATACGATAAAGAAATCAAACCGTTTCTTGTTTTTGTGTTGAATTTGCTTGTAAAATTCTTTCAAAAAGCAGGGTCCCAATTTCTAAAAGGCCGATATTTATACACTTGATTTTCTAAGTAATCCCAGAAAAAAAAGTTCCTTGGAGTAATGTTCGATGACCTTGAAGGCCAAGGATCATCCAATCCATTTGTTGGGGAATTGTTGATTTAGCCCATTATAATTATTTAAACGGAATTAACTCTATTTGCTTAGTAACTTTATTTTCAAATAAATATTTCGTAATTTCAGCACATATTTAAATGTATACTATGCGATAACTACATTTAAATTTTCCCTAGAGTTTGTTTCCTTTTCTGTTATTTTCCAACTACACTTAACTGAACATAGAGGTGGGTGTTTTAAATCCATGTAGTTATTATATATAGATTAAAGATCGTCAGAAGAATTATCATGATATTTACCAAGAAATAAAGACAATGGAAGTTCAACATATATCAACTACTTCACAATAAAAATCGTTATCAATGACGTTCAAACAATTTACCTAGTTGCCTATACAGGTTGAGTCAACGATTGGATGAAGTAGGTTTGTGCCTTTTCGGTGAAATTAACAAAGAAACTATATTTATTGTTTGATACAGTTTATTTTTACGCAGATTTTAAAAATATTTAGGACTCTACAGGGTGAGCCAAAAAACTAGGACAGCATAAAGTTGTATTTTTTTAAATAGAACACCCTATATACGAATCGTATTTTCGATTTAGCTTATAATTTTAAATCTTTTTTATTAAAAGTTTACTATAACAAAACTTTATAGTTATTAAGGGTTTACTATAATAAAACAAGTTAACATAATTTTTATCTAATATTTGCAATAAAAGCTACAGGGTGTTGAACACATCGGCTCAAATTTGAACAAGTATATTTTCATGTTATTTAATAGAGTAATAAAAACCCTAAAAGTTTTGTTCAATATATCCTATACCTATTTATAATAGTTTTTGAGATATTTCAGTTTTTCTTATTTTCCATACTTTTTTACAGAAATAGTCTTCATTATCATAGTAGCCATGTAAAATAATAAAAAGAAACTACAGAAACAAACAGAATGTGGTTAAATATGATGAAATACATTATTCGTTATATTACAACGGCAATAGTTTAATTAAACATAATGTGAAAAAATTAACACAACAATAACGACAAGGCAAATACATATTTACTTTTATACTAAATTGAAACAAAAAAATTACCTATTAAATACTGAGATTAATTATTTCTTTTTAATAAGTGTTCGAATAAACGACCCTCTTGTGCAATGCACAAATTTAGTCTTTTTTGCAGATTTTCTCGGACCCTGGACAAAATTAGTGGCGTTATTGTTCTACAGGTATCTCTAATCCTGTTTCGCATATCTTCCACTGTTGTTGGTGGATTAACATACACCTTATTTTTAATATAACCCCATAGGAAGAAATCTAATGGGGTGATGTCGCAAGACCTTGGTGGCCACTCAATGAAACCCCCACGTCCAATCCATTTTTGCGGATATCGTTGGTCCAAAAACGCACGAACTTCACGATGGTAATGCGGAGGCGCACCATCGTGCTGGAACCACATACTGTCGAGCTCATCCCTATCGAGACCTTGAAGCAGTTGGGGTAGTTCTTCTTGTAGAAAATTCAGGTAACTATGACCATTTAGTGGTTCATTAAAAAAGTGGGGTCCAATAATTCGATTATGATGAATACCACATCAAAGATTTAATGGTTTTGATGTTGCACCTCTTTAATCCAAAATGGGTTTTCTGTGGCATAATAATGCATGTTGCGTCTATTTACGGCACCGTTACTTCTAAAAGTAGTAGTTTTAATTGAATCTCCGCATTTATTGTACGACAAAAGTTTACACGACTTTCAAAATCCTGTCCATGCAATTCTTGGTGTAATTCCATGTGATATGGATGATACCTATATTTCTTGGTAGTACAATTAGCGGTGGATTGTGATGGTTCACATAATGCTGCTAACTGACGGCTACCAATATAAGGATTTTTCTGAACATTTAACAATACTTGTAGTTCTTTTTCTTCATTAGTTACTGGTTTGTTGACCACTTTACGTTTTGGATAATCAACAGTACCTGAAGAATCAAATCTTTGCATTAAGTTTTGAAAAGTATGGGTATTAGGCTGGCGTCGATCAGGATACTTCATTTTGTAAATTCTTTGAGCAAGAAGGCAATTTTTTTGAGCCTCTCCTATTGTATAAATCATATCTATTAACTCATTCTTTGGAAAATTCATTTTACAATATAAGATGAAAGCTTTTATTGCAAATATTAGGTAAAAATTATGTTAACTTGTCCTTGGCCTTGCTAAATTCCAAATTTGAATATATTTGTCACAAAATTGAAAACGTTATTTAGGATTGAATTGATGCTTGAAAATGTGACTTTTTTTCTTTAAACTTAATTATCTCAGAAACTATAAAGTTTTGTTATAGTAAACCCTTAATAAAAAAGATTTAAAATTATAAGCTAAATCGAAAATACGATTCGCATATAAGGTGTTCTATTTAAAAAAATACAACTTTATGCTGTCCTAGTTTTTTGGCTCACCCTGTAGAGTCCTAAATATTTTTAAAATCTGCGTAAAAATAAACTGTATTAAACAATAAATATAGTTTCTTGGTTAATTTCACCGAAAAGGCACAAACTTACTTCATCCAATCGTTGACTCACCCGGTACTTATTCTTCTTTGAAGCAATTAAAGGAAAGTATATGTTCAAACCGTTTATTTCCTACAAATACAACTCTGGTTCCCTTTACAAATGTGTCTCGTCAGCGGAGCTGTATCCAACCAAGAGCAACATTCCCCGTAAATAACTATCCATATAACACAAGGCAGTATAAATGTTTATTTAAGTCTTATGTTTGTTTGTGCGTTGTCTAGTAAGATTAAATAATGATATTTTTCTTCCATGTATATCAAATTTGATTTCAGGCCGTACGTTGTATTTTATGAAGTGTTTTACAAGAAAAAAAGAGTTATGTAAAATTAAAACATCACACTGTCAAAAACTTTTATCAAAACGCTGCATAAATTCAAATTTTCTCTTCCGTTTGTTTGTTTTTCAATTATTTTCCGACTACACTTGACTGAAAATAGAGGTGGGTGTTTTAAATCCTGGTGGTTATCACAGGATTTTTCAGCCTTTATGAATAAATAAATATTAATTACTCAATGAAAGCTGAATGCTTTTAGGTTAAAATTTTAACTAACGAGGTGTTTTTTGAAATATACTTTTAAATATTTCGTGTAGAGTATTTTATAAACTTTAGAAATAGTGTGAAATAATAAATCTGTTTAAGAGTCATGAAAGTTAAATTTAAAGTGAATTTTTTAAAGATTCGTTAATATTACGTATATAATATATAAAGGAATCAAACTGTTTCAGATCTTCACTTTTTATCATCTTCTTCTTCCTCTTGTTATAGGCTTACAGCCTGTTTTTTTCCAACTC
The DNA here is from genome assembly GCA_034092305.1 of Diaprepes abbreviatus. Lineage (NCBI taxonomy): Eukaryota > Metazoa > Arthropoda > Insecta > Coleoptera > Curculionidae > Diaprepes > Diaprepes abbreviatus. The sequence goes on along the minus strand of JASJET010000230.1, from coordinate 873,795 downwards.
AATCATTCATTTGATGTTGAATTCCAGGACTCTCTCCATCGTTTAGGTGGTCTACCTATTGGTCTTCTGGTTTCCGGTGTTCCATCTCGGGCGATTCTCGCTATCCTATTTTGCGCCATTCTTCCTACGTGCTCATTCCAGGCTCTTCTGCGCTTCCGTCCCCATCTTACTATATCCTGCATTCCATGTTCCTCGCGTATTGTTGAATTGCGTATGTGATCTCTTAATGTGTATCCCGATATTCTTCTTAGTACTTTCATTTCGGCAGTTCTTAGAATTGATTTTGTTTTTGTGTTGTCAGCTCTCGTCTCTATTGCGTACGTCATTATCGGTCGAATACAGGTCTTGTAGATTTTTGTTTTTGCGTCCTTGCTCATGTATGTGTTGTGCCATATTATATCCGCCAGGCTTCCTGAGTTTCTTACTTCTCTTGTTCTGTCTTGGTTTGCGGATATCTCTTTAAGTAATTAAAGGTCATGAGTTGTTCTGTTGGTTTGTCATCCACTACTAGTTTGCATCTTAAGGGCACTTTGCTTATTACAATTGACTTAGTTTTATCGATGGATATTTTCATGTTGAATTGCTTGCTTATGGTGTGGAATGCAAATAGAAGTCTTTGGAAATCGTCTTCATTTTCCGAGACTATGACGGCGTCATCAGCGTAACATAATATTGTTATTTCCCCGGTATTCATTCTGTACCCTGGTGCCGCTCTTTTGACGTTCTCAATTATTTGGTCCATTACTACGTTAAACAGTAATGGACTCAGAGAGTCCCCCTGTCGTATGCCCGACGCTATAGGTACCTCCTTAGTTAGGTTGCCGCTTACTGAGATTTGTGTTGTGGTGTTGGAGTTTAGCTGTTCAACTATGTTAATTAAATTGTTTGGGATGCCTTTAATTCGCATTATTTGCAGAATATCATCCAGTCTCACCCTATCAAAAGCTTTAGTGAGATCTATAAAGCACATAAAAGCCGGCTTAGTAAATTCAATAGATTTCTCTGCTATCTGTCTTACGATGAATATGGCATCTTCTGTAGATCTGTTTTTGCGGAAATCTTGCTGTTCTTCTGATATTCTGCAATAGTCAGTTATTATACCTTCAAGGATTTTGGTGAATAATTTCATTATTGAATTTAATAAAGTTATTCCTCTATAGTTTTTCGTGATTTTCTTATCACCCTTCTTGAAAATAGGTACTGTTATACTTTTCTTCGAATCTCGGGGTATCTCTTGGTCTTTAATTATTTTGTTAAAGAGTTTTGTTAGGTGTTCGTGTAATGCATTTCCACCATATTTAATTAGTTCGTTGGGAATATTGTCGGGTCCTGGGGCTTTTCTCGTTTTTAATTTGGCTATCGTGTCTTTCGTCGTTTGGAGGCTTACTTCCTTGGTGTATTCGTCATATTCAGATGCATTTTCGGATGGGTAGTTGTTCTGTTGTGATTGATCTGTATTTCTATATAGTGTTTTAAAGTGTTCTTCCCATTCGTGCTTAGAAATTTTTTGGGATTGTGTATATTTACCTTTTTATCTCTTATCTAAAATATTTTATATAAACCTGACATGTTTCGTAGCACTGATACTTCATCAGATGTCGATTGGTAACCACAAACAAAGTTAAGAAATAAATATTATTAAAGGTGTTCAGGTACCTATTTAAAAATTCATAGATTACAAATTTTAATTGTTCTACTATAATAAAACTTAAAACAATTCGCATTATAAAAAGTATTCTTGTTTTTTTGTGCTCTTTAAATTTAATGTTAAAGGTACGGCCTGTTTGACCTATGTAACTTTGAACGCCGAATTTTTGCTCTTTGCAGGTTTTATCTTTATTATTTTTAATATATTTGCTAAGGTTATTATTAGTTTTGAAAGCAATATTAATATTCTGGCTTTTAATATATTTTTAATTTTGTTGTAACTATTACTTACGTAATTAATTGTTTTGATTTTTTTGTTTTGTTGTGTTGTATGAGAGTTAAAGCGTAAGGATTTGTTATATATGGTTGTATTTGTATGGGAGGGTTTGCGGAAAAAATATTCTGATGTAAATTACTTATATATTGTAAAAATGTATTTAATTGTCTTTATGTTTCTCTGAAGCAGACCAAAATATCATAAAACCAGTTGTATCTTTCGTATCAGCACCAGCCTATAAAGTATCTAAAAAACTTATTGATATTATCCTTGAAAATAACAACTTTATTTTAAATCTAGTATAAAAATTCATCAGAATTTATCAATAAGATATATATCCCTAATAATGTCTTTTGACGTCAAAAATTGTACTCACCCTTGTTCTTCAGCGTTGTCACTGGATTACAATAAAAGATGTTGTTTATCTTTCCCCATATAAAATGATATAAGACAGTTAAATCAGAAGATGTGGGGAGACCACAAAAAGGGTCCATTGTTGACGATCTACTTGTCAAAAAATGTTGCTCGTAAGAAGTTGGTAACTGGAAGGGTTCTGTGTGTTGGAGCGCTATCATGTTGGTAAAAAATTTTCCTGTGTTCCGCCATAGGTAAATTGCTTAAATGTTGATTATCTAACTCTGCTAGAATTTTTCTCCTACAAAAGTTAATACCTAATTTAAAATGAGGACATAATTTGCTTTTTATCATTTAAGTTTTCTTCATAAAAATGTAATTTTATTATTTCATCATTTCTTACAGCACAAAATACGATAAATTACCAGGTTCCTTGAAAATTCCGCAGTCTTACTGCATGAGAATTTGAATCTCTGTGGATTATACTTGACTTAATTGTAACAGCAATAATTCCTTAAAAATTCCGCAGTCTTACTGCATGAGAAATTGAATCTCTGTGGATCATATTTGACTTAATTGTAACAGCAATAATTCCTTAAAAATTCCGCAGTCTTATTGCATGAGAAATTGAATCTCTGTGGATCATACTTGACTTAATTGTAATAGCAATAGTTCCTTGAACATTCCGCAGTCTTACTGCATGAGAATTTGAATCTCTTTGTATCATATTTGACTTAATTGTAACAGCAATAATTCCTTAAAAATTCCGCAGTCTTACTGCATGAGAAATTGAATCTCTGTGGATCATACTTGACTTAATTGTAATAGCAATAGTTCCTTGAACATTCCGCAGTCTTACTGCATGAGAATTTGAATCTCTTTGTATCATATTTGACTTAATTGTAACAGCAATAATTCCTTAAAAATTCCGCAGTCTTATTGCATGAGAAATTGAATCTCTGTGGATCATACTTGACTTAATTGTAATAGCAATAGTTCCTTGAACATTCCGCAGTCTTACTGCATGAGAATTTGAATCTCTTTGTATCATATTTGACTTAATTGTAACAGCAATAATTCCTTAAAAATTCCGCAGTCTTACTGCATGAGAAATTGAATCTCTGTGGATCATACTTGACTTAATTGTAATAGCAATAGTTCCTTGAACATTCCGCAGTCTTACTGCATGAGAATTTGAATCTCTTTGTATCATATTTGACTTAATTGTAACAGCAATAATTCCTTAAAAATTCCGCAGTCTTACTGCATGAGAAATTGAATCTCTGTGGATCATACTTGACTTAATTGTAATAGCAATAGTTCCTTGAACATTCCGCAGTCTTACTGCATGAGAATTTGAATCTCTTTGTATCATATTTGACTTAATTGTAACAGCAATAATTCCTTAAAAATTCCGCAGTCTTATTGCATGAGAAATTGAATCTCTGTGGATCATACTTGACTTAATTGTAATAGCAATAGTTCCTTGAACATTCCGCAGTCTTACTGCATGAGAATTTGAATCTCTTTGTATCATATTTGACTTAATTGTAACAGCAATAATTCCTTAAAAATTCCGCAGTCTTATTGCATGAGAAATTGAATCTCTGTGGATCATACTTGACTTAATTGTAATAGCAATAGTTCCTTGAACATTCCGCAGTCTTACTGCATGAGAATTTGAATCTCTTTGTATCATATTTGACTTAATTGTAACAGCAATAATTCCTTAAAAATTCCGCAGTCTTATTGCATGAGAAATTGAATCTCTGTGGATCATACTTGACTTAATTGTAATAGCAATAGTTTTTTGAACATTCCGCAGTCTTACTGCATGAGAATTTGAATCTCTTTGTATCATATTTGACTTAATTGTAACAGCAATAATTCCTTAAAAATTCCGCAGTCTTATTGCATGAGAAATTGAATCTCTGTGGATCATACTTGACTTAATTGTATTAGCAATAGTTCCTTGAACATTCCGCAGTCTTACTGCATGAGAATTTGAATCTCTTTGTATCAAATTTGACTTAATTGTAATAGCAATAATTCCTTGAAAATTCCGCAGTCTTAGTGCATGAAACTTTGAATCTCTTTGTATCATATTTAACTTAATTGTAATAGCAATGTTTCCTTGAAAATTCCGCAGTCTTACTGCATGAGAAATTGAACCTCTGTGTATCATATTGGACTCAACTGTGACAGCAATAGTAATTAAAAATTACTTTTTTAAAAAGAAATTATGAAAATTTCCTTATTTTTCCATACGATAAAAAAAACGTCTGTTACTAAACCCAAACCAATACGTGCGTGATATGCACTTTACAGCTTTTTTAACATAAAATTTAAGAATTTATTCGTCAATAAAATAAGACGACCCAAAAATTGCTCTGATCCTTTTACAAACTGCCGCCGCGCAGATTATCAGACCTTCCGAAATATAAATCGAAACTTGAGTAAATTAATACAATAATTAGTACACGCTCATTTTGTTACCCCGGGCAATTTAGTTAATCACGAAAATACATCTTAATTAATATGGATCTAAGCTATTACATGTTCTGGCCGGAATATAGACGAGCAACGACGAGCCGGCGATAAACTTACATGGACTTGAATTTGTCTTTGCCAGTACAGCAATTAATATCTGAGGCTTATCATGATGGCTATTAAAGTTACTGAATCAATTTAAATTCTACATAACGTTTTTTTAAAGTCGTTGGATAATTAAGATAAATAATTAGGTAACATATGTAACGTTTACAGTGTAATTTAAAAGGCATTTAAAATTCGAAGATGTTCTAATAGAAAGTATGAGGGTGATTCTTTTCTCTAATAAATTGATTGAGCTGGTAATAGTGAACATTATAATATAAATTTAGTTTTATAGTCCCAATATAGTTGTTAGAATGTCAAAAAATGGAGTATAGTGATTTATTGGCTGTATTTTTTTGAATCATCATCACTCTCTTTTAGTTTCAACTTACCACGATTCTTTTCGCTGGTCACTGATAACTGAATCAAAATGATGTAAGTATTATTCTATTCGAGATGGGAAATGCTTTCAGAACAGAAAACAAATTAGATATATAGTAGTAGGGGAAGAGCTTACTACAGTTCAAGAGGATGTTCCATATGTTCCCATGGATGAAGTAGAGGAAGTTCTTCAGAGCAAGAAGAACAACAAAGTAGTTGGGAATGACGGTGTTACAGCCGAATTAAGGCATATTCCGAAACAGTAGAATTGTACCAATATAATCCTCATTCACAGGATAGATAGCAAGGAAGACATCGGAAATTATAGACTAGTAACTTGCTATCAGTAAGATACAAAATATTTACGAAAATAATTAGCAAGAGAAAACAGAGCACACTTGATTATGCACAACCTCGAGAGCAAATATGTTTCAGAAGTGGTTTCAGTATATTATATCATATTAAAACACTAAGAGAAATAATAAGTCACATAAAAAATATATAATCTAGTACATGAGTCACATAAAAGAATATGATCTAGTACTGGCGCTAGCATTTATAAACTTTGAGAAGGCTTTCGACTCAGTATATCCTAGAACAGTTAGAGAAGCTCTAGTCGATCAAGGAGTAGACAAACAATATGTAGAAATGTTAAGTACCGGAAATTGAGAAACCACAGCTAGAGTAAACATGTATGAAAACATCCCAGAAATTTTTAATCAAAAAGGTGTCCGACAAGGAGATACAATACCCCCTAAGCTCTTCATAGCAACCCTAAAGAATATCTTCCGGAAATCAGACTGGAATAACAAAGGTTTAGGTATAGATTTAAGATTCGCTGATGATATAATTCTGATTGCTAAAAGTCCTGAATAATTGTAAGTGGTTAAAACTTGGATATTAAAGAAAGAAATAACCACAAAACTGCAAGTCATTCAAAAAGCCATGGAAAGATGCATGCTGGAAATAACTAAAAGCGATCGTAAAAAAGCTATATATATATATATATATATATATATATATATATATATATATATATATATATATTGTTGTAGGAACGACGGCCTATGGGCGCAACATCTTACCTATAAATCCCGTCAAGAAATGACTTCAAATATAATATCCAGAAATAATAAAGTACCTAAATAAGGGTGTCTGGGAAAGGAATCGGTAGTAGGAAACATACACCGACACTGGGACTCCTCCCCCTTTTCCCCCTCAGCCCCCATTGCCTTGAATGCGATGACCATGATGCACACGTGTGCGTTCCTGTAACACCTACGTAGTCAAGGTCAAATTAATATAAATTGTAAGCGTATACGTTTGCTTGTACACCTACCCCCCTTTTCCCGCTGCCTTTTTGGCTATGCACGTGTTATAGGGATGCACGTGTGGGCATCAATGTGGCCACATTCAAGGACTGGGGACTACTGGGTAAGGGAACCAGGAGCACAAGCAAACATATACGCTTCTAATGTATGCATCATGGTCACTGCATTCAAGGCAAGGGGGCAGCGGGAAAAGGGGGATAGAAGAACAAGCAAACATATACGCTTCCAATGTATATTAATTTGACCTTGACTATGCAGGTGTTACAAGAACGCATACGAATGCATCATGGTCATTGCATTCAAAGCAATGGTGACTGAGGGGAAAAGAGGCAGAGGAGTCCCAGTGTCGGTATATGTTCCCTACTATTGGTGAAACTCACTGATGAGTCCGCCACCGGTGTCAGGACAAAACACGCCTTAAAAATTTATAGTGGTCGAAAATTAGTTTGTACTTATGTCGTAACATCAATGAAAAATTGTTTTGAAGAAGTTGTTGTCAGTGAAACTATAACTAACCAAGAACCAAGATTCAAGGAAACTAGTGCAACGAAAGTCTATCCCATCCTTAACGGTTTTAGGGAGAAAAAAACCTTTTTCAAATATGTAGACTGTGAAACTATTTATTTTTGTTAGTTTTCTACCGTTCCTAGATATATTTGGATGTTCATTTGTACTGTTGATGACAATAGACCGACATCAAGTTCTACGGGTAATATCTTGCCGATACATTACCGAATGGTTAGTTGTTTTTTGCGAATTTCATACCTAGCTCATTATAGCTCTATTGACAAAACCATTAAAACTAGTATGTAGAGGGAACCTTCATTACATCAAATCAAATAAATTTGTTTTGTTTAAGCTTATTATAGTAAATATAGCAACATGACCACTGTTTTATCGTAAATTTAAGGTACTGATAATTAAAAAAGATGCTAAAATAGAGCTGCAAAAAACTCGATATAGCGTTAAAATCATTTTTGATAAATTTTATAAGTATTAAGCATACATTTTGTATTTAATATCTTGATTGGGTGTTTTTTTTCTAAAATTATAAATAAAAGAATTATACCATTTTTATACTTTTATATTTTATGGTCACCATGTATATCTGAGGCAAAGATTCTTGATACATTTTCTTTGTATCCTTAAAAATAAACGCACTTTATTTTGTGAATGAAGTTTACTCAATTTTCTTGTTTTTGACCCTTTCACGTCAAACAGGAGTTTTTGTGAAGATCATTTTTTTCATAAATTCACAAATAAGAAATGTTTCCTCTCTAGGGCTCAATTTGGGGGCACAATTTATATAGTGATAACAAAGTGTTCACAACATAGAGCAATATAATATACACAAGAATTTTTTGTAATTCATAAAACTATGATTGACCAGTTTTAAAGATGAAAAGAAGGAAGAACAATATAATAGAAAAAAGAATATTATTAATTGCAATAATGTTGGAAACATTAAATTTTGAATGTAAAGTTTTCGATAAAAATAAAAGGAATAGTGAAAACATTATATGTTGATCTTCGCAATATTAGGAGTACATTTAAAGCGGTTGAATAATAAATTCCTTCTTAAAAGCAAGTAACAACCTACAGTAAAAATCGTCTTTCCAATATTCAATCCCAATGGATTAAAATGACGGTAAGTTTGTGACAAAACTATTAAATACGGTTTTTTTATTTAATGGTCTTACTTGTATATATTGTTTTTTCAAAATACAGGTCTGGAAAATCTCAACCAGAAACTCAACGTTTCTTAAGTATGATAAAGAAAATACTATATTATTTTCAAATCAGAATGAGACAGAAGATAAGCATGTCGTAAGCATCGACATACGTGTAAATTACCAGTTTGGCCCTCGGATGAGGGGTAATACAATGTTGGCGCGGTGAGAGCGGGCGGCAGCATACGCCACGCCCTAGCACAAGAGGATCCCAAGTTATTTGCTTTCAATCAGGCCGTCGAAACGTAAGTACCGTGTTTCACGCCAAATTTTTTTTGTTACAATGGAAGTTAATTCCACGGAACAAAAAGAGCAGATTATTAAGTGGTACACTATTTTGGTAAATAATCAGCAGATTTGTATTTACGTACGAAAATCATCCTGTTCCTTGAAAATTTAGAATTTCGGAAATTATTAAAAAATTTGGGACAATTGGTTGACTAAAAATTTGTAAAAAATGCACTGATAATAATGAGGAGCAACCGGTTCCTCAAATTACTGAAGAACGAGCAAATCGGGGAGATTGACGTTTGTAGTTTAGCATAAATTAATTTTCTTTGCAATAGTACCGTAATTGCCTAAGAACTTGATATGAACGCTCGAACAGTTCGGAATATTTTAAAGTGGAACAAATATCGCTGTTACAAATTGCGAATAACTCAAGAAATTTTTCCGAAAGACCAGGAAACACGTGTTACTTTTATTTTTTACCAGAATAAAAGTTTATTTTTGAGAATGATTTTTAATTTTAAAGTGGTCTATTAGCTTAATTACTTAGAAATTACCGTTACGTTTCACTAATATTTTTATTAGAATAAATGTTTATTTTTAACAAAAATATCAATTTTCTTTACGCTCAATGGCCAACAAAACTAATTTTTTTGTATTTTGACTATTTGATGTATTTAAAACAATAAATGTATCAAATAGTCATTAAATATTCCAAATTACGTCGATTACGTTATAAGTTTAGACGAAAAGTAACAACACCCTCTCATTCGTTTCAAGGTACTGTTCGTCTTCGTGTTGTACGGAAGTTGGAGGGGATAATATTGGGCGTAGGCGTTCCCTACGATCTATGAACTAATCTGAAACAAGTTAGATGGGCTTAGTGGGTTAGAATTTGAGGAAACGGCCAAAATAATTTGTAATATTAAACCTCGGTAATATGAACGGCCAGTCTATTCTTTCTAAAGTTTCGTCTCAGATCAAAGGCAACAGTGTTTTAGTTGCGTCGCGCCCAGTTACAATTCAACGATTACAAAATTGGGCTAAACAGAAAGGCAGTAATATATTTTCGCCTTACTCTGGTGTGTAAAATACAAAAAAAAAGCATGTTATCCACATGACAAGTATCTAACTTTTACTAAATCAAAAGCCGAGGTTAAATTCCAAAGCTTACTGGATAATACAGTAGATCGAATTATATTGCTTCAATTAGACGCCCTTGAACAAATCGATAAATTAGATTTGTAGATTTGAGTTTCATTTGCAAATAGGGCTTTGATGGACTGTCAGATCAGAGCCAGTACAAAATGAAATTCACTGATCCGAATATTTTTGATACAAACTTATTCCTAACCTCTCTTATTCCACTTCAATTAGCAGGTATTAACACGCAAACTCAACAAGAACAGATTGTATTTTACAATTCCAAACCCTCGTCTACTATGAATTGCGAGCCTCTGAAATTTGAATTTATTAAGAAAACCGAACAAAAGTCTTTAACGAAAATAGAAAATTATGAACTGGAACCAGGCAACTTGCATCCTATAAAAGAGTTCGCTTTGCCACCTGAGCTTCAGTACAGTACAACTTATCTATAACAATGATATACGGCTAGGTGAATGCTTTGGCTAGAGCGAAATCGGTCCAACGTTGTTATCTCTGTCAAACAATATCTCAGTTCAACAACATTGATACTGTGTCCCAGTAAATACAGAGTATTTCAAGCTACAACTGTTAGCTCTACACGCATGTATTAGATTCTTCGAATGCTGCTTGTATTTGTCGTATCAACGTGACACACAGCAGTGGCAAGCTCGTAAGCAGAAAGACAAAGAGGTGGAAGCACAGACAAAGGCTACCATCCAACAGGCCTTTAAGGAGAGAGATTAGGACTTCTTGTTGACATGCCAAAGAAAAGGTTAGGAAGCACTAACGATGGCAACATAGTTCGACGTTTCTTCGAGAACAGTGATGAGTCAGCCATTATAACAAGAGTAAAGCGAAAACTGATCCTCCGGTTTCCCGTCATTTTGCAAACCATTGGAAGCCGACATTAAACTGCAATAGAGAAAATTTGGAAATACAAACTTCAAATAGCAAGATTATTCTTCAAAGGATATTCTTGGTACAACATTCCAACAGGAATCCACAAATGACTTACTCTATTGACCAGACATCATAGCATTTGCAATATTACCGATAGGTAAACTATCGAAAGATGCACAAAAATCAACGGACAAGTTGATAAGAAACTATCGCCTAGAGTTTGCCCGAAAATCTTCTCAAGAAAAAATATGGAGGATGTGTTCCAAAACTTTTGGCGTCGATAGATCCTTACTCTGTTTTTGACATAGTAAGGATTCGAATAACAATTCATACGTATTGGAGAATGAGAAAAGAGCTGTTAACAAAGAAGGCAGTGATTAAAAAGTTTTTTTATTATTTTTATTACAGTCGTATTATTTATTCATTTATGTGAATCAATAAATATTATATTACTTACAAATTATTTGCATTGGTATTTATTAAGAAGTCTTAAGCATAGAGGAAAAAGTACTTTTGCCTTTTTAACGATTATCGATATCCATGTATTTATTATTATAGTATTATATTTAAAATGTACCTTGAAGTCAAGCGCAATATTTTATTTATGGAAATACAATTATTCTTTTTATTTTATTTTTAAAACGTTGAACCACATTAGACGTTTTTCAAATTTATTTTCATGATTTTTATTTTTAATATCAAATCCGTGCTTTCGACCCACTGTATTTTGACGACCCGAAACCAGCGAAAAGTTCTTTCGCGACACCATTTTTGCTGTAAAGTAGGAAGCAAACTACGATACAACAGTATGCTTTATTTCACTTCTTCAACATGGCTAAATGGGTTGTCCATCGATTTCTTTTTTTTTCAGAGGTTCTGTTCTGGATTTTCCACACCTGTATAGGCATATTTCTGTATTTTCTAAAGCCAACGTATAAAGTCTCTTAAATGAACGCAATAAACCCGAGTCTCATCATTTTTTAAAATTCATCCAGCTATCTCCAACTCAACTAAAATTGGAAATGTGAAATTTAAAGGACTAGATTGGTTTTGTGTGAGTTAAAAACAGCGGTAGTAAACACAAAAATATGCTAAATATGGATCATATTTCATCACTAAACTACAAAACTTAAAACATATTCTCTCTTCCGTTGTTATTTCTATAAAATATCATTTTCCACATGATAAAAAATAATTTATTCAAAAACTCCTCGAAAATTTATGCCTTTATTCATAGTTCAGTTCGAACCTTAGTCTGATTGTGGAAGTTTTTTTAAATCATGGCTTTTTACCACGCGATCGTTTTCCCAAAAGTTGGTGAGAAACGTGTTTAGTTAAATTAATTTGAAATCGAACATAAAAATCCAAAAATAGATCGACCGTGGTTGGTAAGGGGAGTGTTTTGAATAAGAAAACGACGAGTTTTTTCCGGAAACTTTAAAATAGTTTTTCATCGAGCGATTTACTAAAAGATATTTTTTCAGGTCTGTCATTGCATTACTATTTACACTTGTACGGGTGAGTCAACAATTGGATGAAGTAGGTTTGTGCCTTTTCGGTGAAATTAACAAAGAAACTATATTTATTGTTTGATACAGTTTATTTTTACGCAGATTTTAAAAATATTTAGGACTCTACAGGGTGAGCCAAAAAACTAGGACAGCATATAGTTGTATTTTTTTAAATAGAACACCCTATATACGAATCGTATTTTCGATTTAGCTTATAATTTTAAATCTTTTTTATTAAGGGTTTACTATAACAAAACTTTATAGTTTCTGAGATAATTAAGTTTAAAGAAAAAAAGTCACATTTTCAAGCATCAATTCAATCCTAAATAACGTTTTCAATTTTGTGACAAATATATTCAAATTTGGAATTTAGCAAGGCCAAGGACAAGTTAACATAATTTTTACCTAATATTTGCAATAAAAGCTACAGGGTGTTGAACCCATCGGCTCAAATTTGAACAAGTTTAAATGAATAAATATCTTTTTTTTTAAATGGTACACCCTGTATATTTTCATGTTGTTTAATAGAGTAATAAAAACCCTAAAAGTTTTGTTCAATATATCCTATACCTATTTATAATAGTTTTTGAGATATTTCAGTTTTTCTTATTTTCCATACTTTTTTACAGAAATAGTCTTCATTATCATAGTAGCCATGTAAAATAATAAAAAGAAACTACAGAAACAAACAGAATGTGGTTAAATATGATGAAATACATTATTCGTTATATTACAACGGCAATAGTTTAATTAAACATTATGTGAAAAAATTAACACAACAATAACGACAAGGCAAATACATATTTATTTTTATACTAAATTGAAACAAAAAAATTATCTATTAAATACTGAGATTAATTATTTCTTTTTAATAAGTGTTCGAATAAACGACCCTCTTGTGCAATGCACAAATTTAGTCTTTTTTGCAGATTTTCTCGGACCCTGGAGAAAATTAGTGGCGTTATTGTTCTACAGATATCCCTAATCCTGTTTCGCATATCTTCCACTGTTGTTGGTGGATTAAAATACACCTTTTTTTTAATATAACCCCATAGGAAGAAATCTAATGGGGTGATGTCGCAAGACCTTGGTGGCCACTCAATGAAACCCCCACGTCCAATCCATTTTTGCGGATATCGTTGGTCCAAAATCGCACGAACTTCACGATGGTAATACGGAGGCGCACCATCGTGCTGGAACCACATACTGTCGAGCTCATCCCTATCGAGACCTTGAAGCAGTTGGGTAGTTCTTCTTGTAGAAAGTTCAGGTAACTATGGCCATTTAGTGGTTCATTAAAAAAGTGGGGTCCAATAATTCGATTATGATGAATACCACACCAAACATTTAATGACCAGTAGTTTTGATGTTGCACCTCTCCAATCCAAAATGGGTTTTCTGTAGCATAATAATGCATGTTGCGTCTATTTACGGCACCGTTACTTCTAAAAGTAGCTTCATCACTAAACATTACCTTGCATAATAAATTTGGATTTAATTGAATCTCCGCATTTATTGTACGACAAAAGTTTACACGACTTTCAAAATCCTGTCCATGCAATTCTTGGTGTAATTCCATATGATATGGATGATACCTATATTTCTTGGTAGTACGATTAGCGGTGGATTGTGATGTTTCACATAATGCTGCTAACTGACGGCTACCAATATAAGGATTTTCCTGAACATTTAACAATATTTGTAGTTCTTTTTCTTCATTAGTTACTAGTTTGCTGACCACTTTACGTTTTGGATAATCAACAGTACCAGAAGAATCAAATCTCTGCATTAAGTTTTGAAAAGTATGGGTATTAGGCTGGCGTCGATCAGGATACTTCATTTTGTAAATTCTTTGAGCAAGAAGGCAATTTTTTTGAGCATCTCCTATTGTATAAATCATATCTATTAACTCATTCTTTGGAAAATTCATTTTACAATATAAGATGAATGCAAAAAAAACAAACTACACGACATAAAAACCAAAAGAAGCGATTGCGGTTATAAATTTGACACACAGAAAAATGTTCTTTTACATTGTTTTTGCCATGGCTACTATGATAATGAAGACTATTTCTGTAAAAAAGTATGGAAAATAAGAAAAACTGAAATATCTCAAAAACTGTTATAAATAGGGATAGGATTACCATTTAAAAAAAAAGATATTTATTCATTTAAACTTGTTCAAATTTGAGCCGATGTGTTCAACACCCTATAGCTTTTATTGCAAATATTAGGTAAAAATTATGTTAACTTATCCTTGGCCTTGCTAAATTCCAAATTTGAATATATTTGTCACAAAATTGAAAACGTTATTTAGAATTGAATTGATGCTTGAAAATGTGACTTTTTTTCTTTAAACTTAATTATCTCAGAAACTATAAAGTTTTGTTATAGTAAACCCTTAATAAAAAAGATTTAGAATTATAAGCTAAATCGAAAATACGATTCGTATATAGGGTGTTCTATTTTAAAAAATTCAACTTTATGCTGTCCTAGTTTTTTGGCTCACCCTGTAGAGTCCTAAATATTTTTAAAATCTGCGTAAAAATAAACTGTATCAAACAATAAATATAGTTTCTTTGTTAATTTCACCGAAAAGGCACAAACCTACTTCATCCAATCGTTGACTCACCCTGTACCTCTGTAAAATGGAAATTTTTGAACCAAATGTAAACAAAAAATTTTGAGAGGTACTTTAGCGTGTTTTAAAAACCGGCAAAAAATTGTTTGGATGGTTCGTAAAAAATTCAAATCAAAATAGATCGATTGGTCCAATTTAGGATACTGATTTCCTATCTTGAACCACATGTTCCCTATATTGGACCCCGTCTATTTTTTTTATCTAAGAAAAAACTTATATTGAAATGGTAATTACATTTTATATAGAAATAAAGTACTTCTCCGACATCATGACCGAGTTATTTTAAATCACTACAAGTGATTCCAACCAGACTTCTTTCAAGCTGTAATACATGATTTACTTTCTCTCTCAACAATTTGTTTATTGCTATGTTTAACAATATTTTGATTACAAAAACATATCATCCATTGTTCGAATTTGAAGCATCCGAGTCACTTTTTTTCCGCGCGCCACAGGCTGAAAGAACGCCCCCTCCACTACTTACTTTCTGACTCTCGGAGTAGGTGGAAATTTAAACTATTGCTACATCAATAATTTTGAAATAATTGAATTGAAAATTGCTGTATACAATAGTTTAATTATCTCCCTATGAGTTCCTACTTAAATAATCCCTTCATGTTAATAAACAACTCTGAATTGAAAAAATAACTCTATTGTTTATCTATTTCAACAATTTAAGATCAATAATTCATTTCGTACTTATTTGTTATTGTTAGTATAAGTCTGGAACTTTCATTTGCGTATCCACAGATCGCTGTACAATCTCTAGATCGCTGAGAATAAACAATAAAAAAAAAACAAAGTTATAAACAAATTCACTGTGCAAAAAACTATTGAATATTTTTACTCGAAATTTTGTACATTTGTTGTATGCCACAAGAGGCTCCTTTAATTGCAGTATAAAGGTAATGCAATATATTTTTCTATTGTTTATAAACAACTGAAAAAACAGCCATTTTAGCAGGTTTTTTGCAATAACTAACGAAAAAATTATCCGATTCAGATGGACCTTATCTTATTTGTTAAATTTTCCCCACAAGAGAAAATGAGAATTACCCGACCTGTACAGATCTCTCGTTCCGTGCTGCAACTAAACCACATATAAGCTATAACTACCGACCAACAGACGGCGTCTGCCACAATTACTATATATATATATATATATATATATATATATATATATATATATATATATATATATATATATATATATATATATTTCTATATATAAACATTTAATTTTCTAAAATTTTTTCTTAAACCATCTTTCTATATAAATGTATTGTAACTTCTTTGGATTAGGTTTCAAAAATTAATACTACTATTCTGTGCTTGACGTTTCGCCCAACGTAGTGGGCTTTTTCAAAAGTATAATCTAAAATAAAAATAAAATACAACTAACATGGTCACAAACGCACACTCACGAGATTTAGAATTAACACTCAAATGGTACAAAATTAATTAAAAATATCAATTGATAAAATAATGTGACATTAAAAATCAAAAATTAAAATTAAAAATTACAAATTAATCCCAGATACGCACCTCAATTTACCTTGGCCATGTTTCTCAGTGAAGTATTTGACCGATTCCTTCAGTTACTATCAACTTAATATTTTTTTTTTATTTGGAAACCTTCTTACTCAGTTTTTTCTGAAGCCATAAATTTGACATTAACCAACAATTACTTTCAATATCAAGATACGTACTATCAGCAGATTGATGGTTGCGCAATGGGCTCACCAATATCATCTACAGTAGCACAGTTGGTCATGGAATATCTGGAAGAAAATGTCATAGAAAAACTTAATATACCGATTCAATTTTTCAAGAGGTACGTTGACGACTGTCTAGCAGCTGTCTCCGAAACTGAAATAGACACCATACTAAATGCATTCAACAATTTCCACCAAAAGATGCAATTTACATCAGAAGTCGAACAAAATGGAAAAATAAATTTCCTTGACCTCACACTAGTTCGAAATTACAAAAGGAAAAAGATTGAGACGATGTGGTACACAAAAGATACATGGTCGGGACGCTACCTTAACTATCAATCATATCATCCGAAACACCAAAAGATCAGCGTAATAATAGGTTTGACTGATAGAGCTTTAACCCTACCTTCGCCGAAATATCGTCAAGAAGCTTTAAAGAAAGTCAGACAAATCCTGCGTGATAATAATTTCCCCGAAAAACTCACAAACAGGATAATAAAACAACGAACCTACAAACGATATAATAAGAACGCCCTTACACAAAATAATAATAATAACAACCCAAAAACATATGTTGCAATACCATACATAAATTCATTGTCAGAAAAAGTTACACACATCCTCAAACAGCACGATATTATAGTTGGCCACAAAACATACAACCACTTGTCCCCACTATTTACAAAGCTAAAAAGTAAGGTGACCCCTAAAAAGAAATCTAACATTATCTATTCCGTACCATGTCTAAATTGTCCACAAAAATATATTGGAATGACAACACAATATCTAGACAGCCGATTGAACGGACATAAATACACAAAAAACGCAACGACAGCATTACACAGACACTAGACAAATTTTAAACATGAATTTGATTTTTCAAACACAAAGATTCTAACCCAGGAAAGAAACTACCATAAACTTCAAATAAAGGAAATGCTACATATAAAAAAAGAAAAACAAGCAATCAATGACAAACAAGATATCAAAAAGCTGAACCAAATATATTTTAACCTAATAAACTAAACCACCTATTGTAGCCCTTATTGTTTGCAACACACTGTACAGTCAATATCGATTAAATTTATTTATAAATCAGAAAAAACTGAGTAAAAAGGTTTCCAAATAAAAAAAATATTAAGTTGATAGTAACTGAAGAAATCGGTCAAATACTTCACTGAGAAACATGGCCAAGGTAAATTGAGTTGCGTATCTGGGATTAATTTGTAATTTTTAATTTTAATTTTTGATTTTTAATGTCACATTATTTTATCAATTGATATTTTTAATTAATTTTGTACCATTTGAGTGTTAATTCTAAATCTTGTGAGTGTGCGTTTGTGACCATGTTAGTTGTATTTTATTTTTATTTTAGATTATACTTTTGAAAAAGCCCAGTACGTTGGGCGAAACGTCAAGCACAGAATAGTAGTATTAATTTTTGAAACCTAATCCAAAGGAGTTACCATACATTTATATATATATATATATATATATATATATATATATATATATATATATATATATACATACCTTTTTTCCTATATATCTTAACAGCATTATCTGTGCGAATGTTTTATTTAATAATATCACTCTGAGAAAGATATTTTTCGATTATGGTTAAAACTTTCAATACACTTTTATTATTTAATAAAAACTTCTAAATAAGTTTAATATTTTGGAGGTTGCATAATAACTTACATAAATCACAATAATAAAAAATAGATTAGAAACATTCTGTGGACAAGCTTTAAAAATATGTTAATGTTAAAAGGCATTTAAAAGTTTATTAGTGTTTCATGTTACGCAAAGCTTGTGCAAGATATTAGAAATTTAAATTATTTTTGCCTCCCACGCAGCGGCAGCGACATATTTATATGTTAAATATATATAATTTATTTTTATATTAACATACTTTATTACAATCGTAATTTAGAATATAAAAAGTTTTATTACCACTAAAATATTCTATTTATACACACGTACATATTTCCTAAGTAATTATTTGTATTTATAGATCCATAAGTTGAATATCTTGATGGTACGTATGATTTTATGATGTTACTTTCTTGTCGAAATGTGTGTTACAGGTGAATGTAAAAATAATGAACTGGATCCGAGTAGTTAAGATATGACCTTGATACTTAGATAATTTGAAAGTTGAGCTCCAGCTCCAAAGGTTTTTTATGTCAAAGGCACCACAGACAAAATTGCAAAAATTCTCAGGGGACACAACACTGAAATCCTTTTCACCACATACCGTAAAGTAAAAGATCTCTTGCTAACATCTATTATAAGAGAAGCCATTGAAATTGCAAAGAGGCCCAACAACTTAAATATCAGAGATGATGGGCAGTGAGTGCCTAATACTGGGAAAAATCTGCTTACAAAACATCAACCAGTAGCACTTAATAACGAAACAGAATACAACTCGGCAACGCAACCCCAAATACTGGCAAGCGAGCTGATGACGCGCAGCAGGTCTGATTGGCCAGAACCATTCGGAAAACAAAAGCGCCTGACGTACACACTGGACCGACAACACCGGAATCGCGGGCGTCAGTTCCAAGCCTATGCAACCTTGATTGAAATAATCACAGCTGTCAATAGTGTCAATACTGTCATTCACCGGAATATTTGACCAATCAGAAAATTCAAGTAAAATTTAAATTGTCAATTTTTTTAACCAATCACGTCCTTGCATTCTAACTCAAAGATGGCAACCCTTTTTTCCTACTTCGTGAAGTCGCTTTTGTTATGTCGTAGTTGGGAAAGTTTTATTGTATTTTTTCTGGAATTTAGCTGTGTTGTTATTAAAAAAAAACGGTAAAAACTGCTAATAAGCTATTTTAATTATGTTTTGGTAAGTATGAATCATCTATTTTGTGTATTCGTGGTGAACAGAATTTGCATATGAAGTTTCTTAAACATGGCAACAATATTTTATGGTGTATAATTTTTTTTTTCAGAAAAAATGAGTCAAATAATATTGTTATATTTTAACACAACATAATTTTAATATAGTAGTGTCAATTTTATGGTAGTTACTTACTACACCAATAATCATTGAACAGGAGAATTGAAACTTTGGGCTCATTATAAAAAAAACTGCAAAATTGTTTATAAAGAATAATAGTTTATTTTATATAAAACCATGAGAATATTAATTTCGATACTTACGGGGAGATTTTAGTGGTTGGAGCTATGCCTAATCACTACATAGTATAAAACAAAGTCGCTTTCTCTGTCCCTATGTCCCTTTGTATGCTTAAATCTTTAAAACTACGCACCGGATTTTGATGCGGTTTTTTTCAATAGATAGAGTGATTCAAGAGGAAGGTTTATATGTATAATAACATCCATTAAATAGTGGAGAAATACTGTTATTTTTGAGGTTTCTAATGTGATGTCGTTAATTATCATATTTTTTTCCGCTTACATTGCAAACGCAGGCTGAACCCTACGAGATTTATCAAAATAATGTACTAATTATTTATACACATTGAAAAGGTCTATAGAAAACTCCGCGATGGTATATGTCTATCTCTCATGGATATCCCACAATAACATTTTTTTGTCATTTACTTTTTACGACAAATAATGGCAAATTTTGAAGCGATTTTAACCAATACAGCATTAATCCTTATCCAATTAAATAGCTTAAATACATTGTTGATTTAATATAGATCTATATGGTCCTTTACAGCACAAGATTTAAATGAATATTTTCGAAGATATTACAGATTTAAAATTGCGGGAAGTAGCGCTTGCGGCGGTACTGGCCGACCGGGGCGGCGGCAGCGTGCCTATAAATAGCGCGGTCGGAGGCCGATGTAACAATTGTTGTAAAAATAAAATAAATAGTCACAGTTTTTCTGTAGTGTATTTAGTATCAGCATTGCACCTGTGCGAAGCCGGGGCGGGTCGCTAGTCACTACATAGTATAAAACAAAGTCGCTTTCTCTGTCCCTATGTCCCTTTGTATGCTTAAATCTTTAAAACTACGCACCGGATTTTGATGCGGTTTTTTTCAATAGATAGAGTGATTCAAGAGGAAGGTTTATATGTATAATAACATCCATTAAATAGTGGAGAAATACTGTTATTTTTGAGGTTTCTAATGTGATGTCGTTAATTATCATATTTTTTTCCGCTTACATTGCAAACGCAGGCTGAACCCTACGAGATTTATCAAAATAATGTACTAATTATTTGTACACATTGAAAAGGTCTACAGAAAACTCCGCGATGGTATATGTCTATCTCTCATGGATATCCCACAATAACATTTTTTGTCATTTACTTTTTACGACAAATAATGGCAAATTTTGAAGCGATTTTAACCAATACAGCATTAATCCTTATCCAATTAAATAGTTTAAATACATTGTTGATTTAATATAGATCTATATGGTCCTTTACAGCACAAGATTTAAATGAATATTTTCGAAGATATTACAGATTTAAAATTGCGGGAAGTAGCGCTTGCGGCGGTACTGGCCGACCGGGGCGGCGGCAGCGTGCCTATAAATAGCACGTCGGAGGCCGATGTAATAATTGTTGTAAAAATAAAATAAATAGTCACAGTTTTTCTGTAGTGTATTTAGTATCAGCATTGCACCCGTGCGAAGCCGGGGCGGGTCGCTAGTAAAGTATAAGAGTAGTAATGTTTATAAAAGCTATAGCGACAGTTTACCGATTTGTAAAATAAATATATTATTTTTTATTATATTAGAGAATTAAAAAACGTAAAAATTAAAAGGGGTATGTGACACTTTCACCATTACGCTATATAATTAAATTAGCTTTATTTTAAATTTGTTTTAGGATTTTATA